>CM075781.1:69378724-69871224 GCA_037974665.1 Ehretia macrophylla
GGAATGATTTTAGGTAACTTAGATTCGTTTAAATTTTATATCTAGATTGTAATTGGTTTTTGGTTTCAGACTTTGGATCATAGACTTGTGGTTGGTTTTAGACAAGGGTTTTAGATTTACTTCTAGTTTATATTTTAGCTTGTTTATGAGCTCTGTCTATCTTATTGATTTTTTTTTTTTCAATCCAAGTTTTTTACCCATTTGTTGTTAACTTATGATTATTTTTTATTACTCTATTTTGACAAAAGAAAAAATAATTACTTTGTGCCTCTTGCCCTTCGCTTTGTGTGGCAATCATATTTTGAGAGCACTATGTTAATTTTCTGAACGTCTTTAAACATGTTTGTTGGAATTATGATACTTTACTCTACCCATTGTTTTACGAGAGTGCTCATTTGCTCAAGGACATGTAAATGGAGGAAATTTCTGTGTATCTTTGTTGACTGATTTGACTTGTATCTAGTCTATAATTAATTTTTGAATTTAGCGTTAATATTGAATATACCTCCAAAAAATTAAAAAGTAATGATAACAAGAGATTCAATTAAGTAGTTCGTCATATAAAATTATTACCTCTAGAGTTATAAAAATATGAAGAAGACAATTATTTTAAACACCAATAAAATCAGAAGTTGCTCTTCTTTCAAAGAGACGAGGACGATCTCCAATGTTACTCCACGTAAGAGTCTAAGTCGTGTCCCAATCCTAATTTGAATAGTATATATATGTATATAAGTATGTATGCATGTATATATGTCATTAGGTCAAGATGTATGTCTATAACTTGTTTGTCCGTTTTGCTTGTATCAAAAAATTATGAGACAACGCCAAGTACTAGAAGTTGAAAAGAAAACTATATTTTGAGAACAAATTGGCATAATGCAACATAACGAGCTAAATTGCAAGAACGTTGACTATTAATAACCAAAATATAATCATGCGTAGTTAAGCAATAAACAGCCAGATTTTGAGACCTCCTAACAAATTTAAAAACTAATAGAATCAAATTGTTTCTACCCCTTTTATGATGCAGCCGCCAGGTGACCCGCGGGGGTTGGGGGGGGTGGGGGTGAGAGAGTAAACAGAAGTAAACCCGTCAACAGAAAGGCACTATCAAGATGTAGCAAGCTCATGAAATTGTTTTACAAGCTAAAGACTATTGTCCAGTAACTTTTCTTGTTATGATAATTTACCAGCCATTTACTTTTTTTTTTTTTTTCTTTTTAATTCATATCTCTTGCAGTCTTTCCAAATGCATACCTTCAGCATATCTAACTTCAGAATAATTGCAGCAAGTTAAGATGTAAATGGCCTACTGTAACTGACGATGAGGAACTACTATATGCATTTGCGATGAAAAAACATACACAAAATTTGAGAAAAACTATTGCCAGCTTAGTGAAACAAAGAGAAAAACACAAATTTTATTCTGATAATTGAACATACAACCATGAACCCTGTCCATTCAATTATTAAATGATTCGAGGAAATTGACAGAATCAAGCGACATTAAAGGCCAAAATACAAGCAAAAAGGTGCATACATGACTTTAGAGAAACATAAGTGCTGACAAAATTGTCTGGTTTGAGAGAACCTTAATGCCAGCTTATTGATGAACCCACAAAGCCAACAAAGCATGTAAATATCAAACTATAGTAACAGAAAATTCATCCTTATTCCACTTCCGCTAAGACTTCTCCTTCATTTTCCCTGTAAAGGAGCATGAACTCTTTGAAATCGTAGTGATCGTACCTGCAAGATGAATAGGAAGTCTAAGGCTTTAATCTAGTGTTGATAAAAAGGGATGCAACTGAGACCAAATTTACTTACATGTGAACTTGAGTTGTCTCTTCTACATTTAAGAAGATGATGATGTGAGGCCCTGATCGGAAGGATAAGGATGGATAATGACCTTGAGCACCTCATTCCATACTCCTGCAGTTCTTCGTAAATACCTTTGGCTGAATTTGCAGCGGCGAGATTGCACCATTTCACCTCAATCATCTCTAGGGTATTAATGTTCCCAAAAGTAGAAGGGATCTGCTCAAGTTTTTTGCATCTGTGCACCACCAGTTTCTCCAAAACAGGAAAGTGATCCTCACTGGACACATTCCATTGCGCAATATCGAGAGCTTCTAATTGCAAGTACTTGAGTTTGAGGAACTCATCATCTCTTGTCTTCCATTCTTTCCCATCATAAGCTTTAAACAACAATTTCAGAACTTCAAGGTTGGGGAGTGTTGCAATTGTTGCAATCTCACTCCAGGGCAAACGGGACTTCGATAAAGTCAACTTTTTCAGATTGGAAGGGAAGGTAAATTTCCCACGAGATATCTTTCCGCCATAGTAAAACACCTTGAGGGACTCGAGTTGAATTAAAGAGTCTAATTCTGGAAAGATGTTGCATCTCTCAGCATTGCTCCCAGATTCAG
The DNA here is from genome assembly GCA_037974665.1 of Ehretia macrophylla. NCBI lineage: Eukaryota > Viridiplantae > Streptophyta > Magnoliopsida > Boraginales > Ehretiaceae > Ehretia > Ehretia macrophylla. The sequence continues at coordinate 69,381,157 of CM075781.1, forward strand.
TGAAAATGTACTTCAGTCTCCGAATATTGGGCAATGAATGTATCACATCTCTTGATTTTGTCCCGTACGATAGAATTGGTGTGGAAAGAGTTTCTAGTTTATCGGAAATGGCATCCTTGACATCATTATTCTCCCAAATCACAGAAGCACGATTATCAATGTGTAGATGCCTTAAAATTACCATGCTCAAGATCGTATCTGGTATAGCAACTTCACCTCTTTTTCCTTTCACAAGAAAAGTTTCCAGGTTCCTGAGGTTGGCAATTGATGATGGGATAGAATTGCTCTGAATCTGAACTGCCAAGAGCCTCAAATCAAGCAACAATTGTATTTCGCAATTAAGATCTTTTAGAACCAACCGTCCCAAATCTAATACATTAAGAAACTTGAAGCTGCTAAATATAAATGAGGCATCATGTGATGATCTCCTATCCAACTGAAATGTAGGGGGAAAATGCAGTAAGGAGCAGACTTGCAAGCTGGAAGGACACTTATCAAAGTCATTGAGCATAGAGTAAATGCACAGCCTATATTGGTCATAAGTTGTGGGATTTGAATTATATGATTCAACATTCCCATCTACTTGGTGATGAAACTTGAGGTCAATTGGAGCAAGAGGTTCATCATTTCCACCTAGCAGATGCAAAAAGTTTTCTTGTTTAGCTTCATCCAAGCTAAAATCACACAAATGATCATGAATGCGGCACAATTTCACCCCACTTCTGGATCCTCTTTCGGCAACTATTACCAGGCTTCTACTGATGAGATCTAACACATAGTCATTTGCAATGTCCTCTAAATTTTTATGCTCAGCCTTTGGTATGAAACCTTCAGCAACCCATAACCACAAAAGCTTCTTTGCCAGAATTTCTTTGTCCTCTGGAAACGCTCCTAAATAAAGGAAGCATGGTCTTAGATGATCTGGTAAATTCTTGTAGCTCAATTCCATTACCTCCCAGCTTAAAATTTTGAGGTCTGTATCGGCGTGTCAACTTAAACGTTTCGCAACTTGTTCCTACTCTTCGTTCTTTTTCCTCGCAAGAATTCCAACCATCAGAACAACTACAAGTGGTATCCCTTTGCAATCTTTTGCAATTTGCTTCACAATTTCCACTTGTTTTGTAAGATATCTTTTTCCAAGAAATAGCTTTTGACGTAACAACTCCCAACTTTTATCATCATTGAAAGGGCGGAGCTGATGAAGAATGCTACGTTCTCAAACTTTTGAGGCCATTTCTCCGAGTCGAGTTGTAAAAATAATCCTACTTCCTTGGTAGTTGCCATTGAAATATCTCCTTAAAGCATTCCACGCCTCAATATCCCATATATCATCTATGACAATCAAAAACCTCCGTCATTTCAGAGATTTATACAACAATTCAGCTAAAGCTGCAACGCTCTTGACATAAATTTCTTCAGTCAGCTCAACAACTTGACCTAAAATGTCAATCAACATCTGCTCCGATTGATATTCTTGAGACGCATAACACCATGCTCGAACATCAAAGTATTCGACAACTGAAGGATTGCTGTACATTTTTTTTGCTAGAGTTGTTTTACCAAGCCCCGCCATTCTGATGATCGAGATGACGTACAGCTCCTCTGGTCCTCCTATTAGTCGCTCTTTTATTTTTTCAACCTCATCTTCGAAACCAACAATCACTTCACCTATTGTCAAGGTATTATCTCGTGATGACACCATCTCACTAGAAATCTTCTTATTAATTCTTTGTATCTCATTCTTGAATAGCTTAACCTCTTCCATGACATCAGAAAGCTTCAACATGCAATACCAGGCTGGAAAATCTCTGAAAGAAATGGGATCTATGGCATGATTTGCTTCTTTTGTTATATTCATTACAGGATTCTCAAGAGCTTTTAATTCTCCAATTTCAGTGTCCTGCTCTTCAGAGTTCTTGAGAAAAGATATCAAGATCTTTAATTCCTTGTGGACATTCACCATCTGAACCTTTGCAGCTATTTTCATATAAGGCTTTGCAAAACGAGAAATTACATCGACCTTATTTTTCAGCAGCTCATTTAGTTCTTTGAGGAGAATTGTCATACCTTTCTGGCCACTAGTGTCTGGGAAGTTAGATGATGTAGCATGGGGATAGATCTTCCTCATTTCTGCCTTGATAAGCTTAATCTTTTCAAGCAAATCAGGCAACAGACTGCTCATCTCCTTAACCATTCCTTCTTTGTCTTCATTGACTTGAAAAGAGTTTATCACATGCCCTACTTCGAGAGCCATAGCGTCCATAAGACTCTGGATATCCTTGAATTTCTTATCAACATTATCACCCTTTTGCGTATCAACAAAAAATGTTCTCAAGAGTTGCATGTCCTCACCAAAGGTTTCAAACTGATCCTTAAAGGAGGTGGCAAAGTATTCTCATCGTTTACTCGATCCACTATACGAAATAAATGGATGAGCTTAAGCCTTCCAAGCAACTGTAGAAGTATAGCAGTATTCATGGCCATCATATCTTCATTCATATTGCCAACGTTGAAGTCTCGAATAAGACGAGCTGCCTTGTTTACCAGACTTATTGCATGCCCTAGCCATGATTCCTCATAGTCGGCATACTTCTTTGGGGTCATGAGTCTCTCAGGAGCTTTAACTCCTCGAGAAGGCTTTTGAATTGACTCTTCGTTGAAAGCTCTAGACTGCCATCACAGCTTAGTAACTCTGCCAGATGTCCGAGGAGAAAGTCAATCTCACTAGAAATCTTCTTATTAGTTCTTTGTATCTCATTCTTGAATAGTTTAACCTCTTCCATGACATCAGAAAGCTTCAACATAAAATACCAGACTGGATTATTTCTGGAAAAGACAAGGTCGGTGGCATATTTTACTTCATTTGTTATATTCATGGCCCGTTTCGCAAGAGCTGTTAGTTCTCCAACTTCAATCCACTGCTCTTCAGAGATCTCAAGTAAAGATATCAAGATTTCGAGGTCATTCCGGACATTCTCCATCTGAAGCTTTGCAACACTTTTTATATGAGGCTTTAGAAAACGAGAAATTGCATTAGCCATCCTATTCAGTAGCTCATTTAGTTCTTTGAGGATAATTGTCATACTTATTCGGCCCTGTGTCTTGGGGAAGTTAGATGATGTAGCATGAGGATAGGTCTTCCTCATATCTACCTTGATAAGCTTAAACTTTTCAAGAAAATCAGGTAGGAGACTGCTCATCTCCTCGGCCAAGCCTTCTTTGATTTCATTGACGTGAAAAGAGTATATGGCAGACCCTGCTTCAAGAGCCAGAGCATCCATAAGATTGAGGATATCCTTAAATTTCTGATGCACAGTATCACCCTTTTGCGTATGTATAAAAAAAGTTCTCAAGAGTCGCATGTCCTCACCAAAGGTTTCAAATTGATCCTTCATATGAGCTGGCAAACTAGTTTCATCGTTTACTCGATCCAGTATACAAAATAAATTGATGAGCTTAAGCCTTCCAAGCGACTGCAGAAGTAGTGCATTATTCATGGTCATCATTTCTTCACTCGTATTCCCAACATAGAATTCCTCAAGAAAAAGAGCTACTTTGTTTAGCTGTGAAAGAAGATATAAAGAGAATTAAGCAACGGAAGACAGACGTAGGTTATTGAAGAGAGGTGACGTTAGTCATACACATCTGATACCATGAAAGAAGATATGGGAAAATATTTTCCTTGCTTTACTGTGTTAGCAGATACACTATTTAGTGTTGTACATGATTAAGAGATTGTGTGAAAGTAGAACACTACAACAAATAACAGCAAGATTACAACGAAGAAATTGATTATAGCTAATCTTATAAAATACAACAACTGAATCGATACTTTGTTTACCTGAGGTCCTATATGCGCTCGATATGATTGCAATTGGTCAGCGTGTTGCATTGGAGTTGTCGTGAGTAAAGATATCACAAGCTTTAACTGCTCGCAAAGGCTTTCAAATTTGTCCTCTGTTGGAATCTCCACACTTCCATCACAGCCTGGTAGCTCTGTGAGTTGTTCGAGGTGAAAATCAATAAAGCCCACCAGAAGAGAAACTGTTGCATCTGATGAAAATGACACTGAGGCACACAGGATGGCATGATAAAGACTTGTGTATACTTCATTGGGCTTATAGTGTAGCGCAAGAGAAAGGTCACCATTTTCATCCATTTTGTTAATCCAACAACTGAAGAAAAACGATGCTGCTATGGTAGCCGCATTTCTGACCTCCACCTTGAGATAATACACATGGCCCTCTAATTTGAGTTTAGCAACAAATTGAAGGGAATTTCTTAGAAATCTTAGCCTTCTCTCCAGGGTGTTAATAAGTTCCTTCACCCGAACATTAGAGTTGACCTTATCAGATTGTATCAGAAGATCCTTCATATTCTCTAACACATAATCAATACATTTCACCTTGACAACACCTCCAATAAACCCCCATCGATGTAATTGTTTGAAAAGATTATAACATTCATGGACTTCCAGCTTAATAAGCTCAATCTTTTCTTGCACAGAGAACAGAGAACGATCCAAATCTAAGGGCACTTCTCCAGCCCCAAGTGAGAGAATGACTTCTCCCACTTTAATTTTCTTATATCGGTCTTTTAAGTCCCCGCTTCCAATCCTCATCAGTTTTTTGGACATGAAGAACATCCTGAGAAATTTGAGTTCAATCTTAAGGGTGTTGATTTGATCATTGAGTGAACCAGAGCAGCTCCCCTGTTGTTCCAGGTAGTCTAGGCGTTCCAGTGAATCTTTAATCAGACCTTCCATCTTCGTTAATTTTTCTTCGTTAACACTTCTCTTCTCCTCCACAACCATCTTATCTTCAATTTTCTTCTCTTCTGTTTCCTCAACCTTCTTTTGTTCAGCTTCCTCAACTTTTTTCCTATCAAACTTATTTCTCTTTTTCTTTTTTGTCTTTTGTTTTACCACCTTGGTATCAACTGAAGTATATGAGGGTTCAACATAATCAGGGGGCAAAACAATTTCCTTTTCTTCTACCTTTATTCCCTTCTCCTTGATTGCCTTTTTCACCCTTTCTGCAATCTCTAAGGCAGTCAAATTATTGGGTTCCATACTCAATACATTGTTGACATCCCTCAATTCAAAATCATGCCTCTTGAGAGCATCAAGATACCTTGCCCTCTTCAACAAAGCCTTGCTGTACTTGGGAGCAACTTCAAGTGCTAAATTGCACTCGTGTATCGCTCTTGGATACTCACCAAGACCCATTTGCATATAGCAAGCAGCCATATTACTACGCAAATAAGCAACATCAATATGGTTTCTTGGTAGCAACTTAATAGCCTTTTCATAGACTAGCATAGCACCCTCGTGATCGCGTTTTTTGAACAATTTGTTGCCTTCTTCCTTTAATTCTTGAGACATATTGATAAAGACAGCAGTGTCTTCATCAAATGTTTTAGAAGTCTTTTCGGTACCTTTACTACTATTACTACGCTTCAAATTTGCATCACTTGATTTTGAGCCTACTTGACTTTTCTTTTTCCGAGTAGGCTTTCCCATTTCTCCAAATAATCCAACAAATTCGGAACAATATATTCTAAATCAAATCTAAAAAATATTCTATATTAATCCAATACACACCTCACAACTTTATTCTCTAACAGGAGCTTCGTGCACGAACTGCCCGATTATTTTCTTCCCAGCAAGAAAACCCTGAAAACAAAGTAAGAATAACTAAACCCATCTTAGTCAAATATCTTTGATTAAGTGAGAAAAAAAAGGTATTGGAAGGAAGCTTTGCACCAAAAAAGAAACTGCAGCAGTGCGTATTACTTCCAACAGCTGAAGAAGGTGTTTGCAATTGTGATCAAAGTCTTCTCAATAAGTCTTTTTTTTTTTTGGCCTTTTTCCAGGAATAAAATAAACAGAACACCGGGCAATGATCAGCTAAAGTGAACACAAAAGAATCACCAAACATCATCAATACATTATAATAAGATTAGTAAAACTCGGCGGCTGCTGTCTAATATAATATAGGGTTGATTCTTTCTAATACCAAACGCTCAGAAAACAACAAATGAATATGGCATCTCGACGGCCGAATCAATGTCCCTTCACGTTTTGTCATAAGCAAGTTTTGTGTCTACGCGCTTCTAGGATTCCAAAGAGTTTACTGCGTATGACTTCAAAGAGCTTCAGGTATTGCGATAGTGATGAAAGTCTTCTCAGTAAGTCAACAATGAAGCATCAAGCGATTTCATCTATACTCTTGTGCATGTTGATAGTGGGTATATATGACTCTGGTGATCATTTAGTGTTGATATCAGCCGATTGGTGGTTTCATTCGAAAGATTGAACATTCTTGCCTACAAGGAAGTATGGCATAAATCATAATAATTGATTGCATAATCACGAAGGAAAGCAATAATAGGGTAGGTGTGACACGAAATTATAAACAATAATGAAAGTTGGATTAGTAAATTCAAGCGGCTACTACATAATATAATTAAAGGGTTGATTCTTTCCCTTTACCTAATTCGTAGAAAATCACAAGAAGTCACTTTCTTTGTTTCTTTGCCAAATATTACCGTTCCTAGTTTCGATCTATGTTTGTACTATGCCTTAGTTTTGCATTTGTGCTATTATAGCCGAAAAAGACAATGCGTTTTAGATTGATGCGTGTTTGTTTGTTATTGTTATCGAATTTCTATGGACATAGTTGTTTGTTGGTTAACTATAATGAAAACTAGAAACTATTATTCTTGAGGTCTATTTTTATTGTGAAATGAATAATTAGTTTTTGTGACAATTAAAAAAAGGGTAATTTATCGAAATAATTCTAGATTTTTGTTTGTTTTTTTGATATTTAAGTCTTTTACCTTTTATTTTGGACAAAATGATCCTTCATCTTTCATTTTAGTGACAACCGTTAGTCCTTGGAGTAAAATCCATAAAAAAAATAACGTTAGTGAACTCGTGGATGGCATTTGACCGCAAAATCCACAAATCTTCAGGGGTGAAATTGTCATGCGGTAAAATATAAGGAAGCTAAGGTTTATGTATTTTGTGGCCACGTGCCATCCATATGCTTACAAATGTTATTTTTGACAGATTTTATTCCAAAGACTAACAGTCGTCACCAAAATAAAATATAAAAGATCATTTTGTTCGAAATGAAAGATAGGAGATTTAAATATAAAAAAATAAAAAGATCTAGGACTATTTTGGTAAATTATCCTTAAAGAAATTTGTATGACTTCACAAGAAATTCCTTGGTTAAACAAGTCATACAAAGATCTATATAGAAACATCTGTCACGTTTTGAAAATGTTCAAGGTAACTCTAATGACATGGTTGTCGTAAGTCTAAAAAAGTCACTTCCTCAGCCTGCTGATGTAATTGTATTTGTAGCACTTAAATCGTGAAATTTAATCTACAATTGCATTACAATATGAGGCATAAATGCTACAATTTATATAAATTTTGGTGCAATGGAGGTTGAACGAAAAAGTGAATAAATGGGAACCCTTAAAGAGGACACGCAGTACCCTACGCCTATCCTTCTTGATCCAATTGAAGATGAAGATCTCTTAAGTCATGCAAATTTATCAATTGTTGGTAGGGTTGTCGCTGACATACCTATCCCTCTTGGTATTGTTAAGAAAGTTGTTAACAGAAACTGGGGCCTTCAAGAGCTCGCCGAGGTCCAACCCCTTAAGTACAATACGTGTTTAATCACTTTTCTTTGTGAAGCAGATAAAAGGAAAGCATGAAAGTACAGACCATGGTCAGTTGAAGGTTTTCATTTTCTCCTATAGCCCTACGAAGAAGAGATCGTTGTTGAAGATTTGAAACTTGATTCCTCTGTGTTTTGGGTTCAAGTGAGTGGTTTTCCTACCAGATATGTCTCCACAGAAAACGCTTATAAAATTGGGTCTAGATTGGGTGAGGTTGAACAGGTTGAAATCACCAACACTAAAGGACTGATAAGAAATATGCGGATTAGAATCATCTGGGATGTCTAAAAAACCCTTTTACCAAGTCTTCCTTTTTCCAAGGAAGGATCATCCTAATGCTTGGATTTTCTTTAAATGTGAAAAACTTAGTGAATTTTGCTTGAAGTGTGGAAAACTTGGGCATGATTTCAAATTTTGTAAAGATAGAAGACTTGGGGAAATCATTAGCAGCAGAGTGGTTGACCTCAAGAAATTTAGTCCTTGGATGCGAGCTCCGCCAACAAAAAATCGTCGAGGGCCGAGTACAGCGGTTAGGCAATCTTAGTCAAACAATTCCGGTGATGCGGCACATGGAAATCTAAGGCATAGAAATAAAAAATTCTCAAGGCAGTAGCTTACGTGTTGAAGCTGTGAAGAAGGATGAGGGGTTGTCAAATGAACAGTACTCGGAAGGCTATGTGTCAAAGCAGTTTAATGAAGGAGAACAGGACTTTGATGTGGATATCTCTAAGATGTCAGACCAATATCTGGACCCAAATGCTTGGGAACTCACAAACAAAATAAAAAAAGACAATGATCAGTCTTCTTCAAACGTTCAGCAACTGGAAACAACCAAATTGAATGTGGGGACTAGTGCCCAACCAAATAAGTCATTTTCGAACCAGATGTCCAACCAAGTTGGCTCCCCTAATTCCTTCAAGAAAACTAATGAGGTGGTGACTGGGCCCTATGTCTTTAGTACGGTCAGGATAGGAAAGAATAACCCATTTAAATTCAAGGCTCAAACTGAGAAATCTAGTGGACTGAAAATTGAGGGCCCAAACCGAGGTAATATCCAACCCAACAAATGCAAAAGTGCAGAATAGAACAAAGCTCGGTCTAACGTTTTAATGAAGAGAAAAACAGAGGCTCTCTTCTCTGCTGATCACTCAAAAGATGGTTATGCTTCAACAAGCTTGGATACAAGTAAGTCTCTGGTGGAAATTCCAATCCTTCATGAGTTCAAAATGGAACAAAATGAAAGACAAAAAGAAAAACAAGCAGAAAAGAACAAAGAAAAGTAAAAGCTCTGAAGATGGCTTTGTTGATGAGGTTGAAGTCGATATTCACTTTGGGAATGGGGAGGCTATTATTCAACAACCCCCCTTGGACAAATGAGAATAGGTTGGGCCCTGCCCTGAAAGTTCGCAACCTTCTAGATATTATATCTCGTGAAAGGCCCTTCATCATTGGATTACTTGAAACCAAGATGAAGGACAATAAAATTCTGAATGTAGCTAGAATAATAAGGTTTGAAGTTGTTTGTATAGTAGAACCAATTGGCTGCTATGGTGGTTTGGCCATTTTTTGCAACAGTGATGTTGAGGTAGAAGTCATTGATGGTGACAAGAGCTTTATTCGGTTTAGAGTAGATCCAAACACTCACCATTATTAGGATATTTGTTTTGTATATGTGTTTCCAAACCAACAAGAGAAACATAGATTGTGGAGTTTCATTAAGCAGATGTAGCATGATGAGACTACGTCGATGGTTTTCATTGGTGATTTCAATTGTATTTCATGCCATGAAGAGAAATTAGGAGGGAACAGAAAAGTAGACAAGGCTATCTTTGAGTTTAATCAATACATCAGTGATGCTGGTCTAGAGGAAATAACGGCTAAAGGTTGCAAATTTTCTTGGCTCAATAGAAGAAAATGAGAAGGTCTTATTCATCAAAAACTGGATCGAGCTCTTGTTAATTTGGGCTGGTCAGGCCTATTTCCTGAAGCGTGGGTTTCTGTTCTTCCGCCAATGGGTTCAGACCACTCACCCATTATTTGCTCAATAGAGGTGGATTGTGCCTTGAAGAGTAAAAAACGGTTCCACATTGAAAAATTCTGGCTTGATGATCCTAAGTGTGAAGATATTGTTAAAGAGTATTGGAATGAGAATTGTAGGGGAGAACCATTTCGCGTTATCAAAAAGAAATAGTCTGGGTGTAGGAAGAAGCTTATCCTCTGGAGTAGAAGAAAGTTTGGAAACAACAAGAAGATTGTGGAAAGATTAAAAGATAGACTTGATGAGATGATGAAGTTGCCACAAGATGAATTCAAGATGGATGAATACAAACTCTTAACTAGTAAGATTGAGAGAATTTGGAACAACGAAGAACATTATTAGGCTACAAGAGCGAGAGTTAAATGGCTTTAAGCAGGGGATAGAAACATAAAATTTTTCCATTCCACTACAAGGCAAAGAAGAGTGAGTAACCGTTTGGTTAGGCTTCAGTTATTAGAGGATACGTGGACTGAAGACCCTGTGGTGATCAAGAACTCTTTCCAAGAGTATTTTTCTAACCTGTTTAAATCTGTTGGAGCTAGAAACTTTGAGCCTATGCTTGAATGTATTCAGCCAGTCATTACTCATGAAGAGAATGAAAGATTGGTCCAGCCTATCACAAGGGAAGAGATAAAAGCTACTGCTTGGAGCATGGGACCTAACAAAGCGCCAGGACCAGATGGTTTCTCAGGTGCATTCTTTCATAAGTTTTGGCATGTCATTGAAAATGATGTTTTTCTATTGTATCAAAGCTTCTTGCAGGGATGTAATGATCTAAATTGTATTAATCAAACTAAAATTGTTTTGATCCCCAAAATCAAGCATCCCTAATGTGTGAGTGTCTTTAAACCAATTAGTTGTTCGAATTTCATTTATAAAATTATGTCTAAAGTTTTGGTGATGAGATTGAAACCCCTTATGAACAAGATTGTTTCATAAACCCAATCTGCTTTTATTCTTGGAAGAGTCATTCAAGATAATATTCTCATTGCACAGGAAGCTGCCTTTTGGCTTAAAAGGAAAGGAAAAATTCAAAACAATTTCATGATATCCTTAAAGCATATATGAGTAAGGCATATGATAGGGTTAAGTGAGCCTTTCTAAGTGTAGTAATGAATAGAATGAGATCTCACCCTTTGTGGATTGATTGGATTATGAGATGTGTTTCGTTTGTTTCATTTAATGTTGTTATTAATGGTACTCCTCAGGATACCATCCAGCTATCTAGAAGGATTCGACAAGGAGACATTCTCTCCCCTGATTTATTCTCAATCCTTACTCAAGTTCTTTAAAGTCTGATTGTTGGTAGCTTCGTAGGAACTTCTTTTTAGGATTCCGTATTACGAAAGCTTGTATTGGTATATATCAATGCCCACCTATAATAAGTATCGTTAATTTATGTGATAGTATAAATTAATGATTCCGACTTAAACGTCGATGAGGTCAAAAGAGATCGCGATGGCTACAAGAAAGAAGTTCGGGAATTTGGAATTACCTAAGATGACGTCGGGATGATGCAATGCTAAAGTTATCCAATTTGACCAAAGGAAACTTCCTAGAAGTTGACTTGGATGCTAGCCACCCATGTGGTCAATTGTAGCTACCCATGTGATAAATATGGGTGGTTAATACTTTGAACATGGTTGGTGAAGCCAACCAAGATTGAAATGTTTGATAGGAAAGTCTCATGTGGCAGGCTAGCTGAATTCTATAAATAGGCATGCATTAGTTCATCATTTTCATCCACAACACAACTCCAAATACAATCATAAGTTAGTCTTTCTTTCTTGTATTCTTCTTGTAAGTCCAGAAGCCATTGAAGCTCTAATCTTGAGAACGCACGATGGGACAATTATCTTGTAAGTGTTATATTGAATTGTTATAACGAGTAGTGTTGTCTTTCTACTTGATTGTTGTTAAGACATTTCTGGGCAATTGGTTATATTCTTACATGGTATCAGAGCTTAAGGGACTCTTAACAATAATCTTGTCTAGTAAAGCTCAACAACTATGACTACTCAAGGTGCTAGTTCTTCTTCTACCAGTTCTAGTTCCAGTTTAGTACCGACAATTCGTATCCGTCCCCCTACCTTCACAGAAGGAAAACTTGATGGCACGAACTATCTTTTGTGAAAGTTCAAAATCACTACAGTTCTGGACTCCTACGAACTCCTTGATACAATGTTAGGCACAGATGCAGAACCAGTTGTAGTCCGTGCTGAAGATGACACAAAAAAGGTCATACCTCCAGATCCTCAGCTTGTCAAAAAATGGAGGAGACGAAATGCTAATGCACTTTGTGCAATTGTCACAAGTGTTCAAGATTCTGTCCTCACTCTTATTCAACACACAACCAAGGCATTTGAAGCTTGGAACATACTGAAAAATCAGTATGAAACAAAGAACCAGACTCGCATTCAGAACTTGGAGAATCAGTTAGCTGCTGAGAGATTAAGTGAAGATGAAGCAGCTGAGTCATTTATTAGTAGGATGAAAAACCTACGTGATCAAACGGCTGCAGTTGGTATTTCCAAATCAACCGAGGAACTAGCTCGAAGGTGCATTAGAGTGTTGCCTCCAAAATTTGACGGCCTTGTGACAGCACTCAATACACAAGTTCGCATTCCTCCTTTGACGTTTGAAGAATTCACTGCCATGTTGATGGAGGAGGAGATAAGGCTGAGGAGCAGAGAAAATCAACTTGACTCTGCCTTTACAACCAAGACGAGGAGTAACCAAGATAAAAAGAAGAAAGCAAAGAAGAAGACGTTCTCTAGATCGTGCTACTACTGCAATAAGAAAGGTCATGCTGTCAAAGATTGCAGGAAACGAATCCATGACGAGAAGAACGGAACTTTAAAACCAAATTGGAGAAATAAAGAATCTGCCAATACGGCTGAAACGGAAGTGCATCTGTTTACTGTAACAGATGTATCGGAGGAAACGTGTACTAGCGCACATGTACATCAAACAAGTGCATGGGTGTTAGATAGTGGAGCTTCCCGACACATGACCAGCAAGAAGGAGTTATATGACTCCATAAAACCTCTACAAGAACCAATTAATGTTGTCGTCGGGAATAATGCGAGGTGTCCCGTTGAGGGCACTGGAACCATCTCGCTCGTGTCTCAAGATGGAGGAAGCAAGAAGCTGTCCAACGTACTCTTTGTACCCCAGATCACCAGAAATTTGCTATCTGTAGCTGCTATTACAGATAATGATCTAGAAGTGCGTTTCAAGAAGACGGAAGCTTTGATTCTTGACAAGGATCAAAATATCGTAAGTAAAGGTATTCGCAAAAATAATCTTTACGAAATCAGCTCTCTTTCTGCTGTCGTGGATGCCAAAACAAGTCAACTTTGGCATGAAAGGTTCGGGCACATTTCCTATCCTGTGTTAAAGGAAATGCAAAAGAAGAAGATGGTGGCCGACTTGCCTTCAATTGAAGAAATTGAAGGACCATGTGAAGCTTGTATGCTGGGCAAGCAACATAGACAGTCATTTCCCAAAGAGAGTCATAACCGATCAAAGGCTCCTCTAGAGTTGGTACATGCTGACCTCTGCGGAAAAATGACTACGACGGCGTTGGGAGGATCTTCCTACTTTATGCTGTTAGTCGATGATTATAGTAGGAAGATGTGGGCGTACTTCCTTCAGGACAAGGTTGATGCTCTTGAAAAGTTTAAAGTGTGGCACAAACTTATGACAAATGAGAACGTAACTCAGTTGAAGAAACTTCGTACTGATCGTGGGGGGGAATTCTGTTCTACAGAGTTCACCAACTACTGCAACAAGCTTGGGATTAAGCGCCAATTAACTGCTCCATACACACCACAACAAAATGGAGTTGTGGAACGAAGAAATTGAACAATTGTAGAAATGGCTCGATGCATGTTGAAAGGTGCTGGCCTACCTGACACATTCTGGGCTGAAGCAATCAACACAGCGGTATATATCCTCAATCGGTACTCAACCAGGGCACTCAACGATAAGACTCCTAATGAGACTTATTATGGTACGAAACCTTCTGTGTCTCATTTAAGAAAATTTGGGTGTGAATGTTTTGTACACATTCCAAATGAAAATCGAAAGAAATTGGATGACAAGAGCAAGAAGGGCATTTTCTTGGGATATAGTGAAGAGTCTAAAGCATACAGACTCTATGATGTAGAGGCCAAGAAGGTGATCATAAGCCGAGATGTGGTGTTTAATGAGCGACCACACTCAATGGAGGATAGCGGTCCTGCCATTTCGTCATCAACTGATGAAGTAATCCACCAAGTGCCTGAACAACGACCGTTGAACAATGAAGAAGTCTCTAATGATGAGGAGACTGAAGACCAACCTGTTGTACCCACAAGGAAGCCACAACCGAAGTGGTTCCAATAGCTCTTTGATGGAAGAAATCCAGGAATTATTGATGATAGTCCACGTCCTGATGGACTAAGACGATCAAAGAGAATAGAGGAGCAGAACAGATCAGGACAACAACTAGTAAACATGGCTTTGATGACCTAAATCATCAAGATGGTAAAAGAACCGGTAACTGTGGAGGAAGCCATGTCAGATCCAAATTGGAGAGCAGCTATGCAAGCCGAGTATAATAGTATCATGAAAAATAATACTTGGGAGATCGTTAAAAAGCCACCGAACAGAAAAATTATCAGCACCAAATGGATCTGGAAAGTGAAGTACAAGGCAGATGGAAGTCTTGAAAAATACAAGGCGCGCCTTGTAGCACAAGGATTTTCACAAGTCGAAGGTTTCGATGTATATGAAACCTTTGCTCCAACATCAAAAATGTCAACAATCAGGCTAGTTGTTGCAGCTGCCGCGTATTATGAATGGATTATACATCAAATGGATGTCAAGTCAGCTTTTCTTAATGGGCAACTTGAAGAAGAAGTCTACGTTGCACAACCCCCTGGCTTCCAAATACCAGGTGAAGAAGAAAAAGTCTGCAAATTGGAAAAGGCTTTATATTGGTTAAAGCAAGCACCACGAGCTTGGTACAAACGTATAGACTCTTTCTTCTTGCCACATGGTTTCTGTAGAAGCAAATCAGAGGCCAACTTGTATGTTCTAAGTGAACAAGGAAAGAAGGTAATTGTAGTCCTATATGTGGATGATCTTGTAATCACTGATGACCATGAAGATAATATTCGGAATACGCAAGAATGGTTGAGCCAAGAATTTGAAATGACAAATCTTGGTCTTCTTCATTATTGCTTGGGAATCGAGGTATGGCAAAAACCTCATACCATCTTCATCTCGCAGCAACGATATGTTCGTGAGCTTCTGATTGCATTTGGTATGTCCGAGTGCAAACCAGTTGTCACCCCGATGGAAGTGAATACAAAGTTATCAATTGACGATCCTTCAGAACAAGTTGATAACAAGATCTACAGAAGGTTGATGGGAAGTTTAATCTTCCTTTGTAACACAAGACCTGATATTAGTTATGCTGTGGGAGTTCTTAGTCGGTTTTCAAATAAACCGAAACAAAGTCACTGGCAAGCAGGGATGCGGATCCTTAAATATCTCAAAGGCACGTTGGAGTATGGGATATCATACAAGTCTGGAGATACTTTATCTGGGTACTGTGACTCAGACTGGGCTGGTGATATTGACTCAAGAAAATCTGTTACAGGTTACGTATTCACATTCGGTGGTGGAATCATCTCATGGTCTAGTAAGAAGCAACCTACCGTTGTACTTTCATCAACGGAGGCGGAATACAAGGCTGCTTGTGTAGCATCCTGTGAAGCTGTTTGGCTACGACGCATCATGACTGATATTGGCATTCCAATAGAGGAAGCAACAATGTTGAAATGTGACAGTCAGAGTTGTATAGCCATGTCAAAGAATCCGGTATTTCATGCTAGAACAAAACACATAGAGATTCAGTATCACTATGTGAGGAAACTGATCGAGGAAGGTGAAATCTACATAGAGTACTACCCTACAAAAGATAATTGTGCAGATATCTTCACTAAAGCGTTAGGGAGCGTCCAGTTGAGCAAGCATCTTCAAACATTGGGTATTGGCCCAATAGCTTAGTCAACATGACGTGAACATTGAGGGGGGGTGTTGGTATATGTCAATGCCCTCCTATAATAAGTATCATTAATTTATGTGGTAGTATAAATTAATGATTCCGACTTAAACGTCGATGAGGTCAAAAGAGATCGCGATGGCTACAAGAAAGAAGTTCGGGAATTTGGAATTACCTAAAATGACGTCGAGATGATGCAATGCTAAAGTTAGCAAATTTGACCAAAGGAAACTTCCTAGAAGTTGACTTGGATACTAGCCACCCATGTGGTCAATTGTAGTCACCCATGTGATAAATATGGGTGGTTAATACTTTGAACATGGTTGGTAAAGCCAACTAAGATTGAAATGTTTGATAGGAAAGTCTCATGTGGCGGGCTAGTTGAATTCTATAAATAGGCATGCATTAGTTCATCATTTTCATCCACAACACAACTCCAAACACAATCCTAAGTTAGTCTTTCTTTCTTGTATTCTTCTTGTAAGTTCAGAAGCCATTGAAGCTCTAATCTTGAGAGCGCACGGTGGGACAATTATCTTGTAAGTGTTATATTGAATTGTTATAACGAGTAGTGTTGTCTTTCTACTTGATTGTTGTTAAGACATTTCTGGGAAATTGGTTATATTCTTACATGGTATCAAGAACTTAAGGGGCTCTTAACAATAATCTTGTCTAGTAAAGCTCAACAACTATGACTACTCAAGGTGCTAGTTCTTCTTCTACCAGTTCTAGTTCCGGTTTAGTACCGATAATTCGTATCCGTCCCCCTACCTTCACGGAAGGAAAGCTCGATGGCACGAACTATCTTTTGTGGAAGTTCAAAATCACTACAGTTCTGGACTCTTACGAACTCCTTGATACAGTGTTAAGCACAGATGCAGAACCAGTTGCAGTCCGTGCTGAAGATGACACAAAAAAGGTCACACCTCCAGATCCTCAGCTTGTCAAAAAATGGAGGAGACGAAATGCTAATGCACTTTGTGCAATTGTCACAAGTGTTCAAGATTCTGTCCTCACTCTTATTCAACACACAACCAAGGCATCTGAAGCTTGGAACATACTGAAAAATCAGTATGAAACAAGGAACCAGACTCGCATTCAGAACTTGGAGAATAAGTTAGCTGCTGAGAGATTAAGTGAAGATGAAGCAGCTAAGTCATTTATTAGTAGGATGAAAAACTTACGTGACCAAATGCCTGCAGTTGGTATTTCCAAATCAACCGAGGAACTAGTTCGAAGGTGCATTAGAGTGTTGCCTCCAAAATTTGACGGCCTTGTGACAGCACTCAATACACAAGTTCGCATTCCTCCTTTGACGTTTGAAGAATTCACTGCCATGTTGATGGAGGAGGAGATGAGGCCGAGGAGCAGAGAAAAGCAACTTGACTCTGCCTTTACAACCAAGGCGATGAGTAACCAAGAAGAAAAGAAGAAAGCAAACAAAAAGACGTTCTCTAGATCGTGCTACTACTGCAATAAGAAAGGTCATGCTGTCAAAGATTGCAGGAAACGAATCCATGACGAGAAGAACGGAACTTTAAAACCAAATTGGAGAAATAAAGAATCTGCCAATACGGCTGAAACGGAAGTGCATCTGTTTACTGTAACAGATGTATCGGAGGAAACGTGTACTAGCGCACATGTACATCAAACAAGTGCATGGGTGTTAGATAGTGGAGCTTCCCGACACATGACCAGCAAGAAGGAGTTATATGACTCCATAAAACCTCTACAAGAACCAATTAATGTTGTCGTCGGGAATAATGCGAGGTGTCCCGTTGAGGGCACTGGAACCATCTCGCTCGTGTCTCAAGATGGAGGAAGCAAGAAGCTGTCCAACGTACTCTTTGTACCCCAGATCACCAGAAATTTGCTATCTGTAGCTGCTATTACAGATAATGATCTAGAAGTGCGTTTCAAGAAGACGGAAGCTTTGATTCTTGACAAGGATCAAAATATCGTAAGTAAAGGTATTCGCAAAAATAATCTTTACGAAATCAGCTCTCTTTCTGCTGTCGTGGATGCCAAAACAAGTCAACTTTGGCATGAAAGGTTCGGGCACATTTCCTATCCTGTGTTAAAGGAAATGCAAAAGAAGAAGATGGTGGCCGACTTGCCTTCAATTGAAGAAATTGAAGGACCATGTGAAGCTTGTATGCTGGGCAAGCAACATAGACAGTCATTTCCCAAAGAGAGTCATAACCGATCAAAGGCTCCTCTAGAGTTGGTACATGCTGACCTCTGCGGAAAAATGACTACGACGGCGTTGGGAGGATCTTCCTACTTTATGCTGTTAGTCGACGATTATAGTAGGAAGATGTGGGTGTACTTCCTTCGGGACAAGGCTGAAGCTCTTGAAAAGTTTAAAGTGTGGCACAAACTTATGACAAATGAGAAAACAACTCAGTTGAAAAAACTTTGTACCGATCGTGGGGGGGAATTCTGTTCTCCAGAGTTCACCAACTACTGCAACAAGCTTGGGATTAAGCGCCAATTAACTGCTCCATACACACCACAACAAAATGGAGTTGTGGAACGAAGAAATTGAACAATTGTAGAAATGGCTCGATGCATGTTGAAAGGTGCTGGCCTACCTGACACATTCTGGGCTGAAGCAATCAACACAGCGGTATACATCCTCAATCGGTACTCAACCAGGGCACTCAACGATAAGACTCCTAATGAGGCTTATTATGGTACGAAACCTTCTGTGTCTCATTTAAGAAAATTTGAGTGTGAATGTTTTGTACACATTCCAAATGAAAATCGAAAGAAATTGGATGACAAGAGCAAGAAGGGCATTTTCTTGGGATATAGTGAAGAGTCTAAAGCATACATACTCTATGATGTAGAGGCCAAGAAGGTGATCATAAGCCGAGATGTGGTGTTTAATGAGCGACCACACTCAATGGAGGATAGCGGTCCTGCCATTTCGTCATCAACTGATGAAGTAATCCACCAAGTGCCTGAACAACGACCGTTGAACAATGAAGAAGTCTCTAATGATGAGGAGACTGAAGACCAACCTGTTGTACCCACAAGGAAGCCACAACCGAAGTGGTTCCAACAGCTCTTTGATGGAAGAAATCCAGGAATTATTGATGATAGTCCACGTCCTGATGGACTAAGACGATCAAAGAGAATAGAGGAGCAGAACAGATCAGGACAACAACTAGTAAACATGGCTTTGATGACCTAAATCATCAAGACGGTAAAAGAACCGGTAACTATGGAGGAAGCCATGTCAGATCCAAATTGGAGAGCAGCTATGCAAGCCGAGTATGATAGTATCATGAAAAATGATAATTGGGAGATCGTTAAAAAGCCACCGAATAGAAAAATTATCGGCACCAAATGGATCTAGAAAGTGAAGTACAAGGCAGATGGAAGTCTTGAAAAATACAAGGCACGCCTTGTAGCACAAGGATTTTCGCAAGTCAAAGGTTTCGATGTATATGAAACCTTTGCTCCAACAGCAAAAATGTCAACAATCAGGCTAGTTGTTGCAGCTGCCGCGCATTATGAATGGATTGTACATCAAATGGATGTCAAGTCAACTTTTCTTAATGGGCAACTTGAAAAAGAAGTCTACGTTGCACAACCCCCTGGCTTCCAATACCAGGTGAAGAAGAAAAAGTCTGCAAATTGGAAAAGGCTTTATATGGGTTAAAGCAAGCACCACGAGCTTGGTACAAACGTATAGACTCTTTCTTCTTGCAACATGGTTTCTGTAGAAGCAAATCAGAGGCCAACTTGTATGTTCTAAGTGAACAAGGAAAAAAGGTAATTGTAGTCCTATATGTGGATGATCTTGTAATCACTGATGACCATGAAGATAATATTCGGAATACGCAAGAATGGTTGAGCCAAGAATTTGAAATGACAAATCTTGGTCTTCTTCATTATTGCTTGGGAATCGAGGTATGGCAAAAACCTCATACCATCTTCATCTCGCAGCAACGATATGTTCGTGAGCTTCTGATTGCATTTGGTATGTCCAAGTGCAAACCAGTTGTCACCCCGATGGAAGTGAATACAAAGTTATCAATTGACGATCCTTCAGAACAAGTTGATAACAAGATCTACAGAAGGTTGATGGGAAGTTTAATCTTCCTTTGTAACACAAGACCTGATATTAGTTATGCTGTGGGAGTTCTTAGTCGGTTTTCAAATAAACCGAAACAAAGTCACTGGCAAGCAGGGATGCGGATCCTTAAATATCTCAAAGGCACGTTGGAGTATGGGATATCATACAAGTCTGGAGATACTTTATTTGGGTACTGTAACTCAGACTGGGCTGGTGATATTGACTCAAGAAAATCTGTTACAGGTTACGTATTCACATTCGGTGGTGGAATCATCTCATGGTCTAGTAAGAAGCAACCAACCATTGCACTTTCATCAACGGAGGCGGAATACAAGGCTGCTTGTGTAGTATCCTGTGAAGGTGTTTGGCTACGACGCATCATGACTGATATTGGCATTCCAATAGAGGAAGCAACAATGTTGAAATGTGACAGTCAGAGTTGTATAGCCATGTCAAAGAATCCAGTATTTCATGCTAGAACAAACCACATAGAGATTCAGTATCACAATGTGAGGGAACGGATCGAGGAAGGTGAAATCTACATGGAGTACTGCCCTACAAAAGATAGTTGTGCAGGTATCTTCAGCAAGGCGGTAGGGAGCGTCCAGTTGAGCAAGCATCGCCAAACGTTGGGTGTTGGCCCAATAGCTTAGTCAACATGAGGTGAACATTGAGGGGGGGTGTTGGTATATGTCAATGCCCACCTATAATAAGTATCATTAATTTATGTGGTAGTATAAATTAATGATTTCGACTTAAACGTCGATGAGGTCAAAAGAGATCGCGATGGCTACAAGAAAGAAGTTCGGGAATTTGGAATTACCTAAGATGACGTCGGGATGATGTAATGCTAAAGTTAGTAAATTTGACCAAAAGCAACTTCCTAGAAGTTGACTTGGATGCTAGCCACCCATATGGTCAATTGTAGCCACCCATGTGATAAATATGGGTGGTTAATACTTTGAACATGGTTGGTAAAGCCAACCAAGATTGAAATGTTTGATAGGAAAGTCTCTTGTGGCGGGCTAGTTGAATTCTATAAATAGGCATGCATTAGTTCATCATTTTCATCCACAACACAACTCCAAACACAATCCTAAGTTAGTCTTTCTTTCTTGTATTCTTCTTGTAAGTCCAGAAGCCATTGAAGCTCTAATCTTGAGAGCGCACGGTGGGACAATTATCTTGTAAGTGTTATATTGAATTGTTATAACGAGTAGTGTTGTCTTTCTACTTGATTGTTGTTAAGACATTTCTGGGAAATTGGTTTTATTCTTACATGGTATCAAGAGCTTAAGGGCTTCTTAACAACAATCTTGTCTAGTAAAGCTCAACAACTATGAATACTCAAGGTGCTAGTTCTTCTTCTACCAGTTCTAGTTTCGGTTTAGTACCGACAATTCGTATCCGTCCCCCTACCTTCACGGAAGGAAAGCTCGATGGCACGAACTATCTTTTGTGGAAGTTCAAAATCACTACAGTTCTGGACTCCTACGAACTCCTTGATACAGTGTTAGGCACAGATGCAGAACCAGTTGCAGTCCGTGCTGAAGATGACACAAAAAAGGTCACACCTCCAGATCCTCAGCTTGTCAAAGAATGGAGGAGACGAAATGCTAATGCACTTTGTGCAATTGTCACAAGTGTTCAAGATTCTGTCCTCACTCTTATTCAACACACAACCAAGGCATCTGAAGCTTGGAACATACTAAAAAATCAGTATGAAACAAGGAACCAGACTCGCATTCAGAACTTGGAGAACCAGTTAGCTGCTGAGAGATTAAATAAAAATGAAACAGCTGAGTCATTTATTAGTAGGATGAAAAACCTACGTGATCAAACGGCTGCAGTTGGTATTTCCAAATCAACCGAGGAACTAGCTCGAAGGTGCATTAGAGTGTTGCCTCCAAAATTTGACGGCCTTGTGACAGCACTCAATACACAAGTTCGCATTCCTCCTTTGACGTTTGAAGAATTCACTGCCATGTTGATGGAGGAGGAGATAAGGCTGAGGAGCAGAGAAAATCAACTTGACTCTACCTTTACAACCAAGGCGAGGAGTAACCAAGAAAAAAAGAAGAAAGCAAAGAAGAAGACGTTCTCTAGATCGTGCTACTATTGCAATAAGAAAGGTCATGCTGTCAAAGATTGCAGGAAACGAATCCATGACGAGAAGAACGGAACTTTAAAACCAAATTGGAGAAATAAAGAATCTGTCAATACGGCTGAAACGGAAGTGCATCTGTTTACTGTAACAGATGTATCGGAGGAAACGTGTACTAGCGCACATGTACATCAAACAAATGCATGGGTGTTAGATAGTGGAGCTTCCCGACACATGACCAGCAAGAAGGAGTTATATGACTCCATAAAACCTCTACAAGAACCAATGAATGTTGTCGTCGGGAATAATGCGAGGTGTCCCGTTGAGGGCACTGGAACCATCTCGCTCGTGTCTCAAGATGGAGGAAGCAAGAAGCTGTCCAACGTACTCTTTGTACCCCAGATCACCAGAAATTTGCTATCTGTAGCTGCTATTACAGATAATGATCTAGAAGTGCGGTTCAAGAAGACGGAAGCTTTGATTCTTGACAAGGATCAAAATATCGTAAGTAAAGGTATTCGCAAAAATAATCTTTACGAAATCAGCTCTCTTTCTGCTGTCGTGGATGCCAAAACAAGTCAACTTTGGCATGAAAGGTTCGGGCACATTTCCTATCCTGTGTTAAAGGAAATGCAAAAGAAGAAGATGGTGGCCGACTTGCCTTCAATTGAAGAAATTGAAGGACCATGTGAAGCTTGTATGCTGGGCAAGCAACATAGACAGTCATTTCCCAAAGAGAGTCATAACCGATCAAAGGCTCCTCTAGAGTTGGTACATGCTGACCTCTGCGGAAAAATGACTACGACGGCGTTGGGAGGATCTTCCTACTTTATGCTGTTAGTCGACGATTATAGTAGGAAGATGTGGGTGTACTTCCTTCGGGACAAGGCTGAAGCTCTTGAAAAGTTTAAAGTGTGGCACAAACTTATGACAAATGAGAACACAACTCAGTTGAAGAAACTTCGTACTGATCGTGGGGGGGAATTCTGTTCTACAGAGTTCACCAACTACTGCAACAAGCTTGGGATTAAGCGCCAATTAACTGCTCCATACACACCACAACAAAATGGAGTTGTAGAACGAAGAAATTGAACAATTGTAGAAATGGCTCGATGCATGTTGAAAGGTGCTGGCCTACCTGACACATTCTGGGCTGAAGCAATCAACACAGCGGTATACATCCTCAATCGGTGCTCAACCAGGGCACTCAACGATAAGACTCCTAATGAGGCTTATTATGGTACGAAACCTTCTGTGTCTCATTTAAGAAAATTTGAGTGTGAATGTTTTGTACACATTCCAAATGAAAATCGAAAGAAATTGGATGACAAGAGCAAGAAGGGCATTTTCTTGGGATATAGTGAAGAGTCTAAAGCATACAGACTCTATGATGTAGAGGCCAAGAAGGTGATCATAAGCCGAGATGTGGTGTTTAATGAGCGACCACACTCAATGGAGGATAGCTGTCCTGCCATTTCGTCATCAACTGATGAAGTAATCCACCAAGTGCCTGAACAACGACCGTTGAACAATGAAGAAGTCTCTAATGATGAGGAGACTGAAGACCAACCTGTTGTACCCACAAGGAAGCCACAACCGAAGTGGTTCCAACAGCTCTTTGATGGAAGAAATCCAGGAATTATTGATGATAGTCCACGTCCTGATGGACTAAGACGATCAAAGAGAATAGATGAGCAGAACAGATCAGGACAACAACTAGTAAACATGGCTTTGATGACCTAAATCATCAAGACGATAAAAGAACCGGTAACTGTGGAGGAAGCCATGTCAGATCCAAATTAGAGAGCAGTTATGCAAGCCGAGTATGATAGTATCATGAAAAATGATACTTGGGAGATCGTTAAAAAGCCACCGAATAGAAAAATTATCGGCACCAAATGGATCTAGAAAGTGAAGTACAAGGCAGATGGAAGTCTTGAAAAATACAAGGCACGCCTTGTAGCACAAGGATTTTCGCAAGTCGAAGGTTTCGATGTATATGAAACCTTTGCTCCAACAGCAAAAATGTCAACAATAAGGCTAGTTGTTGCAGCTGCCGCGCATTATGAATGGATTGTACATCAAATGGATGTCAAGTCAGCTTTTCTTAATGGGCAACTTGAAAAAGAAGTCTACGTTGCACAACCCCCTGGCTTCCAATACCAGGTGAAGAAGAAAAAGTCTGCAAATTGGAAAAGGCTTTATATGGGTTAAAGCAAGCACCACGAGCTTGGTACAAACGTATAGACTCTTTCTTCTTGCAACATGGTTTCTGTAGAAGCAAATCAGAGGCCAACTTGTATGTTCTAAGTGAACAAGGAAAAAAGGTAATTGTAGTCCTATATGTGGATGATCTTGTAATCACTGATGACCATGAAGATAATATTCGGAATACGCAAGAATGGTTGAGCCAAGAATTTGAAATGACAAATCTTGGTCTTCTTCATTATTGCTTGGGAATCGAGGTATGGCAAAAACCTCATACCATCTTCATCTCGCAGCAACGATATGTTCGTGAGCTTCTGATTGCATTTGGTATGTCCGAGTGCAAACCAGTTGTCACCCCGATGGAAGTGAATACAAAGTTATCAATTGACGATCCTTCAGAACAAGTTGATAACAAGATCTACAGAAGGTTGATGGGAAGTTTAATCTTCCTTTGTAACACAAGACCTGATATTAGTTATGTTGTAGGAGTTCTCAGTCGGTTTTTAAATAAACCGAGACAAAGTCACTAGCAAGCAGGGATGCGGATCCTCAAATATCTCAAAGGCACATTAGAGTATGGGATATCATACAAGTCTGGAGATACTTTATCTGGGTACTGTGACTCAGACTGGGCTGGTGACATTGACTCAAGAAAATCTATTACAGGTTACGTATTCACATTGGGTGGTAGAATCATCTCATGGTCTAGTAAGAAGCAACCTACCATTGCACTTTCATCAACGGTGGCGGAATACAAGGCTGCTTGTGTAGCATCCTGTGAAGCTGTTTGGCCACGACGCATTATGACTGATATTGGCATTCCAATAGAAGAAGTAACAATGTTGAAATGTGACAGTCAGAGTTGTATAACCATGTCAAAGAATCCCGTATTTCATGCTAGAACAAAACACATAGAGATTCAGTATCACTATGTGAGGGAACTGATCGAGGAAGGTGAAATCTACATAGAGTACTGCCCTACAGAAGATAATTGTGCAGATATCTTCACCAAAGCGTTAGAGAGCGTCCAGTTGAGCAAGCATCTCCAAACATTAGGCGTTGGCCCAATAGCTTAGTCAACATGAGGTGAACATTGAGGGGGGGGTGTTGGTATATGTCAATGCCCACCTATAATAAGTATCATTAATTTATGTGGTAGTATAAATTAATGATTTCGACTTAAACGTCGATGAGGTCAAAAGAGATCGCGATGGCTACAAGAAAGAAGTTCGGGAATTTGGAATTACCTAAGATGATGTCATGATGATGCAATACTAAAGTTAGCAAATTTGACCAAAGGAAACTTCCTAGAAGTTGACTTGGATGCTAGCCACCCATATGGTCAATTGTAGCCACCCATGTGATAAATATGGGTGGTTAATACTTTGAACATGGTTGGTAAAGCCAACTAAGATTGAAATGTTTGATAGGAAAGTCTCATGTGGCGGGCTAGTTGAATTCTATAAATAGGCATGCATTAGTTCATCATTTTCATCCACAACACAACTCCAAACACAATCCTAAGTTAGTCTTTCTTTCTTGTATTCTTCTTGTAAGTCCAGAAGCCATTGAAGCTCTAATCTTGAGAGCGCACGGTGGGACAATTATCTTGTAAGTGTTATATTGAATTGTTATAACGAGTAGTGTTGTCTTTCTACTTGATTGTTGTTAAGACGTTTCTGAAAAATTGGTTATATTCTTACATGGTATCAAGAGCTTAAGGGACTCTTAACAACAATCTTGTCTAGTAAAGCTCAACAACTATGACTACTCAAGGTGCTAGTTCTTCTTCTACCAGTTCTAGTTCCGGTTTAGTACCGATAATTCGTATCTGTCCCCCTACCTTCACGGAAGGAAAGCTCGATGGCACGAACTATCTTTTGTGGAAGTTCAAAATCACTACAGTTCTGGACTCTTACTAACTCTGTGATACAGTGTTAAGCACAGATGCAGAACCAGTTGCAGTCCGTGCTGAAGATGACACAAAAAAGGTCATACCTCCAGATCCTCAGCTTGTCAAAAAATGGAGGAGACGAAATGCTAATGCACTTTGTGCAATTGTCACAAGTGTTCAAGATTCTGTCCTCACTCTTATTCAACACACAACCAAGGCATCTGAAGCTTGGAACATACTGAAAAATCAGTATGAAACAAGGAACCAGACTCGCATTCAGAACTTGGAGAATCAGTTAGCTGCTGAGAGATTAAGTGAAGATGAAGCAGCTGAGTCATTTATTAGTAGGATGAAAAACCTACGTGATCAAACGGCTGCAGTTGGTATTTCCAAATCAACCGAGGAACTAGCTCGAAGGTGCATTAGAGTGTTGCCTCCAAAATTTGACGGCCTTGTGACAGCACTCAATACACAAGTTCGCATTCCTCCTTTGACGTTTGAAGAATTCACTGCCATGTTGATGGAGCAGAAGATAAGGCTGAGGAGCAGAATAAATCAAGTTGACTCTGCCTTTACACCCAAGGCGAGGAGTAACCAAGAAGAAAAGAAGAAAGCAAAGAAGAAGACCTTCTCTAGATCGTGCTACTATTGCAATAAGAAAGGTCATGCTGTCAAAGATTGCAGGAAACGAATCCATGACGAGAAGAACGGAACTTTAAAACCAAATTGGAGAAATAAAGAATCTGCCAATACGGCTGAAACGGAAGTGCATCTGTTTACTGTAACAGATGTATCGGAGGAAACGTGTACTAGCGCACATGTACATCAAACAAGTGCATGGGTGTTAGATAGTGGAGCTTCCCGACACATGACCAGCAAGAAGGAGTTATATGACTCCATAAAACCTCTACAAGAACCAATTAATGTTGTCGTCGGGAATAATGCGAGGTGTCCCGTTGAGGGCACTGGAACCATCTCGCTCGTGTCTCAAGATGGAGGAAGCAAGAAGCTGTCCAACGTACTCTTTGTACCCCAGATCACCAGAAATTTGCTATCTGTAGCTGCTATTACAGATAATGATCTAGAAGTGCGTTTCAAGAAGACGGAAGCTTTGATTCTTGACAAGGATCAAAATATCGTAAGTAAAGGTATTCGCAAAAATAATCTTTACGAAATCAGCTCTCTTTCTGCTGTCGTGGATGCCAAAACAAGTCAACTTTGGCATGAAAGGTTCGGGCACATTTCCTATCCTGTGTTAAAGGAAATGCAAAAGAAGAAGATGGTGGCCGACTTGCCTTCAATTGAAGAAATTGAAGGACCATGTGAAGCTTGTATGCTGGGCAAGCAACATAGACAGTCATTTCCCAAAGAGAGTCATAACCGATCAAAGGCTCCTCTAGAGTTGGTACATGCTGACCTCTGCGGAAAAATGACTACGACGGCGTTGGGAGGATCTTCCTACTTTATGCTGTTAGTCGACGATTATAGTAGGAAGATGTGGGTGTCCTTCCTTCGGGACAAGGCTGAAGCTCTTGAAAAGTTTAAAGTGTGGCACAAACTGATGACAAATGAGAACACAACTCAGTTGAAGAAACTTCGTTCTGCTCGTGGGGGGGAATTCTGTTCTACAGAGTTCACCAACTATTGCAACAAGCTTGGTATTAAGCGCCAATTAACTGCTCCATACACACCACAACAAAATGGAGTTGTGGAACGAAGAAATTGAACAATTGTAGAAATGGCTCGATGCATGTTGAAAGGTGCTGGCCTACCTGACACATTCTGGGCTGAAGCAGTCAACACAGCGGTATACATCCTCAATCGGTACTCAACCAGGGCACTCAACGATAAGACTCCTAATGAGGCTTATTATGGTACGAAACCTTCTGTGTCTCATTTAAGAAAATTTGAGTGTGAATGTTTTGTACACATTCCAAATGAAAATCGAAAGAAATTGGATGACAAGAGCAAGAAGGGCATTTTCTTGGGATATAGTGAAGAGTCTAAAGCATACATACTCTATGATGTAGAGGCCAAGAAGGTGATCATAAGCCGAGATGTGGTGTTTAATGAGCGACCACACTCAATGGAGGATAGCGGTCCTGCCATTTCGTCATCAACTGATGAAGTAATCCACCAAGTGCCTGAACAACGACCGTTGAACAATGAAGAAGTCTCTAATGATGAGGAGACTGAAGACCAACCTGTTGTACCCACAAGGAAGCCACAACCGAAGTGGTTCCAACAGCTCTTTGATGGAAGAAATCCAGGAATTATTGATGATAATCCACGTCCTGATGGACTAAGACGATCAAAGAGAATAGAGGAGCAGAACAGATCAGGACAACAACTAGTAAACATGGCTTTGATGACCCAAATCATCAAGACGGTAAAAGAACCGGTAACTGTGGAGGAAGCCATGTCAGATCCAAATTGGAGAGCAGCTATGCAAGCCGAGTATGATAGTATCATGAAAAATGATAATTGGGAGATCGTTAAAAAGCCACCGAATAGAAAAATTATCGGCACCAAATGGATCTAGAAAGTGAAGTACAAGGCAGATGGAAGTCTTGAAAAATACAAGGCACGCCTTGTAGCACAAGGATTTTCGCAAGTCGAAGGTTTCGATGTATATGAAACCTTTGCTCCAACAGCAAAAATGTCAACAATAAGGCTAGTTGTTGCAGCTGCCGCGCATTATGAATGGATTGTACATCAAATGGATGTCAAGTCAGCTTTTCTTAATGGGCAACTTGAAAAAGAAGTCTACGTTGCACAACCCCCTGGCTTCCAATACCAGGTGAAGAAGAAAAAGTCTGCAAATTGGAAAAGGCTTTATATGGGTTAAAGCAAGCACCACGAGCTTGGTACAAACGTATAGACTCTTTCTTCTTGCCACATGGTTTCTGTAGAAGCAAATCAGAGGCCAACTTGTATGTTCTAAGTGAACAAGGAAAAAAGGTAATTGTAGTCCTATATGTGGATGATCTTGTAATCACTGATGACCATGAAGATAATATTCGGAATACGCAAGAATGGTTGAGCCAAGAATTTGAAATGACAAATCTTGGTCTTCTTCATTATTGCTTGGGAATCGAGGTATGGCAAAAACCTCATACCATCTTCATCTCGCAGCAACGATATGTTCGTGAGCTTCTGATTGCATTTGGTATGTCCGAGTGCAAACCAGTTGTCACCCCGATGGAAGTGAATACAAAGTTATCAATTGACGATCCTTCAGAACAAGTTGATAACAAGATCTACAGAAGGTTGATGGGAAGTTTAATCTTCCTTTGTAACACAAGACCTGATATTAGTTATGCTGTGGGAGTTCTTAGTCGGTTTTCAAATAAACCGAAACAAAGTCACTGGCAAGCAGGGATGCGGATCCTTAAATATCTCAAAGGCACGTTGGAGTATGAGATATCATACAAGTCTGGAGATACTTTATCTGGGTACTGTGACTCAGACTGGGCTGGTGATATTGACTCAAAAAAATCTGCTACATGTTACGTATTCACATTCAGTGGGGGAATCATCTCATGGGCTAGTAAGAAGCAACCCACCGTTGCACTTTCATCAACGGAGGCAGAATACAAGGCTGCTTGTGTAGCATCCTGTGAAGCTGTTTGGTTACGATGCATCATGACTGATATTGGCATTCCAATAGAGGAAGCAACAATGTTAAAATGTGACAGTCAGAGTTGTATAGCCATGTCAAAGAATCCGGTATTTCATGCTAGAACAAAACACATAGAGATTCAGTATCACTATGTGAGGGAACTGATCGAGGAAGGTGAAATCTACATAGAGTACTACCCTACAAAAGATAATTGTGCAGATATCTTCACTAAAGCGTTAGGGAGCGTCCAGTTGAGCAAGCATCTTCAAACATTGGGTATTGGCCCAATAGCTTAGTCAACATGAGGTGAACATTGAGGGGGGGTGTTGGTATATGTCAATGCCCACCTATAATAAGTATCATTAATTTATGTGGTAGTATAAATTAATGATTCCGACTAACATGTCGATGAGGTCAAAAGAGACCGCGATGGCTACAAGAAAGAAGTTCGGGAATTTGGAATTACCTAAGATGATGTCATGATGATGCAATACTAAAGTTAGCAAATTTGACCAAAGGAAACTTCCTAGAAGTTGACTTGGATGCTAGCCACCCATATGGTCAATTGTAGCCACCCATGTGATAAATATGGGTGGTTAATACTTTGAACATGGTTGGTAAAGCCAACCAAGATTGAAATGTTTGATAGGAAAGTCTCATGTGGTGGGCTAGCTGAATTCTATAAATAGGCATGCATTAGTTCATCATTTTCATCCACAACACAACTCCAAACACAATCCTAAGTTAGTCTTTCTTTCTTGTATTCTTCTTGTAAATCCAGAAGCCATTGAAGCTCTAATCTTGAGAGCGCACGGTGGGACAATTATCTTGTAAGTGTTATATTGAATTGTTATAACGAGTAGTGTTGTCTTTCTACTTGATTGTTGTTAAGACATTTCTGGGAAGTTGGTTATATTCTTACAGCTTGCCCCCCTTCACCCATCTGTTGTTTGTGGATGGTTCAATTTTCTTCTTGAATGCCGACTATCGTGAAGGACTAGCCTTGCAGGATGTTATTTACAGTTATTGTTTTGCCTCAGGACGTATTAATGTTACCAAACCATCGATTGTGTTTAGTCCAAACACTCCTGATGATCTACAGAAAGGTGTTGTTAACATTCTGAGAGTTAAATGCTCTAATAAATTGGGGAAATATCTTGGTCTCCCGTCTGAGTGGGGAAGATAAAAAACTGAAGCCACTAGTTGGATTCAAGAAAGATGTGCAGGAAAACTTCAAGGCTAGAAGAGTCTTCTTCTCTCAGATGGAGGAAAAGATATTTTAATCAAAACGGTACTCCATGTTATTCCTTTGTATGTGATGTCAACCTTGTTGTTGCCGAAGTTGTTTGTCAAATAATAGTTTGGCGGCTAACTTTTGGTAGGGGAAAAATGGTATGAAAGGTATTCACTGGCTTAGTTGGGAGAAGCTGATAGAGCAGAAGCAATAGTTCTTCGTTTTTTTTACTTGTTTTATTTATTTTGTAAATAGTTAGTATTAGATCAGTTCTTTTTATTTTTTATAGAGAAAATTTCACTCCGCCCCCCTCCGTCCATAACTCTGTGAGCTATGTCATACACGCGCTTATTGCTGCATGTATACATGTTTTTGCTCATACTAAATTCTTGCTTTTGCCTAAAATACCCTTCCACTTTCATCACCATAACCAACACCAACACCTACACCACCTTTATCACCATCACCAACACCAACACCACTACCTTCATCACCACAACCATTACATTATTTCCCTTCTAAAACACAATCTTCATATGATAGCAATCACCTATTACTGTTTCAAAACAGTAACGGCCATATATTTAAGTGCCATATATACCTAGCTCTACTATGGTAAAGAACAGAAACAAGAAGAAGAAAAATGGCTCAGTTCCAATAGATGTAAATGCCCCTGAAACGATGGACACTTTGGAGTCTACAGCTTCCAAAAATCTATCGGCGGGCCTTAGAAAATAAAGAAAGGGGTACTGATGAAAAGATCAAAGAACGTGCGAAAGATGAAGGCTATAGCAAAAGTTGGATTATTGAACTTGGAGACAATGATATCCGCGATTCATTGCATTGGCGATGACATTTTTTATGGACATGTTACTTTCTGCTGCAAAACCATAGACCCATTTGGCCATTTTGCATAAAAATCAAAATTTGGCCATAAAATAAGCTTTCACCTTGAAATTTTTTTGTGTTTGCATAACTAAATTGTCTTCTTTTACGCAAAACCAACAACAGTGTTCTTGAAAAAATAATTTATCTCGCGGGCGGGGAAGGGAGGGACTGGTGAGGAAGATGACAGGCCTTTTTTGTTTTAATTTTGTTTATTTTCTTTTTTGGTGAAAGGAATGGGTGGAGAGAGGAAAAAAAAAAGAAAAAAAGTATAATATAAGGGTATAAACATCATTTAACTCATTTATTTAACGCCGTTAACTTAAAAAAGACGGAGGGGGTAGTGTGATATGTTTCAAAAAAGACAGGGGGGTTTTTGATAATTTTGTAAACACAGGAAGGTAACGGAATACTTTCGCGTAACACAAGGGGGCGGAGTGAAATTTTCTCTTTTTTATAATAGTATAGTTATTTTTGGTGTAATATGGATGAAGTAATGTTTGAATCAAGAAGCGGCGGAAAAATGGAATCTCGTAGCTGTGTTCGTGAATCTTACTTTGGATATTTCATTGTCAACATACAAACTTCATTTATGGGAGAACATCTCTTTTATATTTGAATTTCGTGTTTATTTTTATTATACTCATGTAATTCGTATTTATGATTATGTAATAATGGTCTTTTGATTTACCGATCTTGAATCTGGATTGATTTGATTTAATGTTATATATGACTAGATTTATTTATATTATAATTACCTGTCATTTTATTATACTTGTAGTTAATAATTTGATCGGTATTTTTTTGTGTCATATATAAATATTTTAATAGTGAATCTACTGGTTGTACTGTAGTTTCCACATTCGAAATTATTAATTGTAATTTTTAGTTATTAGCCTCGTTACTTATGATTATGTGGACAAATCTATACTCTGACTAGAGAAGGGACAAGGTGATAAAATTGCACCTATAATTAAGGTTAAACCGTAATTAACTAGACTTAGATAATTAATCGGATTAAGAGCTTGAAGCTTAATCCCAATGTTAAATTAGAAAATCTTATTTTCGAGCCTAGATCATTGCCTTAGTATTAATATGAGTTTTAGAATATTTTCTCGTATTTGTAATCCCGATTCTAGATTAATTACATTTCTTTATTTACTTTATTTTTAATTAATTTATAAACCACCAATCTATCCCTTATTTGTTTCTAACATTCACACACTTATACCAAAATATCCTTAGGAGTCTCCCTGTGGATTCGACTTCGTACTCAAGCACACTACACTGCATTAATCCGTGCACTTGCGGGTTTAAACTTGGTTAATTTTTGCACTCATTTTATTTACCGACCAAGTTACGATCACCTGCAAAGCTAATTCTATAAAAAATTTAAACCAGACCAATCTAAACTAGTACACTATACATCAACAGAAAAAAGAAAAAAAAAAGTCGCATTAACTAAACCAGGCAAGAACTTGAGAAACAAATAAAATATCTAGGACGAATTGAGCAGTCATATGGGCTCAAGGGGTTAGTAAGAATTTGCTATTAACTAAACAAGGCAAGAGCTTGAGAAACAAATCTTGAATAAAACAGAGAGGAATATTCCTATTCAGGTATGAACATAACATTACAAAGCATAATGGAGACAAAATAAAAGTAACATATTAGTTAGTTCATGTAGATGGAATGAATAACCATATATACCAAGTATTCAAATATTGAGCTTAGCTACAGTATTGCAGACAAAATAATAATTTTATATTAAGTGAACACATGATAGAAGCAATCGATTCGAAATTATGTAATTCAAAATCTTCAGATTCTAGTTGCCACAAGGAGCGGGTCGAGCGCAAAATCAAAGAAATTTCTTTTAGAAGGGTATAGAGTAACGAAGAGGAATAAAAGAAAACTTGACCAACAAAAATTTCAACAAAACAACTTTTGACATACAACGATCTGGAACTTAACTCAAAATCTCAAGAAAGTATGTATTACAACATTGGTTTATTATAATAGGAGCTCAAAATATCATAAAAACTGAATGGTCATCAAAGAAAGAGGGAAATTCTTACTTAACTCAATGAAAGCCATTTACAAACTTCATGTTGGACTTATACATATTGTAGGACAAATTAAAATGAGAGAAGTGCTGTAAATAAAAATGCAAGATGTACAATAAAGATTAAAATAACAGAATGTAAAATTAACAGTATTAAAATTCAAGGATGTAGAAATAAACCAAATACAGATGATATCGAGGCTCGAGTTAAACTCGATGTCCTTAAGACTTTAACGTCCCGCTACGGTGCTTTCGGTTAATTGACGCAAGCCTCCCAAGATACAACGATATTTTCTTCGTAGTAGGAGCACACCAAACTACGAAACTATCGAACTAAATATGGCAAACTCCCTCTATTGGACACAATGATAAAATGAAAATATTTGTTCTGCTTGCTCAATTTTTCCGTTCTTATTCTCATCTGTTTCAGCAAACATACACAACTATTTATAGCCAATTCTTAATGGGAGACATCATTGCCAAAATATTATGATAGAATAAAAAATTAATATACTAATCAAAACTCAAACTTTGAGGCAAACATGCTCCACGGAAATTAATAAAGCCTGCTGCACAATTTTTGATGTATTGCAACCATGCTGAACTTTGACATTGTTTCAAGATTCCTTGCAATAAAATATTTCCATTCACCAACATCAAGATTCTTACAATCCCACACATGAATGGAAATAGACAATGCATATAGTACAGACACTATGCAGACACTAAAGAGAGTTTATAATAATGATACTGCTTCCAGATAGGTAGCTTTTGACCTTGAACCTTCCGTAGTGAGACCTATCGGATTTACTTGCTGACTAGTGAACGCGTTGTCTTGAACTGTTCAGCTTTTGTGTAAACCAAGACAATAGAACTTATACAGTATTCTCTTAACCATACTTCAGTTCTCACGGTTGTGTTCGATTTGGCCCTGAACAACTCCCAGTTTCATGAGTACTCTAGAGAATTCAGCCTTAGAGATTCTCGTAGGAGCTGCCCACTCCCTACTCACATAGGTGATCACTTATTAAGAGTAATCCTGTAATACCCCACTTGGATTTTTCAAGATATAAGTATCATTAAAAGCATAGCTTATCCTAAACCACATGCAGGCAGCACTGTCTGCTCGTCATAGGAATATGTGGGAGTATTACCCCTACAGTGCTCCCGATGAATCATTCATAGCTCAGTTTTTTCCTTTGAAGCTACTTCCAGGGATCTCGTCACGTAGGTAGGGTTTTCCACTATGATGACTCTTTAGTCATAGGCTTTAGACCTATTCCCCTCGACGATTTGTAAACTTGCTCTCTGTTCAAACCTTTAGTAAGCGGATTCGCAATGTTATCTTTTGACTTTACGTAGTCAATTGAGATAACCTCATTAGAGAGCAATGGTTTGACGGTATTATGTCTACGACGTATATGTCTAGACTTACCGGTGTACATGCTACTCTGTGCCCTTCCAATAGCAGATTGACTATCGCAGTGTATGCAGATATGTGGCACAGGATTGGGCCAATTTGGAATGTCCTCTAAGAACTGTCGAAGCTATTCGACTTCCTGTGCAGCTTTATCCAAAGCTATAAACTTAGATTCTATCGTGGATCTGGCTATCCATGTTTGCTTAGAGGATCCCCAAGAGACGGTTGCCCCTCCCAAAGAAAAAATGTATCCCCTCGTGGATTTGGAGTCATTAGTATCCGATATCCAGTTGGCATCACTGTATCCCTCTAGTACAGCTGGATATCGGGTATAGTGTAGTCCAAAGTTCAACGTGTATCTTAGATACCTTAGAACTCTTATTACAGCTACCCAGTGGTCTTTCCCTAGATTGCTCGTATACCTGCTCAATTTGCTCATAGTTAATGCTATATCAGGCCTCGTGCCATTCATAATGTACATCAACCAACCAATAATCCTTGAATACTCTAATTGATATATTCCTTCACCGGTATTTTTGGTTAGATGTATATTTGCATCTATAGGTGTCTTCGCGAGACTAACATTATTTTTATTAAACTTGTCCAGTACTTTCTCTATATAATGGGCTGAGACAAGATTAGTCCGTCAGATGTTCTGGTAATTTTAATACCCAGACTCACATATGCTGTACCTATATCCTTCATATCAAAGTTACTGGATAATATCTTCTTGGTAGACTTAATGACACTATCATTACTCCCAATAATAAGCATATCGTCTACATAGAGACAAACAATGACATATTCTTGACCTGTACCTTTCACATAGACATACTTGTCACATTTATTAATCCTAAAGCCATTTGACAACATAACTTTATCAAATTTCTCATACCATTGTTTAGGCGCCTGTTTTAGTCCCTAAAGGGATTTTACAAGCTTACAAACCTTTTTCTCTTTCTCATGAACTACAAACCCCTCAGGTTGTTCCATGTAGATCTCTTCATCTAGATCTCCATTTAAGAATGCTGTTTTTACATCCATATGATGTATTTCAAGATTATTGATAGTTGCAATAGCTATCAACTTCCGAATGGATGTAATTCTCGTGACTGGTGAATATGTATCGAAATAATCAAGACCTTCCTTTTGTTTATATCCTTTAATGACAAGTCTGGCCTTGTATTTGTCGATTGATCCATCAGATTTCAACTTCCTCTTAAAAATCCATTTACACCCTAAAGGTTTATTTCCAGGAGGAAGATCCACCAGTTCCCATGTATGATTTTGCGCCTTGTATTTGTCGATTGATCCATCAGCTTTCAACTTCCTCTTAAAAATCTATTTATACCCTAAAGGTTTATTTTCAAGAGGAAGATCCACCAGTTCCTATGTATGATTTTGCATGATGGATTCAATTTCACTGTTTACTGCCTCTCTCCATAAAGGAGCTTTAGGAGTAGACATTGTCTCATTAAAAGTGCGAGGCTCATTTCCTAACAAATACGTTAGAAAATAAGAACCAAAAGACTTAGACGTTCTAGCCCTCTTGCTACGTCTTGGTTCATCTTCAATATCTTTAGATATAGTCTTATCATCTATATCTAATTCTTGACTTTCGTCATATGTTATTTTCATAGAACTTATTCTTGCGTATTTTTACAAGAAAATTTTTCTTCAAAAAATTCTGCATTCATTGATTCAATAACTGTATTTACATGTATATCAGTTATTTCTGACTTATACACAAGAAGCTTGTATGCATCACTGTTGTGTGCATATCCAATAAAGATACAATCCACAGTCTTTGGTGCTATTTTGACCATTTTAGGAGCTGGAACTCCTGCCTTAGCTAGACACTCCCACACTCTTAAGTAATTGTAGGAAGATAGTCGACCTTTTCACAACTCATAAAGTGTCTTGCTTAATTTCTTGTGGAGTACCTTATTAAGAATATGGTTCGCAGTTAATACTGCCTCCCCCCACAAGTTCTGAGGTAAACCCGAATTGATCAACAAGGCATTCACCATCTCTGTAAGAGTTCGGTTTTTGCGTTCAGTAATACCATTCTGTTGAGGAGAGTAAGGAGGTGTCGTTTGATGAACAATTCCATGTTCAGCACAATATTCCTCAAAGGGATATACATATTCTCCTCCTCTATCACTTCTCAACATCTTAATCATTTTACCGAGTTGATTTTCTACCTCATTTTTGTATAGTTTAAATACTTCCAAAGCCTCATCTTTGCCTCTGAGTAGATAAACATAACAATATCTTGTGCAATCATCAATAAAAGTAATAAAATACTTTTTCCCACCTCTAGTTTGCACAAATTTTAAATCAAAAATATCACTGTGAATTAAATCCAGAGGTTCTGAACTTCTTTCTACTGATTTAAAGGAAGTTCTCGTTAATTTTGATTCTACGCATACTTCACATTTTCTATTTATGTTCCAATTAGCTTTAGGTATTAGACCTAAATTGATCAATTTATGCAAAGAATCAAAATTCACATGTCCTAATCTATCATGCCATAAATTAGGAGAATCCAAGACATAAGCAACAGACTTATTCTTATTCATACCAAATTTAGTAGGCTCATCAGCCTTTACAACAGTTAGGGCAATAGTCATTACATTGAACTTAAATAAGCCATCACATATATAGCCTTTGCTTACAAACATTCCAAATTTGGTTAACACAAATTGACCAGACTCAAACACCATTTTGAATCTGTTCTTACTCAACAAGAATCCAGAAACCAAATTCTTCTGGATGTCTGGGACATGCAGCATATTGTTAAGTGTCAGCTCATTTCCAGAGGTAAACTTCTAGATTACCTTCCCAGTTCCTTCCATCTTCGAAGTGGCGGAGTTACCCATGTAAATGGTTTCAGAAACAGTTTGATAGGTAGTGAACATTCTCCTATCAGAGCAAACATGCTTAGTGGCCCCAGTGTCCACCCACCATTGCTTTGGATTTCCCACCAGATTGACTTCTGACACGACAACTGACAGATTGATGTCAGAGAGATCATTGCCCAGGTTTTCCACAACATTTGCCTAAGCTTTCCTCTTTTTTGGATTTCCCTGATTCTTGCGGTACCTGCAGTCTCTTGCCTTGTACCCCGGCTTATCACAGACAAAACAATTCCCACCAAACTGCTGCTTCTTCTGTTCTCCT
Source organism: Ehretia macrophylla (assembly GCA_037974665.1). Taxonomy (NCBI): domain Eukaryota; kingdom Viridiplantae; phylum Streptophyta; class Magnoliopsida; order Boraginales; family Ehretiaceae; genus Ehretia; species Ehretia macrophylla. The sequence goes on from CM075781.1 coordinate 69,419,650, forward strand.
CCTTTTTGACTTTGGTTGGAAAACTTTTTCTTTTTGTTACTCGTACCATGCTCAACCACATTAACCTTTGATTTCAAAGGCGGAAAACCAACTTTTTTCTCAGATTTGCGGTTGTCTGCTTCAATCCTCAATCTCAAAACTAGATCTTCAAGAGTCATCTCATTTCGCTTATGCCTTAAATAACTCTTTGAAGTCCTTCCAGTTGGGAGGCAACTTCTCAATAAGTGCACCAGATTCAAAATGTTCTCCCATATTTATACCTTCTGCATGACACTCATGAATGAGTACCTGATATTCATCTACTTGCGGCATCAGAGGCTTGGAATCTACCATTTTGAAGTCAAGGAATCTGGCCACAACGAATTTCTTTGTGCCTGCATCCTCCGTTTTATACTTCTTCTCTAAAGATTCCCACAGTGCCTTAGCAGTTGTCATTGGGCTGTAGACGTTATACAACGCATTGTCCAACCCGTTGAGGATATAGTTTTTGCAAAGGAAGTCTGCATGCTTCCAAGCATCAACAGCAGCAACAGTCTGCATATCAGGATTGTCACCCAACTGTGGTGCATCCTCTTTAAAAAATCGAGCAAGATTCAAGGTGGTCAACTAGAACAACATTTTCTGCTGCCACCTGTTAAAATCCCTCCCGTTGAACTTTCCTGGCCTCTCGCCATGTCTAACAGGAGTTGACGCCACAAATGGCACAGCTGAAGCAACAGTCACCGATGGCCAAGCCAAAGGTACATTTTCATTTCCTGCAGATCCACCGGTTGATCCACTTCCAATCAAGGACACGTTTGGGTTGTTATGTCAAAATGATTGTCCATAATTCAAATTTCCTGTTTCGGTATTCATGATTAATATTATTTATATTAAGTCCAAATATATGTTTATACACGCTGCACTACACAAAAATCAAGTTAGTCACAAAATAACTTAACACCAAAATTAATTTTAAAGTGACCATTAAGGAAATAATACTTCTGATACAAAATTAAAAGAAATATTAAATCCCACAGTCTACTTTATGTATATATATTTATATTAGACTGTCAAGTGAGTAGTCCAAACAAAATAAGTAAAATAATTACTCAAATTTACTTTTCTCGATTCAGTTAAAAAACAATGTACTAATAAATTATTTTGTCACTTAAGAACCAAGAAGTAACATTTGGTTTAGTGGTAGACTCTTCTCATTAGTAGCTTTGAGGTCCTGGGATCAAACCAATGTAGCAAAAAGAATGATTAGAATTTTGTGTTCTGCTTTCAACAAATGTACTGCGCATGCAGTAAGAAAAAAAAAAAACTACAACTAATATAATATAATATAATCTACAACTATATTATAATGCAAAGTTAACATACTGTAGCAGCAAGAAAACGATAACAAAGAAAGAAGCGTGCAAGCGGTATTATACAGTTCAAGATTAGGTCCTTAAAAATTCATATTTTTCTCATTTTAAATTTAAATTTGATGAAATTTTCACCATTAACTTCAGAAAATTAAGAGGTATATGGGAACATAATTTATTTTCCAGTTTGTTATACTTCACAGAATCACATTAAAGGAATTATACCGATTAAAGTCTTAAGATTGTTGGACTTATACATATTGTAGGACAAATTAAAATGAGAGAAGTGCTGTAAATAAAAATACAAGATATACAATAAATATTAAAATAACATAATGTAAAATTAATAGTATTAAAATTCAAGGATGTAGAAATAAACCAAATACAGATGATATCGAGGCTCGAGTTAGACTCAATGTCATTAAGACTTTAACGTCCCGTTACGGTGCTTTCGGTTGATTGACGCAAGCCTCCCAGGATACAATGATATTTTCTTCGTAGTATGAGCACACCAAACTACGAAACTATCTAACTGAATATGACAAATTCTCTCTATTGGACACAATGATAAAATGAAAATATTTGTTCTACTTGCTCAATTTTTTCGTTCTTATTCTCATCTGTTTCAGCAAACATACATAACTATTTATAACCAATTCTTAATGGGAGACATCATTGCCAAAATATTATGATAGAATAAAAAATTAATATACTAATCAAAACTCAAACTTTGAGGCAAGCATGCTCCACGGTAATTGATAAAGCTTGTTGTACAATTTTTGATGTATTGCAAGCATGCTGAACTTTTACATTGTTTCAAGATTCATTGTAATAAAATATTTCCATTCACCAACATCAAGATTCCTACACTTCACAATCACAAACCCATTTACAAACCCGAGGCCATGATCACCATCATACCATATAAATGAAACTTTAACTAGCCATTGATCAAGATATTACTTAGCCAAGAAAATCATAATTCCCAACGAAATAATCTTTGATACTATAAGGACCAAACTTTACCTTAATATATGCCATTTGTTTCTTCTTCAATAGTGTTAAATCTCTTGCTTATGAATTTGGGAAAGTTGAAGACTTGGCAATGCCCCTCTCCCTCTCACTCACGGTTGAAGACCCAACAAAATAAAAAGAGAAAAAGTGATAAAAACAAATTTAGCGAATTATATTTTGACCCCAAATTAAAGTTTATGGTTTTAAACTTTGGCCTTATCAGATTTGAGGCATTACAGTATCATAGGTAGGATCTGGGCAAGATGTCTTCGTAATACAAACCTGCCTACAAACGTTAAGGAATAGGTCGTAGCCATTAGCTGTAGGCCGATAGCCAAACTAATGAACCGTTTGTTAATAAGTGAAATAAAGAAATTATATATCAAATACATCAAATATATCTCTCTAAAAGTGATAATGAAATTTAAAGTTGAGAAAAAGACGAAGAGAAAAAAAAAAGTATCAAGGACTCATTATGCTATGGGTATCTGTTGGGTAAAAAATCTAAAACCTCACTAAATTTCATTTTTTCATTAGAAGGGTTCATTTATTACCAAAAATAAGTCATTTATGGTCATTATTCATTCTTGGGAGAGAATCGCATGCAACATTCCGAGTTTGCCAAGCCGGCTTCTCAATTGAAAGACCTTGTGGATATTCCAATTCGGATGGCTATTGACATCTCTCAACTTCACAAGAAGCGATATAACTTAGAAGGACAGGGCAGAAAGAACACATTAGCCATCTTCCTCAGGCGACTGCACAGTTTGGTCTACTTGCTTGGCTATCATCACTTGATCTTCAATTGATCCAGCTTCAAAACCATTTTTATATTTGTCCAAGTACAAAAGCCTAATATGATTCCTTGAAAATTGACGTTACATTTTTTACCCCAAGTTCAAGTTTAGTATGGTTTGATACGCGAAATACCACCAAAAAGCCCAGATAAAATAACGTCCAATTACTGCTCATCATGAACAGAAACGCCCTTTACTGTTCATGTGAGCAATACCTTTTTCTAATTTTAAAAGAAAAAACTCACTTGTGCCAAAAATCCTTTTTTTTGCCCTCACATATAATGTCAAACTCTTAAATAAAGCTAAGAAGCATAATGTATCTTTTTTCTCAAAGTGAAGGCCGCGGTTAAAATGTTCAGTGACGGTCATGAAGTCACTATGCAAAGCAATTCTTTCTTTTTCTTTTTAATTTCTAAATCTTTTCTTAACCTTTTTTTTCGTCTTTTTTTTGTAAATCTAAGTCATGCCAAATGCTTCCTCTTTCTAAGTTGCTCTCACACACAATTAAAAATCAAATTGAAGCATGAATCTTTCTTTAAACTGTTGTGGTGAGCCTAAAAAATCTGATAACAAATAGGCCTTAACACTCATGTGTAGAGCTCAACTATTGACTCAAAAATTTAAGATATTGGGTCTTGAGCCTATACATATTTATTAATAGCTCATTATTCTCCTAATCTTTTTATGTGACATAAATCCTTCTCTTTGCTCTCTAGTTCACTGTGTGAAACTCCTAACAAATCTTCCCATTTTTATATGTGAACTCCAATTGGGCCTTAACTCTTCCTTGATCCACATTTATCACTGATGAATCCATCTTTACTACTTTCACAAGTTATTTAGATCTTTTTTTGCACCTTAACTACTACCATACTGGCCCAGTAGCTCTTCCCCGTGCACCTCGCTGTACACCCCAGATCAAGCATGTACCTCACCGTTCACCAACTTTAACTTGTGATTCTGGTCACCACCGACCTTCGATTTTGACGAAATCACCACCAACGGGCTCCTCTTGCGACGACGAAGCTTTTGATATACTTCACGTCTCACGAGACAGCTCCGAAAAAATTGACTCCAACGAGACCCACTTCGTGTTTTTCTTTTTCGGAGGCTCTACGATGACTTTCAGACTGAGCAAATGGTACCACTAGATTCTTTCAGTTGAGATGAGTCCGATCATATATAGTTTGTCAAGTTTTGCTCATGAAAATTTTTATCGATTTTCGCGAGCTTTCCGGGGTTTTTTTTTTTTTTTTCCCGCAAAGTTTGATTTTTGCGTCACTCTACCCTCAATCAAGCTCTGGATACCAGTTTATTAGGATAATTCAGGGTAATAACGCATAAAAACAAGAAATTAAGACGACCACATGATTTACATGGTTCGCCTAAAACTTACGTTCACGAGAAATAAAAGAATAATTAACTATATGATGAAACTGTTAGACACTCACTGAGCATCATTTAACTAATGTAATACATATGGCCTAAAAATTTCATATACGAAGCCGATTGTATCTCATTGTCTAAGCTTCAAGTTTGAACTTTGATAAGCACCCACCACACACAACTGTAAGCTTGCCATGTTCAATATACCTTCTAACTTGATTAGTTTTTAATCAATTACAGTTAAAAAACAAGCTATACCTTTTAACTTAATCATTTACCCATTTTTTGTCTCTACATTTGCCAACACAGAGATAGAATCAAATTATATTCTTACTTTAAAGTCGGACGTTGATGCTGCCTGGATAACATTCTTGGTATCAAAGACTCCTTTTTTCCAGTAACTTCTCCTGTTATTGCTATTTACTAGCCATTTTACTATTTTTCTATTAATTTGCATTTGTAGTCTTCCAAATGCGTTAAATTATAATTTAATATGTGATTGAATTAAATAATTTTTCTTCGTACACTATTAATTGGATGATTGACTCTCAAAAACATAAGACGAGTTGGTGGAATTTTAGCAAACTAGTCAAAAAGGTAAGATATTAACACTAGAGCAAACATCACACACACACAGATCAGTATCTAAAAGGCTTGAAACTTTGAGCAGAAAGAAGAGAAATAAATGGAGTCAAAGCCTTTAAGATTCATAACCCTGACTAAAGAGCAAGATGGCATACATTCCTGATGGCCAGGCCAAGGCTTCTACCTGAAAGCCAAGGTTATTATGGTGGGAGTTTCAGATGGTTGGGTAGGAGAGGATATGGCTGAGGCGTCAGTAGCCATTGACATAGCAGAAAACAGCAAAGTGAGAAAAAAAAATTTAGGATCGTTGCTCGTAAGAGATTTAAGCTCTGTATACCATAAAAAGAGATAAAAACTCAAATGTATTTGAAAGGTTTCGTATATTATTGCTTTACAGATTGTGAGTTTATATAGAAAAGTAATACAATATATGATAAGATTAGATGTACAGAGGAAGAGATAAAAACTATCTACGATGCTATCTATTGATCATGCTATCTACGCTGTGAGTTATGTTAGTCTATTGATCAGGTATGCAAGATGATTGGGACGCTTTCTCAATAGCGATTTAAACCAAGGAAGAAGTTAAGAACGACAACTATTTTAAAAATAATGATACATGGTAGTCATCATTGATACAAGATAAAATAACTATGACACGTTACAAAAATGGCAATCATTTTGAAAATTTAAACCAAACATATGTCAGTGGATTATACAATCTAGAAGGAAACGAATAACAGGGTAATCAGAGAGTAATCAGAGGCTCTAGTAGCAGAAGTCCAATTAGAGCAGTTGTTGCTTCATCAGAGAGACATTGAAACTAACTTCTACTAGACTAGAATCAAGAAATGTATCATAAATTTAAGGGCAAAATGCAAATTAATGCTATCTCTTCAAAAAATGTGTAATTTACTCCATCACGGTTTTACTAACAATGCATTTAGCCTCCAAAATACCCCAAATGCTCTCATTTACTAATTTTATGCAGAAACCAAATATAATTTTCTGTAAGCAATGTACGCTTGGGATTTTTTTTTTCTTCTTTCAAATAGAGAGGATGCATGATGAAATGCTGGAGGAGCATTTCGATTTTAACTTATTTTAAACTATAAATAATTTTATAAGCTGTAACAAATAGCAGAGCTACAACTTATTTTAAGGTACAAGGTATAAACTATAAGCTATAAGCACTTTAAAAAGAAAAGCAACAATCAGGCCAAGTTGCCTAAACTTATTTGATGAATAACACATAGAGAACACCCGTAGCTCGTTATCTTCTTCTTCCCTCCTCCCACCTCTTAATCAAACACTCCTCTTACATTAGTCATTAGAAGGAAGAGCAAAAGCATTCACTTACTGAGCATCATTGGCTTAATGTAATACACGTCCTAAAAATTGCATATCGGGCATACGAAGCCGATTGTATCTGAGTGTCTAAGCTTCAAGTTTGAACACTAATAAGCACCCCACACGCAGAATTATAAGCTGGCATGTTCAAGATGAGTTCCTCTGAAATGAATCTAAGAAGAATTAAGTACCTACTATACCTTCTAACTTTATTAGTTTTTAATCAATTACAGTTAACAATCAAGCTATTTACTAGCCATTTTACTTTTCTTCTCTTAATTTGTATCTCTTGTAATCTTCCGAATGCGTCAAATTATAATATAATATGTGATTGAATTTACTTGTAATCTAAATCTCTATTCATAATCTCCAACAATTAATAACCAAAACCTTATCATGCATCATCCCAAATAATTTTTCTTCGGTCAAGAATAGTAAATCATTATAAACTAAAGGGAGAATCATCCTACACCAATAATTGGATGATCGGCTCTCAAAAACATAATAGACGAGTTGGTGGAATTTTAGTAAACTAGTAAAAAAGGTAAGATATTAACACTAGAGCAAACATCACACACACACACACACACACAGATCAGTATCTAAAAGGCTTGAAACTTTTGAGCAGAAAGAAGAGAAGTAGATGGAGTCAAAGCCTTTAAGATTCATAACCCTAACTAAAGAGCAAGATGGCATACATTCCTGATGGCCAAGCCAAGGCTTCTACCTGAAGGCATTAACTGCTTCTGCTACTCTTGAATGGTAGCTTGCTCCGCTACCACTTTGCACTTTATGGTGCATATCTTCCTAGTTTTGAAGTTTATGTTCAAAGAATAATTACTGCAATTTAAGATCTAAATGGCCTGCAACCACTTTGCACTTTATGGTGCATATCTTCCTAGTTTTGAAGTTCATGTTCAAAGAATAATTACTGCAATTTAAGATCTAAATGGCCTGCTGTAATCGACGATGGGGAAATATCATCTGCAAAATTTGAGAAAAGCTAATATACCAACTACTTCAAGAGTGAATGGTTATTACCCACATAGTGATAGAAAGAGCAAAACACAAATTCTATTATGATAATAGAACACTGAATACAACCATGAACCTTGTTCATTCAATTATTAAATGATAGAAGGAAATTGACAGAATCAAACCATATTAAACTCCAATATACAAGCAAAAGGTGCATACAAAACATGAGAGAAACATAAGTACTGACAAAAATTTTCTGGTTTGAGAGAACCTTACTGCCAGCTTATTAATGAACCCAAAAAGCCAATTGAGAATGTAAAAATCCAACAACAGTAACAGAAAATCCATCCTTATTTCCACTTCTGCTTAGTGTTTCCTTCATTTCCAGGAAAAAAGACCATAAAATCATTGAAACCATAGTGATCTTACCTGCAAGATAGTTAGCAAGTCTAAGACTTTAAACCAATGTTGATGAAAAGGGATGAAACATGGGCAAAATTTACTTACACGTCAATTTGATTACGAAGCTTTGTCCCATCCACATTTAAGAAGATGATGCGAGTCCCTGATCGGAAGGATGAGTATGGATAATGACCTTGAAGCCCTCATCTTCCATGTCATCACGACGCTGTTGGTAAATTTCTCTGGCTGAATTAGCAGCAGAAAAGTTGCACCACTTCACCTCAATCATCTGTAGGGTGTTAATGTCCCCAAAACTAGAAGGGATCTCCTCAAGGTGTTTGCATCTGTGCACCACCAATTTCTCCAGAACAGGAAAGTGATCTTCACTAGACACATTCCATTCTTCAATATCCAGTGATTCTAATTTCAAGTACTTGAGTTTGGGGAACTCATCATCTTTTGTCTCCCATTCTTTCCCATCAAAGGCTTTAAACAATAATTTCAGAACTTCAAGGTTGGGGAGTGTTGAAATTGTTGCAATGTCACTCCATGGCAAACGGAACTTAGATAAAGTCAACTTTTTCAGATTCGAAGGGAAGGTAAATCTTCCGTGAGATACCTTTCCGCCATAGTAAACCACCTTGAGGGACTCGAGTTGAATTAAAGAGTCTAACTCTGGAAAGATGTTGCAACTCTCAATATTGCTCCAAAATTTGGTAAATATGCACTTCAGTTTCTGGAGTTTGGATAATGAACATATCAAATCCCTTGAATTTGTCCCGTATGACAGAATAGGTGTGGAAAGAGTTTCTAGTTTATCTAAAAGGACATCGTTGACATCACTCTTCTCCCAAATGAAAGCAGCACGGTTATCAATGTGCAGATGCCTTAAACTTACCATGCTCCAAATCGTATTTGGTAGAGAAACTTCACCTTTCATTCCCTTCACAAGGAAAGTTTCCAGGTACCTGAGGTTAGCAATCGATGATGGGATAGAATTGCTCTGAATCCGAACTGCTAAGACCCTCAACTGAACCAAAAATTCTATTTCAGGATTAAGCTCTTCCAGAACCAACCGACCCAAATCCAATATGTTAAGAAACTTGAAGATGCTAAAGATAGATGATGACGATGATATCATGTCCAAGTGAAATACAGGGGCAAAATGCAGTAAGGAGCAAACATGCAAGCTAGAAGGCCACTTCTCAATCTCATTGAGCTCAGAGTAAATGCACAACCTATATTGCTCATAAGTTGTGGAATTTGGAGTATAAGATTCAACATACCCATCTTCCTGCGGATGAAACTTGAGGTCGCTTGGAGAAAACGGTTCATCATTTCCATCTAGTACAAGAAAAAACTTTTCTTCTTTAGCTTTAGCCAAGCTAAAACTGCGCAAAAGATCATGAACACGGAATGTTTTGACACCACCACTATATCCTCTTTCAGCAACTATTACTAGACTTCTACCAATTAGATCCATCAAGCAGTCTTTTGCTATATCCTCTGAACTTTTCTGATCGGTCTTCTGTATGAATCCTTCAGCAGCCCATAACCATATAAGCTTCTTTGCCGAAATTTCTTTGTCCTCTGGAAACCCTCCTAAATAAAGGAAGCATGGACGCAAATGATATGGTAAATTCTTGTAACTCAGTTCCAGTACTCCCATGCTTAAATTTTGCATGTCCCCACCAGTGTGTCGGCTTAAACTTTCTGCAACTTTTTTCCACTCTTCTTTCTTTTTCTTTGCAAGAACTCCAGCCACCAGAACAACTGCAAGAGGTAGTCCTTTGCATCCTTCTGCAATCAGCTTCAGATTTTTCACTTGTTCTTTAGGACATCTTCCTCCAGGAAATATCTTTTTCTGCAACAACTCGAAACTTTCGTCATCAGTGAAAAGACGAAGGTGATAAGGAATGCTGCGTGCTTGAACATTCGAGGCTATTTCTTGCAGTCGAGTTGTGAACATAATTCTGCTTCCATTGCAATCATCGTCAAAACATCTCCTTAAAGCAGTCCATGCTTTAATATCCCAAATATCATCTATGATAATCACAAACCTCCGTCCTTTCAGCCATTTCCGCAGCTTGTCTTTCAAATCTGCATTAGTCCTTTGATAGGTTGCTTCAGTGAGCTCAACAATTTGACCTAAAATGTCAAGCAAAACCTGCCTCTCCTGAAATACTTGAGAAATACAACACCATGCTCGAACATCGAAGTACTCCACAACGAGAGGATGATTATACAGCTTTTTGGTTAAAGTCGTCTTGCCAAGCCCTCCCATTCCAATGATCGAGATAACGTTTAGCTCCTCTAATCCTCCTATTAGTTGCTCTATTATATTTTTGGCCTCATCCTCGAAACCAACAATCACTTCACGCATTGTTGACAATTGCTCACCAGAAATCTTCTGATTAATTCTTTTTATCTCTTTCTTGATTAGCTCAACCTCTTCCATGACAGTAGAAAACTTCAACATACGATACCATTCTGGATCATCTGTTAAGGAAAGAGGTTCAGTTGCATATTTTGCTTTATTTGCCATATTCGTGATGCGTATCTCGAGAGCTTCTTGTTCTCCAATTTCAATGCACTGCTCTTCAGAGTTCTCAAGAAGAGATATCAAGAACAGTAGTTCATTCTGGAGATTTTCAATCCAAAGCTTTGCAGCCTTTCCAATATGAGGCTCTACAAAATGATAAAAAATGGCAACCCTACTATTCAACAGCTGGGTTAGATCTTTGAGGGAATTTGTCGTACCTATCTGGCCACGAGTCTGCCGGAAGTTAGATGATGTAACACGGAAACAGATCTTCCTCATATCTGCCTTGATAAGCTTGATCTTCTCAAGCAAATCAGGCAGGAGACTACTCATCTCCTCGGTCATGCCTTCTTTGTCCTCATTGACATGAAAAGAGTAGATGGCAGACCCTGCTTCGAGAGCAATAACTTCCATAAGACTGTGAATGTCCTGATGCACATGATCACCATTTTGTGTCTCAACATAAAAAGTTCTCAAGAGTCGTATGTCCTCGCGAAGGGTTTCTAATTGATCTTTCATGATAGGAGCTATGGAACTAGTTTCATCGTTTACCAGATCCTCCATACATAAGAAACTGATGAGCTTACGCCTTCCAAGCAACGGTACAAGTATAGTATTGTCCATGGACATCATTTCTTCATTCATATCGCGGAAATGCCAGTCTTCAACAAGACAAGCTGCCTTATTTAACTGAGCTCCTATATGCTGTAGATGTGATTTCACATAATCAGGGTGTGGATTTGTGGTTGTGAGCAAAGATCTAGCGAGCTTCAAATCCACACGAAGGCTTTCAAAGCGATCCATTGTTGGAATCTCCACACTTGCATCACGGCTTAGTAGCTCTGCCAGTTGTTCGAGGAGAAAATCAATAAAGCCAACCATAATATAAACTGTTGCATCTGATGTTAGTGACTTTGTAGCATCCAGGATTCTATCATAATGACTTGTCTCTTCCCCATCGGATTCCATTTTTTTAATCCAACAACTGAAGAAAAAAGATGCTGCTATGGTAGCCTCATATCCAACCGCCCTCTTGAGATCAAACAAATCCGACTCGCTGAATTCGAGTTTAGCAACAAATTGAAGGGAATTTCTTAGAAATGTTAGCCATCTCTCCAGGGTGTTAATAAGTTTCTTCACCCCAACAATAGAGTTGACCTGATCGGATTTTATCAGAAGATCCTTCATATTCTCTAACACATAATCAATACATTTCACCAGGAGATCACCTTCAATATACCCGCGTCGATCTAATTGTTTGAAAAGATGATAACATTGATGGACTTCCAGCTTAATAAACTCAATCTTTTCTTGCACAGAGAACAGCGAACGATCCAAATCAATGGGCACTTCTCCACCCCCAAGTGAGAGAATGACTTGTCCCACTTCTTGTTGGATTACAGCTTCAATTTTCTTATGTCGGTCTTTCATCTCCTGGCTCGGACTCCACATCAGTTCTTCGGACATGAAGAACGTCCTGAGAAATTTGAGCTCAATCTTAAGGGTGTTAATTTGATCCTTGAGTGAAGCAGAGCAGCTCCCCTGTTCTTCCAGGTAGTCCAGGCGTTCCAGTGAATCTTTAATCACACCCTCCATCTTCATCCCCATCCTCTCTGTTTCTCTTCTCTCTCAATCGAATATCTTTGATTAAGTGAGAAAAATGTATTGGAAGCTGAAGGTGTTTGCCATTGTGAGTGATCTCAGTCAGTCTTCTCAGTAAGTCATTTTCTTTTTCCTTTTTTGCCTATTCCCAGTAATAGATTAAAATAAACACAACACGGAGACAGTGACAGCTAAAGTCAACACCAAAAATGCTATTAATTTATTAGCCATCACATGTCGCTACAATCACTCAATGTTTTCTTTTGTTAACCTAATGAAGAGAGTAGATTCAAATAATATAAAAAAAAAATTGTTATTCACGTCGAGAAGAAAGAGAGATTGCAGCGAGATTCTCGCCACCAAATTTAGACTAAATGCCATTTTGCCCCTTTTTTCAAGTATCAATTTTTGAAAGAACTAGCTAATGATAATTTGTCTTTTGTGTAATGACAACTAGGGAATTAAATTTGTAGATAAAAAAGTTATTTAACCTTGGTCTGAGGTCAACACTTCTTTTGCAACTTATACTTCCTCTCGGTTAAAATCAATGTTTGGAGTAATTATATCCATTTAGCATGTTATATTCATAATTTGCCGTGCGACTTCATTTGGCACCATTTTGGTTACGAAATTGAATAGCCATCTTCGCGAATCTAATAACCATATGATGGAATATATAATTATCTTTGATTGTGATAAGGTATTGATCGCTCGACCTGCTTCCTCGATAATAAGAATTTGTAAAACAAGAAATATGTGAGATGTGAGATTCATCTCGAGAGATAATTTCAATGCTCAAGTCAGTATTAAGATCAAATGTTGAACTTAAATGATTAAATGAGTTATTTTTAAAATGAGTGTATAAGATAACAGTTACCTTTTGTGGAATAAAATGAGTCTACTTATATACTTGTCCAGAAAAATAAGTCCAACTGCCATGTGTTTGGTTCTACAAGATTCGGCGGCTCCTTTGGGAATCATTTCACCACAGGAGACCATTCCATCTCGGGGGCCCGTCACTTGTCCATTTTATTTATTCTTTTAATCTATTAAATTTGTCGTTTATCAAATGACCTTCTTATCATTATAATGTACATCATCCCTAATTAGTGTTAGGATATAATTATTGTCTTTGTCCTTTCTCTTGCAGGAGGTCATATGACTTAGTTTTGGGCTATCGTGACGACTTGACTTTCATTTGATTTTTAATACCTTGTTATTAGCTGTTTTTCATATATTCCTCCGTTGATATCTTATCTTTGTTATTCTATCTAACTTTGTATTTTAGTATTTTCAGTCATATCTATGATTACCAATTTTATATTGGCACCTTTGATCACTACCTTGCGATTTTTCATATAGAGGGCGGTGATATTTTGTAGGAAGATTGTAAAGAGCTATAATTTTTCAGGACCATTGCTTTCTAGTTGGTTTATATGTGTTCTGAAATATAGACGATCTAACGTATTTTGTTATTGTATTAAAAACTATACAAACTTAAGTTGTTAAAAGACTTGTAGTGAATAGATTATTAATCTATTTAGATCTTTAAGTTAAGATTTTGAAGCCTGACACAATGATAGCTAAAGTCACCACACAATTTTGATTGATCATTAAGATACCACATGTAGCTACACTGACTATGATTTCTTTCTGTTAATATAATAGAGTATATTTTTTTGGGTCAAAATAAAGAGAGTATCATAAGATAAAAGGTACAAATATTGTTGTTTATGTAAAGACAACGACAGCTAAGGCTTCGTCTTTTTTTTTTTTAATCTCAAATAACAACTAAAGTCAACCTACATATAACTTGACTAAAGAGAACGGTTTCTTTCTTTGTTTCTTCATTTTTCAAATGTCAGTTAAAGTCACCTCACATATAGACTGACAACCAATTGATAAATCTGTAAGTGCAACGGTGTGTCTTCTATAATATTCCTAAATTTTAAGTGTTGACTTTTTTTTTATTTTAAAACTTTGACCCTTTGACTAAGTAATTTGAGATAATATAGATTTTAATTGTAGATTTTGGATGATTTGAAGCCTAAAAACTTGGCCAACTAACTTAGTGGGTTTCTCTTTTTTACCTACTTATGTGGAAAAGAGAGAGAAGGTGGTTTAGGTGCTGCTGCTTAGTTATTTATAAAACAAATAAGAGCAGATGTAGAAAAAAAAAAAAAGTTTGCATCTTTATTTTCGTAACTTGGCAGACCACGTTGATATTTAGCAATGATGTTAACGTTCGTGGAAAATATCTTGTGTATTTGGTGTCCAAGGATTTGGGTTTCGAAGAATTTGTTTGTTTCAGAATTGTGGTTTTTTAATTTTAGAACCAAGGTAAGTAGATATCCTTTCTATTGAGTATAATTAAAAGCTCTCCCATTGTTGACTGCTACTGCTACGACTATATGGATGATGCTTCCCGTACGCTATCTCATCTTTCTATTCCATATTCATCGCTGTACGTAGAACTGTCCCAAGCTCTCGGTTATGCCTTCCTGTGTTTTGTTCAACTCGTATTCTTTTTCGTTTTATGCAATTGCAGTATCATATCATCGCAATTATCAACATAATCTCTCAATTTATGTCCCGGTTGAATTGTCTCATTGGTAGAACCCATCCTTATTATACCATTGTGGTCATTAACGTATTGGTCTAATACTAATCTCTTCTGGCAAAATCATAAAAAAAAAATTGAATTTTACGACGGGCCGCCATTCTGTCACTAATATGATGAGAAGGAAAAAGTTGATGCTAATTTTATGACATGACAGTGACTATATAGTGTGAAATATAAAAAATTATCACCAAACTGTCACCAATAATAACAATATACTTCGTCGGATAAACTTTCGTGTGACGACATACTTCGCCATTTCTAAATTTAGAGACTAGAGCGGTTCCCATCTCCATCCCTCGCCCAAAATGAAATAACAGAGGGCTAACCAGCCCTCTGTTATTTCATTTTCACTCCCCCACACCCCGTGACCCCGCCACCCTGCCTCCACCCTACAACCCCACAGCCATCCCCACCCCGTGACCCCACATCCACTCCCCACCCTGCAGCCACCTCTAACCCCCCACCCTACCTCCACCTCCACCTCTACCTCCATTCCCCACGGACCATGCTCTGTACATATATATGTACGGATCTGTACATATGTATATATGTATATATGTACGGATCTGTACATATATGTGTATGTGTATATATGTACGGATCTGTACATATATATGTGTTTATAGTTTCTTTTACTGTATGTGGTTTGGATTAATAGAATTTTGGGTATTTATGTAATTTTTGTTGACCTTTTCGGTTTCTTTATTTTAGGTGATGCTGCGATTGATGTCGAGAAGGCGAAGCCAATCGGGTCAGTATTGAATCGAGGAAAGGAGCGGTAGCTGATGAAATCGAATTCTGGGGTTGTATGGGGAAAGCTTCTATCTAAGTGCTCTCAGGTGGGATTATTATTCCTTAGTATTTTTTATTTCCATTACTTGTGCAGCAGTAAAATTTTGCAAGAAAAAAGGATTTAAAGAGAATGTTTGAGATATTACTAATTGTCATCGTGTTCATGTGTTCATCAGTAAAATTCAGCAACAAAGGATGATAAAGGTTGAACTTTTGTTGACCACATCTCTTTTGATTGCCCATTAGTTAATTTTATCTAATTAACTATCTTTTCTTTATGCGATCAGAGGTAAAATTCTAGGGTGAAAAGTAAAAGTAAAAAATAAAAATTTGGGAACTTTTTTTACTTTAAATATGACAGCATCTTGGTTAGCTGTACAGAAACTTCTCCGTACTTGGCATTATATCCCAGAACAAATATCATTGTTTTGCGATTGGTTGAGGGGTTCATGTGCTTAACTAGACTGTTCTTTGTTCTCTGTCCATGGTCAACATGTTCAAGCAGTGAGCATTCTTTTGCTAAAAAATGAAAAGAGGCTAGAGTAGGAGAAGAAAAAATGTGTCTGTTTGTGCTTTGTGCCTCTTGGAATTGGCACTTATGGGCTGTATGAAGTATGATTCTGAAAGTGACTTTCATCTACCAGTAAAAGAAATTATCTGTACACTGGAAGCTTTTCATGTTAACCATGATATATTGATCTTAGTTGAAAATAAACATTTTAACCAATTGATTCTTCACTAATCATTTCAGTTAGTTTACTTTTGAATTATATTGAAATTAAGTTCAAATTTACTTTTGTTCTTTGCTCATGTAGTTTTTGTTTCTTCCTTTTTGTGTTTTTCAACTTCTCAAATGATAGTTTTAGCTTGAACGAATTTTGGTAAGACAAAAGCTTGTTATATAAGCTCTGTTTTCCTTATTGAAGTGTAACTCTTAGTATCTTACTTTTGCAATTTGTTCGACAAAGTTTTGTTATAGTATTTATGTTTAGGAAAATGCATATATGTTAAGGATAATTTAAAATTTATGCTTGTGCCTGGGACATTTTATTCTTGGCAAAGTTTATTGTATAGTTACCTTCAATGTATATGTTTTCAGAAATAAAATGTGCCTTTTGTGTGTAATTTTGCTTTCTATTTGTAATATAATGAATGATTTTGGTTTGGGTGGCAGGAATCTACATAATAGTTTGAGTTGTAATTTTAACAACCAGTGAAGTGAAAATGGACTGGTAAGTAAATAAGCTTCTTTGTTTAGTTGGAATTTTCTTTCTTTGGAATCTGAAAACTTTTGAACTTATGTGATTTGTGCAAATGAAGAAGTCCATAGGCGAAGAGCTTCGTAGGATTTTCCATGAATTTATTTTACACGTTATTTGAATTACAGAGCCTCAGGTATCACTTGACATCATGTCATGAACTGTTCAACTTTGAATTTTGGGTTGGTAATCTTCCAAAATCTCCCTAGTGATATGATTATTTAGTTCATATGCACCATGGAAGATAATCCTATCCTATTTTTATAGGTAACTGAAGATTATCAAGCCGTGAATGTATCTGTGAAAACTGACACATGAAAATCTCAGATAAAAAGAAGCTTTTCATATTAAGAAGTTATATACCAAAGATACAACTGTAATTGTTAACTTTTTCCAGTTGATCTATAGTAGTAAAAAGTAATAAGTAAATAAGTAATTATAGGTTTGATTGTAATTTGCAAGCAGTAAGAGTACTCACTCAAATTTGCAATTCAATGATCAAGCATTTGCCAACACTGAAGTTGTTATTAACTGATTCTGAATGCTGAGTGAGAAATTGTCTTAAATTCGGTATAGAAAATAGCCACCATATCTATTTGATTTTTGTTTTGTGGGTTAGATTAGTATTGATGGTTGAATTAAGGAAATAGTGATATTTTTGTGGATGTTGGTGATGTTTGCTGAGAAATTATGCAAATATACACTCTATACTCGAGATTGTTTCAAATGAATCATCCAGAATCCGAACGAATGAAAAAGGCCGGATGTTTGAGAATGGGGCTTGTGAGTAAAAATTGTGAAGCATCTGGATTGGGATGCTTTGATATTTATTTCTATGAAAAAGAGAGTCAAAGTTTTAAGCTTTTTGGAGTACATAAAGTTAAAATAGTGATTTAACAGCAATTTTAGATATAAGGTTGAAATTTAAAAAGAAATTTTAAATGTACACCAAGGGTCTGCAACCCCAAAACAAAAACTAATTAGATATAAGGTTAATACATTCTCCAATGTTATTCATCATGGTCTTAAGTTGAATTTAAGTTACTTGTACCTTTTGTAAAATGTGTCTTGTGATTTGGAGTTTATGGGTTTGTCTTATATACTTGTCATTTTTTTTTAACAAATGGAGAAAAATTTGTAAAGGTTGATTGTTGTGATTTGGAGTTTCTGACTTTCATATTGTTCTCTATGTTTGTTTATTTTACTAAGAAAAATTTCTCAAGTTTGATTGCCATTTTGGTATTTTCATTCCATTAAAAGTTGTATGTATTGACTCTTATGTGTTGCAGGAGTATACACAAGTTCATGACAGAGTTGCACCAAGACAAAGTTGGAAAGTGGACCAATTATTGGAGTGTCTTATGTTAGGGATCGTACATTTAGTTTTATACATATGTGATTGTTTAAAAACGTATCGCGTTATATATGTAATTAAAATAATTTGTAATTTTAAATTTATGTTATATGAGTATTTAATTTAAATTTAGATTTTGATTATCAACATTTCAATTATTTAAATTTCACTTCAATAACTCTCCATATTTTAATTTTAAAAATCTGTACAAAACAATTTATTCAGAGATTGGCGACGACCAATTTTCATTTATGCGACGTCACTAGCCGTCGCCAATAGCCTTTTGGCAACGGCATAGAGATAACTTTTGGTCGTCGCCAAAAAATAGTTTTTTTTTTGTAGTGTATTATGAGAAGTTCAATTATATTGAAATGTTAAGTTAGTGAGGGCTTTATGACGGCTTCGTGACAGGAAGGTTAGTGACGATTGGGGAGAAGAAAGGTTGGCGAGGGCTTGGCGACGACAATTTTGGTGACGGTTTGGTGAGGGCTTAAGTTGGCGAGTGCTCGGTGATGGAAAACATTGGTGACGGGAAAGGTTGGCGAGGGCTTGGCGATGACAATTTTTGTGACAGTTTGGAGATGGGTTAAGTTGGCGAGGGCATGGTGACAGCAAACTGTTGTGACGGCTTCAAGACGGGAAATTTGGTGAGGGCTTGGTGAAGGAAGAATTGGAGACGGACTAAAGATAGTTTCGCAGCCGTTGATAAATTGGTGATGGCTTGATGAGGGGTACGATTTTGGCGACCACCTTGTATCTGACGGACGTTTTCCTTCACCGTACCGTCGCAAATTCTAAATTGATGATAACACGGTGAGAAGAAACGTCTCTCACGAAATCCAATTTTTTTGAACTTGTGCTATATATAGACTTCATAAGGTTAGTTGTTGGACTTGTCTTTACTAATTATTAAGTTGGTCCTTCATTGATTATGATATATAGAATTCCAATGTTGTCTTCGAGCTCTTTACTGTCTACTAATGTTATTACTGTTGGAGAAATTTGAATTTGATAGATGTATATGTCAAAATTGGACAAATAGTGAATGAGAAATTAATAATCAAGAGTGATCTTATTTTATCAATTTATTAAAAAATCGATTTCTCATTTATACTGGATAAAAACGTGTCTGACATTGAAATGCATTTATATGCATTTGATTTGTTCTGACGGTTATATGCATTGAAGATGAAGAAATGATCATTGATTATTTGACTAAATGCATTGGAATTCATGAGGAATGAATGCATTAAAGCTGCCAAACGTTTTGTCTTATATTTGCTTCAACATTTGAACGTTGGGAATGAAGAAAGGCTCATATTGCTTCTTTAATTCTAGCTGTAACATGCATTTCAGCTGGATCGGTTTAGCAATGCCTTTATTATGGAATAACATAGCCTTTTCTGATTATTAGACATTTGATATTCGCAAGTTTTGTAACTGGAGTGCTATTACTATAAAGAAAAGAGTTGTTATATTCTGGGTGGTTTTCGCAAAGTTGAAAGGTTTAGCACGATAACTATATGATAAAACCTTAAAGGTATCGTGTTTACACGAGCCTTGATTTTGCATCTGTTATCTTTTGTTTATATTTCCAGTTATCTTTTTTTAATTAGGTGTTCTTTTTATTTCAGTATTTACATTTTATATAATTTTAATAGTTCACCTTCCAATATTTAAATTTTGCATTACTTTTACTATTTTATTTGATAGTCTTTAAATTATGTACTCCTTTACTTATTGTCTACCAGAATATCAACGGACCTAACAATCTTAAGGTTTTATAATTCGTATTCTGTAAATACTAAATTTAATTTCTATTAGAATAAAATTTGATTAATATTTTTATATTCCTCAATTTATTTTTGTGGTTACTCGTGCTTCTTTGATTTTCACTTTTGATATATTATGTTGATAGAATATTATATTGGGACTAACTTGACCTTTTGATAGTGCAGTTTTATTGGACTTAATATAAAATTAACCCAATTATTATGAACACCGAAACTGGAAATATGAATTTTGGACTTTCTGCTGGACTTAATAATCTGGATGTTTCTTTGACTGAAAGTGGGTCTAATGGAAGGCTCGATTGTGAGAATGTACCTTTGACTAGGCCATCAGTGACTGTTACTTCAGCTATGCCGTTTGTGGCGTTAACTCTTGTTGGACATGGCAAGAGGCCAAACAAATTCAACATGAGAGATTTGGAAAGGTGGTAGCAAAAGATACTAGTCGACCTGACCACTCTGAACCTTGTGAGGTTATTAGAAATAGATACACTAGAGTTGGGTGATAATCTAAATAGTCAAACTATGACTGCAATTGAAGCATCGAAGAATACTGACCTTTTGTGTAAGCATTATATTCTTAAAAGGTTATGGATTGAAGGTCTGATGGTTTATTAAAATTGAGTTTAATGACCATTGTACCAATTGTTGAGGAAATTTTTATACTATACTTGTTGGGACCTCCTAATTTATGGTGTGATAAATTAGGACAAATGAATTTTGATTATTTGCATACCACAGTATGCAAAGATACAAAATCATTAGAACTTATTGAGAAGTTTAGAAACTTTGGAACTTATTGAGGAGTTCAAAGTCTGGAACAAGTTTATAATGATATTTGTGAATTAAAGTTTGTGCAAGTTAGATGAGGAAAAAAGTATTTTGTTACTTTTTATCGGTATCTGCACAACAGTTTGCGAGGTTTATTTACTAAAATTCAAACATGAGGCTTTGAAGGTATCTAAACAACATATAAGTGAGGGAAATGTCTACTTTCCATAAAGAAATACTATATTGCACATGGTATTTTTCTTTAATTATGACTCTTTATTCACTTCAACAAAACGGTATTACTGAGAGTAATACCTAAGGGGTGTTAAATGATTTGTTGATAGAAAACATTAGAACTTGTTAAATGATTTGTTGATAGAAAACATTAGAACTTGAGGGGAAATGATATTTTGACAAGCAACAAAACCCACAAGTATTTTAACAAGATACCTACATGTAAGGTAGGAAATGTTAACCACCTTTTTGAATGCTCAAAATGTGGGGGTATCTTGGTGAAATATGAGTTCCAACTCCTAAAATGGTCAAGTCTGGATCCTAACACTATTGATTATATCTTTATTGCGGTATACAAGATTTCTTGTGCAAAATTCTAAAATTGAGGACATGCGCATGTCAATATTGTTATAAAGTTAAGAATATATATTTTTTGAGAAATTTTTATCCTTGTGAAGTTGCGCAAGAATTCATTTCTTCACGATACTATGTATAGTAGTCATGAAATTGATATAGTGAAAGAGGCTATGTCAAATGGCAATGAAGATTAATCAAGACATAGCAAGAGAGCTATAACGTCTAAGTCTTTTGGTCTATATGAGCTTGTACCTTCATGGAAATAGTGACAACAATCAAATTTCTTTTTGAAAAAAAAGGTTTTTATTAGTGGATTAATTCCATTATACGGGATATTGGTGGTCTTTCTTTTGAAAATTAACCTTTAAGGTGTAAATGAATTTTCTAAAGGAAGACTAAATATGGTGGATCTATTGACTAGTAATAGACTAGATTTGTAATAAAAAAAATACAAGCAAAGTCTTAATTACTTGGACATGTGTACACTAGTTATTTTACTAACATCTATCTAGATGTTGATAGTCATTGCAGCTATGAATAATTGTGAGGTACATCTAATGGAGCTGTTAGAAGAGTTCTAAGGTATCTGAGATACATTTTGAACTTTTGGCTGCACTATACAAGATATCCAGCTGTACTAGAAGGGTACAGTGATGCCAACTGGATATCAGATGCTAAAGACTCGAAATCCACTAGTAGTTATATTTTCACCTTGAGAGGTGCAACTGTATCTTGAAAATCCATTAAGCAAATGTGTATAGCTAGATCCACAATCGAATCTGAGTTTATAGCATTGGACAAAGCTGCTGAAGAAGCTGAATTGCTTTGTCAATTCTTAGAGGATATTCCAAATTGGCCGAAACTTGTGCCAGTTATCTGCATTCATTACAATAGTCAATCAGCAATTAGAAGGGTACAAAGTAGTATGTATAACAGTAAGTCTAGATATATTCGTCGTAGACATAATATCGTTAAATAATTACTCTCAAATGAAGTTATCTCAATTGAATATGTAAAGTCAAGAGATAACATTGCAGATCCGCTTATGAAATGTTTAATCGAGAGCAATAAATCGTCGAGGGGAATGGGTCTCAAGCCTATTTCTAAAGAGTTGTTATAATGGCAAACCCTACCTTGTTGATAGGAGATCCCTGGATCAAGGTTCAAAGGGAAAAACTAAATTATGCGCAACTCAGTGAGAGCACTATGGGGGTGATATTCCCACCTATTCCTATGACGAGCAGATAGTGTTGCTTGCATGTGGAATAGCCTAAGCTATGCTTTTAATAATACTTATACTTGGGAATCCAAGTGGGGTATTGCATGAATACTTTTAATAAGTGATCACCTATATGAGTAGGGAGTGGGCCGCTCTAATGAGAATTTCTAAGACTGAATTCTCTTGAGTACTCATGAATACCAGGAGTTGTTCAGGGCCGAAATAAACACAACCGTGAGAATTAAAAAGTGTCCAGAGGGGTACTGTGTAGGTCCTATTGTCTTAGTTTACATCGAAGTTGAACAGTTCAAGACATTGCATTCACTGGTTAACAAGTAAATCCAATAGTTCTCATTAGAGAAGGTTCAAAGTCAAAAGCTACCTGTCCCAATGCAGTATTACTCTATTAAGCTCTCTCTCGAGTCCGCATCTTTCTGAGATCTGACTAGTTAATTCTCATTCATGTAGGGGAATGTTGGAGAAATATGAGTTTGACAGATTTACATGTCAA
Source organism: Ehretia macrophylla (assembly GCA_037974665.1). Lineage (NCBI taxonomy): Eukaryota > Viridiplantae > Streptophyta > Magnoliopsida > Boraginales > Ehretiaceae > Ehretia > Ehretia macrophylla. The sequence continues at coordinate 69,442,568 of CM075781.1, forward strand.
AATTGGACAAATAATGAATGAGAAATTAATGATCAAGAGTGATCTTATTTTATCAATTTACTGAAGAAATCGATTTCTCATTTATACTGGATAAAAACGTGTTTGGCATTGAAATGCATTTATCTGCAGCTGATTTGGTCGGACGGTTATATGCATTGAAGATGAAGAAATGATCATTGATTATTTGACTAAATGCATTAGAATTCATGAGGAATGGATGCATTAAAGCTGCCAAACGTTTTGTCTTATATTTGCTTCAACATTTGAATGTTGGGAATGAAGAAAGGCTCATATTGCTTCTTTAATTCTAGCTGTAACGTGCATTTCAGCTAGATCAGTTTTGCAATGCCTTTATTATGGAATAACATAGCCTTTATGATGGAATAATGGTTGGTCAGAACTTTCTTGCATTTCCTCCTATAAATTCCAGCTTTATCTTCCGCACAAAGAACTCACTGGCGAGACAACATTCTCTGCTAAATTAGTATAGCATTCTGCCTGCATTAGAGTCCGAGAGAGTTTAAACACTTGATATTCGCAATCTTTGTAACAGGAGTGCTATCACTACAAAGGAAAGAGTCGTTATATCCTAGGAGGTTTTCACAAAGTTTACACGAGCCTTGGTTTCACATTTGTTATCTTTTGTTTATATTTCTAGTTATCTTTATTTAATTAGTTGTTCCTTTTATTTCAGTCTTTTCATTTTGTATAATTTTAATAGTTTATTTTCCAGTATTTAAATTCTGCATTACTTTTACTATTTATTTTGTAGTCTTTAAATTATGTACTCCTTTACTTATTGTCTACTAGAATATCAACGGACATAACAATTACTTCATTGTTTATGATATATGCTATTCCAATATTTTCTTCGAACTGATATACTATTGTCCCTGCATGGCTTAATAAGTTTGTAAACTCTTCCAAATGAGTTACTGTCTAGCGGTTATAATGCATATTCCATATACCTTTGCTCCTTAAAATGTTTTTTTCCTAAATCTCTTACCTATAGGAAAGTTTTATTCCTTAATCTCATGAAATCATAATGAGTCCTTAGTTCATTAACTTTAAAAAATAAAAAAAAAAGCAGTGAAACCCTTATTGGAGGGTCATAATATCCGTCTTTGTTATCCTGGACGGTGGGAGATAATACCTGTCAACGTTGTTATGTGCTGATAATTGATGTTGACGTTGTTACTGTTGATTATATTGATGTTGTTGATGACGATTATATTCACAACTAGTTCTCATATCTCGTAGTTCGTTGGCAATTACTCATTGGAGTTGTATAGTCTTCATATCTCGACTCTTACTCTCCTTCCAATTGTTCCTTTTATTGTTCACTACTGAGTAGCTATTGATTTATGAATCATTAATGTAGCTTCTTGTGTATAAATTATTGATGTCGTTTGTTAGAATCTTCCTCTAAACTTCTCTAAGAGTATCTATTTACTGAACATTGTCCGCTCAATTTATTATTTTATTGTTGCAGAGGGCGAAGTGTAAGTCCTTGGGATTGTTGGGTTAGAAACCGCTATGACTTGGATGCTATCACTAGGATGATGTTTTCTCTAGAAACTTTTTAGTCAAATAAATGTGGACGTGGATCTTTTTCATGAAAAATCTAAGTTTATTGGTTATATGTTTCTTATGGTTAAAGATTCCTTGTGGAGTTTTGTCTTTTTGGGATTAAGCATATTTAACTGTTAGAAGTTTAATCCACATTATTTACTGTGAGTTTGAGAAGCTGATTAGATATTTTAGTTGATGTGGTAATTACTTTATTATGGTATATGGATTTAATGTTGGCCTTGTTGCCGTAGGCTTGTAGCATCTTGCGTTCCCTGGATCTGCCTTATAGGCAATTTAGAGGCGTAAAACCCCCACACATGTACTAAGTTAGTCAATGATGAAACTTCAAAGCAATGAAGAGTGCTGAAACCCTAGAGAGATTTCTTATCTTCCTTCTGTTTGAATTAAAGAGAAGAATTTTAGCAATTAAACCAAGGAACAAGTTAAGAACAGTTACCGTTGTAAAATAATGATACATGGGACTCATCAGTAATATAAGATAAAATAATTGTGACACGTTACAAAAATGGCATTCATTTCGAAGATTTTTCCTTAAACCAAATAATGTCAGGTAGACTGTACAATCTACTATACAATCTAGAAGGAAAGGAATAATAGGGTAATTGGAGGCTCTAGTAGCAGCACTCCAATTAAATCAGCTGTTGCCTCATCAGAGAGACATTAAAACTAACTTCCACTGGACTAGAATCAAGAAATGTATCATAACTTTAAAGGCAGAATGCAAATTAATGCTATCTCTTTAAAAAAAATATGTAATTTACTCCATCATGGTTTCACTGAGATGCATTTAGCCTCCAAATGCTCTCATTTTTTAATTTTATGCAGAAACCAAATATAATTTTCTGTAAGAATATTTTGGATATTCTGGCGGTCAAGTATACCTTTTTAAAAAATCACAAGTGCGTAAATGAATATTTTGATATAAAAAAGGAATAACTCACATATTTGATCTATAAAGAAATATTAACTAAGAATAAAAAGGAGACAATGAAAACTTGTAGTAATCTAAATTAGTAATTATTGGGTACTTAGCGGGGAAAAAAAGGAAAAGGAAGTACGTACATTTGAGAATCTTTTTTTTTTCTTTTTTCAAATAGAGAGGATGCATGATGAAATGCTAGAGGTGCATTTCAATTGTAACTTATTTTAAGCTATAATTAATTTATAAGCTGTAACTGACATTAAGCTATAAGCTATAAGCAGTTAAAAAAGAAATGCAACAATCGGATTGAGGTGCCTAAACTTATTTGGTGAATTACATGAAGAGAACACGACTGAATTGACGTAATCTCATCGAAATACAAACTATAATCAAGCATACAATTAATTTTGACAACCTGCCTAAACTTATTTCCATCAAGAGATTTCAATCAATTCCTTTGTATTCAAATATGAACCGTGTAACATTTTAGAAAAGGAACTTTGAGGAGACTATGAGATAGTTGTTGTTGTCATGTCCACTGATGGAAAGATGCAATCCGGTTCAGATTAAAGAGGACGATAAGCAAAATAATTAGAGGATGCACAATGGTGTTGCTTATATAGCTAATAATCAAGGCAAAGTTCACCTACAAAAGGAAATAAAAAAAGGACAGAGATTGATGAAGTTTTAACATATCTAGAAGTTCTCATATACCCAAGGTAGAAACATATCATACAATTGGTATCAATCTGGAATCTGAAGGGCAAACAAGTGTATCCTTCTGCTGATCATGATTATATTGAGAAGCTCCAATATTTTGTTAACAAATAATGTTTTGTAGGCATGTCCATTGGTGCATCTTGATACGAACCACGTCAACATGCGACGCGACCCAACACCAAATATGGCAAAGATGACCCAAGACCTTTCAGGATCGATGAAACCACGACCCTATGCTTAGCAAAGCAAAAACTTTGGTATAGTGGAGACGCCACAAACGGGAATAGAAATTCATTTGATAAGTCGAGGTTGAATGCCACAAGGTATCCCATGATAAGTTCGAAGAGTTTTTTGAAGAAGTTAAAGAGAATAATCTCACAATTTTATTAAGTCAAAAAACGTCCATTAATTATGCTTGAAAGTCAGCCTTGTGTAGGCAAATAACAAATAAGTATCTTACTTGAAAAAGAACTCCTAACAATCTTATCCTAACTAACTAGGAAAAAATGTGAATAGTAACTCCTAGTCAATAAAGACTCCTAAAAGAACTAGGAAAAAGGAAGTAGACTTTGAGTCAAGAAAGATTCCTTCCTCTTACGAATTTGACTCCTAATTTCGTCCATATTGGACTCCAAACAAGAATCTAGAATTCAAATTAAACTCAAACTCAAACTAACATAGAATTACAAAGAAATCAAATCTTGACAAAATCTTCGAATCTTCTTGAAACTTCTTGAAGAATCTTGAAGTTCTTGATTCTTGAAAACAGAATCTTAACTTGATTCTTTGCTGAAAAAATGCCCAAATAAATGGTTCAATGAACGTGGATGGTTAATGAATGTGGACGGTTCAACGAATATGGACAGTTCAATTCTTGGCTCTTTCTTGAACGATTCGTACAACCTTGATTCCTCATCATTCCCCCCTTCTTGAGAAGGATTTGTCCTCAAATCCTTCGGGTTCAAAGACCAACCTAGGTGGTAGACCATGTAGTATATCTTCAGGAAACACTTCCTCAAAATCCTGCATGAGAGAGACAACAATACTAGGCAATGCAGAGTCAAGTTGGTTAGTGTTTAAAATAGCCTCCTTGTACATGAGTACAATCATCGGTCATTTTGAGATCAAAGCTCTTTGAACCTCACTTGCTTTTGCATTGAAATTTCTTTGTTTTCCTTCTGTTTTTACCTCCTTGGCCGAATTCTTCTCTATCCTTACTACCTCTCCAGATTCGGCCTTACTTTTTTTTCACTCTCATTCTTTTGCTCTCTCAAGTTCTTTTGATCACTCTGTTTCTTTTGCTTTCTCCATTTTTTACAACCTCACTTGATCCTTATAGACTTATTTTGGTATCAGCGGAACTAGAGTGATTGTCCGTTGACTGAACACGAATGAGTACTTGTTGGTGAAGCCATCATGCTACACACGTCGATCAAATTGCCATGGTCTCCCCAAGAGAAGATGTCCAGTATGCATTAGTACCACATCGTATAATACTTCATCTTCATATTTCCCAATTCGAAATGGTACAACAACCTGCTTGTAACCTTGTTTTTCACATGGCAACGAGTAAGAAAGATGTTCTCACGTTGTACTTCCTCTTCTTTAGCTTGCAAGCTTAAGGCTCGTCGTGCCACTAGTCCAAGCATCTCTCCATGATCAGCCCCAAACTTCTCTTCTCCCTCTGTGATGTCCCACCACACAATAGCATAATCAGTAAACTCAATTGCAGCAAGTTTTACCTTTTTCAATTCGGAATAGTTGTGACAATCAAAAACCAACTCTATCTTCTTTTCCCCACTTAAGATATGCTTCAGGATCACTCCTTCCTTGGAAAGCAGGAATTTTTATCTTGATGCTTCCTAAATGTTATCAACTCGATTTCTAGCTTCTCTATCTCGGCCATGTCTCCCATTACTACCCACCGACATCGTATCAAATTCTTCATCTAACCCTTTTTCTTCAAATTCATCCACAACTTCAATTTCCATTCGCTGAAACCTGTTTCTCCTAGGTACTTCTAGAGCAGGTTGTGGCTGGACTCGCTGTGCTCTCTCTTCTACCCTATCTAATCTCTCATGTATTTGTTCAAGCTCCACTCTCATCATTCGTCTCATCTCCCCCATTAATGCTTGTAACTGCAAATTTGAAACTATGGGTTGTTGACCCTCTACGTTTATGTCATCTTTTTGATTATGAGCCACGATGGAAATCAACATTCCCTCACGTGTTTCACTCGAATTCAATTTGGCTTTTATCCTCTATTAGTCTCATACACTTTGACTTTTTCCCCTCGTATTCTTATTTAAGTTATTTCAAAACTAATCAAACAATAACAAGAAGGATCCAAGCAGCTACTCAAAACAAAAAAAAACAAACCCAACTAACCAATTTTTGTCACGGATTTCTTTCCTTTTTGTTTCATGGATTCTGATTTTTTTTAAAGGCCTGTAAGACGTGGGAAACAAGATTAGACAAAGAAAATAGAACAAAACTGGAAAAAGGAAACCTAGAGAAATAAGAAAAGTTGAAAAAAATCTATTTGAAAACACAAAAACACCCAAAAACCCTAGTAAACGATGGAATTTGACCCTAAAAGGGTGGTGCTCATGGCATAGCCATGAGTTATGCTCAGAACATCGTTTCCCTTTAGAAAAGTTTGGCCTCAAAGGCTAAATCAATCAAAAAAAAATTTATGCTTCTATTTTGTTGCTGTTTTTTTCCTCTTTTCTCGACTTCTTTTCTTTTTCTTTTTGTCTTTTCTTTTGTCTTCTTTTCTTTTCTTGACTTTTCAAAAATGATATTAATAAGCAAGTAGCAAGAATTCAGATTTTGGAGCACAAGAAACCTTAATTCTCGTTTCTATAGTTTGGCAAGAAACGGAATTGACAAGACAAACAAGGAATTAAGACACAACCCAAAAATGAGGAAAGACACGAATTTGATGAGGAAAACAAGAAAAAGAACTAAAAACAAGACTCAATCAAAAACAAAGAAAGAAAGTTAAAACCTAACCTAGACTCACGGAACTAACCAAGAAACTAAGAAAACAAGAAAATGATAAGCAAACCTGATAAACCTAAGCTCTGATTACCAACTGATACGAACCACGTCAACATGCGACGCAACCTAACACCAAATATGGCAAAGATGACCCAAGACCTTTTAGGATTGATGAAACCGCGACCCTATGCTTAGCAAAACAAAAACCTTGGTATGGTGAAGATGCCACAAACGACAATGGAAATTTGTTTGGTAAGTCGAGGTTGAACGCCACAAGATATCCCTTGATAAGTTCGAAGAGTTTCTTGAAGAACTCAAAGAGAATAATCTCATAATTTTATTAAGTCAAAAACCGTCCATTAATTATGCTTGAAAGTCAGCCTTATATAGAAAAATAACAAATAAGTATCCTACTTGGAAAAGAACTCCTAACAACCTTATCCTAACTAACTAGGAAAAAATGTGAATAGTAACTCGTAGTCAAGAAAGACTCTTAAAAGAACTAGGAAAAAGGAAGTAGACTTTGAGTCAAGAAAGACTCATTCTTCTTACGAATTTGACTCTTAATTTCGTCCATATTGGACTTTAAACAAGAAACTAGAATTCAAATTAAACTAAAACTCAAATTAAGATAGAATTACAAAGATATCAAATATTAACCAAATCTTCGAATCTTTATGAAACTTTTTGAAGAATATTGAAGTTCTTGAATCTTGAAAACAGAATCTTGACTTGATTCTTTGCTGGAAAAAAAAGACCCAAATAAATGGTTCAATGAACGTGGACGGTTCAATGAATGTGGACAGTTCAACGAATGTGGACGGTTCAATTCTTGGCTTTTTCTTGAACGATTCGTACAGTCTTGATGTCCTCATCACATCTCTTTCTACTGAAGTTTAGCCATCGCGTTGTCAATAGTTTGAAGTAAGAAAGTGATCTGCCTACTTTAATTTAACTTCGAAAAGTAAAATGCTGAAGGTCCACTGACTCAAAATTCAAATTGTTCTTTAATTTGTAGATCCAAGGTCCTTAAGGTTCTATAGATACTACTTGTTTGTGGGTGAGAATAATCAACATACACTAATCAACAGAATACTTTGAAGGGACTGCCAAAGGCTACGACAGTAATGTAAAAAGCTGCAAAAACTTCTGATAGACTCAAGCCTTCAATTCCTCAAAACCAACATAGAAAGGCAAGGTAAAACAAAAAATACACATGGACCCAGGCTTTGCTCATCATATATGGAAAAAATTAAATAAACAAGTGAAATAAAATACTAACTGCAGAATGTATGCTAAGACTATATATATTTATAAAGCAAAAAATGTAAGATTTGAATTTAGGGTTAATCAGGCAGTAGAATCCATAAAGGATTAGTGAGGAAAGAACTAACTTTCAATCAAACACGCACTGACAAGAGGCAAACTATAATGAAAATCTTAGAACAATCCGGAGTGAACCTCACATGCTGTGGGACCCACTTGTATGTGAGTGGTCTGATGGTCAACCCGATGGTGTTAAGTATCATGGGTTTTCATCTTAAAACCAATTGGTGTCAAGTAGAGTTGGCTCATGACCTTATTAATTGGTCTTATTTGAGATGAGGAGTCGATGTGGGATTTTTTAACACCCCTCTCATGTCAGCGAGAGCGAAACAAGATGGGTCAACCTATAATAAAAATTCTTAGAATAGCCCGGGGTGAATCCCCCCTCACATAGTGCATGACCTTATTAATTGGTCTTCTTTGAGATGGGGAACCGATGTAGGATTTCTTAACAACTGGGCTAACCAAAGAACTTCTCCAACCTTATAACATTGTAGGTTAATCAATTGAATAATAAATTTAATTTGGGTCAAACATCTATAAAGATTAAATGATAAACGAATATGTTTGAAAAAAATTAAAAAGTAAAAATAAGAAGAAAAGAATAATTATTACCATAATAAGAAAATGTCATTGAAAGAACAAGACACCGATGAGCCTGCCAAAAAAAGACCGAGAAAGGCGAACAAGTGTGTAGATTTACTTTCCAATTTCGACCTTGATCAACCAATTAGAGAACACTACTTGGACCAACCCCTTGTATTTTTACGGACTCAGTTCGAAAAGGATAAACGAGGGGATACGACCCTCAGAGTCACCAACGGCCTCTAGCTAAGAGCTCCTCCCTTCTATCAAAAAAAAAAAGGGCCTTCCTTGAAAGGAGTGCCATCGGAGTTTGAATGGAATATCTTCCAAGATCTAATTTTACCATCTTTATGTCCACTCCAAACCAACTTACACCCTCCATCGAGAAGTAAACATTGTGTAAGAAACTAAAGAGACAAAGAAACTAAAAGTTTCTTGATTCGTTTATTTGGCTAAATAAGCAAAGTATTCCATTAAACTCAATAAAATTAGGTTACAAAAACTTCAAGTAAACCAAAAACTAGCTAAGTAAGTAAAGTTTTCATTTGGGTTGAAATCCAATTTTACCAACTCAATCTCTTAATTATTCCATATAGCCTACAAGAAAAGGAGTTAAAATTCATTTGATATACTAGATGACTATTGTTTTTGGCTTTAATTGCATCAAATTTTGACATAATCACATTTTGTGCAAAAGGTAATCCTAAGGTTAGGGAAGGGGGTAAGATTTTTTTTTTTTTTTAATCTCAATCTAATATGCATTCAGCTTCATTAAATTGAAGGAGATGTAAATATCAAATTTTGATTGATTTCCATCGAATATAAACCAAGGGAATTTTGTGTCTAGATTGTAATTAGTTCTCGGTTTCGACTTTGGATCGTGGACTTGTGGTTGGTTTTAGACAAGGGTTTTAGGCTTAGTTCTAGTTTATATTTGACCTTGTTTATGAACTCTGTCTATCTTATTGATTTCTTTTTTTTAAATCCAGGTTTTTTACCCATCTGTTATTAACTTCTGATTATTTTTTATTACTCTATTTTTACAGAAGAAAACATAATAACTTTGTGCCTTTTGCGAATCACTTTATGTGACAAACATATTTTGACAGCAGTTTAATTTTGTTGAACATCTTTAAACATGTTTGTTGGGATTATCAAATTATGATACTTTAGTCCAGAGCCGGCCTAAGCTAAGGGCACTTTAGGCCTGTGCCCAAGGCCCCCTTAGCCCAGGGGACCTAATTTAAAAACAAAATTTAAATAAGGTAATGACGGCCTTAGGCCAAATGGCCAGCAAAGAGCAATTAAAAGAAGTTTTAACTATTGAAGGCCCAACAGCCAGCAAGCAGCAACTTCGAACAGGACTGTTCAGATTCTCTTCTTTTTTTAATATATATATATATATATATATATATATATATATATATATATATATATATATATATATATATATATATATATATATATATATATACGTATATATACGTATATATATAGCTCTAGTATATATATAATTTATTTCCTCATTCTTTTACATACTATTCCTCATTTTTTCCACACTTCAACGGCCAGCAAGCAGCAACCTCATTTGAAGAGTATTGAAGAACTTGCTTTTACTTGCAAGTTTGTCTAGGTTATATCTTTCGTTCATACTCTCAATTCTCATTTTTTTTAATTAATTTTTCTTATATGCAATAATTTAGTTTTTCTTTTTTTTTCATTGCAATTATTGTGTTATTTTTAATATTGAATTTATTGTAAAATTTGAGTTTTGTTGTACCTAAATTTGAAGCAAGTATGTCTAGTAGGAAATATTCATCGGGTTATGAAAAGCTTAAGAAAAAAAAAGGAGAATATAAAGTTTAATTAAATCTCAAAGAGGAGCTTTAGAAAAGTTTATTACCACTAACAAAAGAGATGAGAGTAACTCAAGTAAAGAAACTAATGAACTATCAAATTTATCTAATTTAGGAGATCATGAAGTCATGGTAGAAAAAGACAGAAAAAATTGTAATAATAAAATGAGTGATAATGTGATGGTTGATAAAGAATGTCAAGAAAATAATGAACAGAACATGGAAACTAGAAATCTTAAAGATGATTTAGATTGTATTTATGATCTAGGAAGATGAGAAAATCTTAATAATAAATTAATAGAGTTAGTAGTAGAAAAGGGTCCAATAAGAGTGAGTGATATAAATTTTCCAAAAGATGAAACTTGTAGACATTTTTCTACTTCTCATTATACAAGAAAATTGTCAAATGGAGAAAAACATGATAGAAGATGGTTAGTGTATTCAAAATATTTTGATAAAGTATATTGTTTTTGTTGTAAATTGTTTGGTACAAAATCTAGCATGATGAGCCAATTGGGTAACGAAGGAACTAAAGATTGGAAAGATCTAAGTGCAAGGCTGAAGAGTCATGAAACAAGTAATGAACATATAGTTAACATGAGTGCTTGGTTTGATTTAGAATCGAGATTATTAAAGAACAAAATAATTGATAAAGATGCTCAAGAAAGACTTAATAAAGAGAAAGAATACTGGAGAAATGTCCTAAAAAGAATAATTGCTCTTATAAAAACTTATTTAAGATCATCTATGTCTCAAGAAAGATTAAATGCATTAACTATGTTGTTTATTGAAAAAAAATTGTTAGATAAACTTGATTATGATGATTTAATAAATAGTTTTCCATCTTAAAAGGTAAGAAAAGTAAATTTTATATAGGTCAATCTTTTTATTAACTTGTAATATTATGTTATTTTATAATTCTAATTTTGGTATTTTTTTTATTTGTTGTGATTATTTTAGAAAAAATTAGAGTTTTTTTTATTAAAAAAAGCCTAATTATTAAGGCCATAATTTAGATGATAGTCCAAAGTTTCCAAATTATTTGAGAAGGCCCTGTTTTAGTCTATACATTGTTTTATGAGAGTGCTCATTTTGCTCAAGGACGTGTAAATGGAAGAATGTTCTATGTATTTTTATTGAGTGATTTGACTTGCATTTAGTCTAAAACTAATTTTTGAATTTAGGGCTAATTATTGAATATATCTCCAAAAAACTAAAGAGTAATGATAACATGAGATTCAATTGAGTAGTTCATCATATAAAATTATTACATCTAGAGTTATAGAAATATGAAGAAGACAAAATTATTTTAAACACCAAAAAAATCAGAAGTGGTTCTTCTTTCAAAGAGAGGAGGATGATCCCCAATGTTGCTTCACATAGGAGTCTAAGACTTTGTTTGGCCTTACTTTTACATACTCAAAAGTGTTTCCTGTAGTTTAGAAGTTAAATTAACTTGTTTGGCCCAATTTGAAAAGTTTTTTTAGGTAAAAGGTGAAGTTGAAAAAAACTAAAAATTGAGAAGCCTAAATTGGAGTTTCTCAAAAAAAAAATTTGCGAATCTATTTTACACAATGCAGAAAGCTGTTTTTTTTTTTTTCTCAAATATACTCCTCTATATTTTTAAAGTCCGATATTACCCTCAAAATTTTTAAAAGCTTAACGTTATCTAACACATGTCAAATTGTCAACGACTTTTATTCAACAGCACCTCTTACAAAAGCTATATTCTAAAAGTTTTACAGCTCAAAAACTGAAATTTCACAGCTAGACTAAACAGAGCCTAATTCGTGTCTCAATCCTAATTTGAATAGTATATACGTCATCAGGTCAAGATGTACGTCTATAACTTATTTGCCTGTTTTGCTTGTATCAAAAAATTATGAGACAACGCCAAGTACTAGAAGTTGAAAAGAAAGATATATTTTGAGAACAAATTGGCATAATGCAACATAAGACTTGGAAGGCAAAATGGTATAATGTTATAGGGAGGCTCTCTAGAATGTGGAACTTCACATTTCTTTGCTGTGCTCATTGGATGTAGAGAGCCAAAAGCTGGCTCTCTACATCCCAAAAGATTCCAAAAAGCCAAAACCTGGCTTTGTAAAAATAAAAAATACAAAGCTCTCAAATTTTTATACTTTGAAACCCAATTGCAGAAAATAATTATTAATAATTAAAATGGTTTTTATATCATCATTAAAAATAAATAACGCAAATAAAAAAATTAAAAAAGTGTGTTTGATCTAAAATACAGATATATTAGAGTAAAAAGAAATAAGGAGTGCCTAAAATAGGGAAGTTGGAGTGAAACTGAAATATAGAGTTCCTGAAATAAGAAGAGATTAAAAATAGGGAGGCTGTTGGAGTAAAACTACCCCTAAAGATAAGAGGTAAGTCTAAACTCTCTACATGTAGAGAAAAAAATAAGGAGACTGTTGGAGTTAGCCTAACAAACTCAATTGCAAGAACGTTGACTATTAATAACCAAAATATAATCATGCGTAGCTAAGCAATAAATATCCAGATTTTGAGACCTCCTAACGAATTTAAAAACTAATAGAATCAAACTGTTTTGCCACTCAGGGACATTAAGGCTGATTGAATGACATTCTTAATATCTACTTCCAGGATGACACTCTTGAACCCTGGCTAAAGATGGCCGAGTCTTCTACTTGTAAAAGAAAATTACATGGTAAATTGCCATGCATGTTCTGTGATCTCTGCAAACAGCTGCATAAGACTATTGTCCAGTAACTTTTCTTGTTATGATAATTTACCAGCCATTTACTATTTTTCTTTTAATTCATATCTCTTCCAGTCTTTCCAAACGCATAGCGTTAGCATATCTAACTTCAGAATAATTGCAGCAAGTTAAGATGTAAATGGCCTACTGTAAATGACGATGAGGAACTACTATATGCATTTGCGATGAAAAAACATACACAAAATTTGAGAAAAACTATTGCCAGCTTAGTGAAACAAAGAGTAAAGCTCAAATTTTACTCTGATATTTGAACATACAACAATGAACCCTGTCCATTCAATTATTAAATGATACGAGGAAATTGACAAAATCAAGCGACATTGAACTCCAAAATACAAGCAACAAGGTGCATACATAACATGAGAAGAAACATATGTGCTGACAAAATTGTCTGGTTTGAGATAACCTTACTGCCAGCTTATTGATGAACCCACAAAGCCAACAAAGCATGTAAATATCAAACTACAATAACAGAAAACTCATCCTTATTGCACTTCTGCTAAGACTTCTCCTTCATTTTCCCCGTAAAGGAGCATGAACTCTTCGAAATCGTAGTGATCGTACCTGCAAGATGAATAGGAAGGCTAAGGCTTTAATCTAGTGTTGATAAAAAGGGATGCAACAGAGACCAAATTTACTTACACGTGATCTTGAGTTGTCTCATCCACATTTAAGAAGATGATGATGTGAGGCCCTGATCGGAAGGATAAGGATGGATAATGACTTTGAGCACCTCATTTCCATACTCTGCAGTTCTTCGTAAATAGCTATGGCTGAATTTGCAGCGGCAAGATTGCACCATTTCACCTCAATCATCTCTAGGGTATTAATGTTCCCAAAAGTAGAAGGGATCTCCTCAAGTTTTTTGCATCTGTGCACCACCAGTTTCTCCAAAACAGGAAAGTGATCCTCACTGGACACATTCCATTGCTCAATATCGAGAGCTTCTAATTTCAAGTACTTGAGTTTGAGGAACTCATCATCTCTTGTCTTCCATTCTTTCCCATCAAAAGCTTTAAACAAGAATTTCAGAACTTCAAGGTTGGGGAGTGTGGCAATTGTTGCAGTGTCACTCCATGGCAAACGGAACTTCGATAAAGTCAACTTTTTCAGATTGGAAGGGAAGGTAAATTTCCCACGAGATATCTTTCCGCCATAGTAAAACACCTTGAGGGACTCGAGTTGAATTAAAGAGTCTAATTCTAGAAAGACGTTGCAACTCTCAGAATTGTTCCCAGATTCAGTGGAAATGCACTCCAGTCTCCGAATATTGGGCAATGAATGTATCACATCTCTTGATTTTGTCCCGTACGATAGAATTGGTGTGGAAAGAGTTTCTAGTTTATCTGAAATGGCATCCTTGACATCACTCTTCTCCCAAATCACAGAAGCACGGTTATCAATGTGCAGATGCCTTAAACTTACCATGCTCAAGATCGTATCTGGTATAGCAACTTCACCTCTTTTTCCTTTCACAAGAAAAGTTTCCAGGTTCCTGAGGTTGGCAATTGATGATGGGATAGAATTGCTCTGAATCTGAACTGCCAAGAGCCTCAAATCAAGCTTAAAATTTTGAGTTCTCTATCGGTGTGTTGACTTAAACTTTTCGCAACTTGTTCCCACTCTTCGTTCTTTTTCCTCGCAAGAATTCCAACCATCAGAACAACTACAAGTGGTATCCCTTTGCAATCTTTTGCAATTTGCTTCACAATTTCCACTTGTTAATTTTTCTTCGTTAACACTTCTCTTCTCCTCCACAACCACCTTATCTTCAATCTTCTTCTCTTCTGTTTCCTCAACCTTCTTTTGTTCAGCTTCCTCACTTTTTTTCCTATCAAACTTATTGCTTTTTTCTTTTTCGTCTTTTGTTTTACCACCTTGGTATCAACTGAAGTATACGAGGGTTCAACATAATCAGGGGGCAAAACAACTTCCTTTTCTTCTACCTTTATTCCCTTCTCCTCGATTGCCTTTTTCACCCTTTCTGCAATCTCTAAGGCAGTCAAATTATTGGGTTCCATACTCAATACACTGTTGACATCCCTCAATGCAAAATCAAGCCTATTTAAAGCATCCTAACACTTTGCCCTCTTCAACAAAGCCTTGCTATTCTTGGGAGCAACTTCAAGTGCTAAATTGCACTCATGTATCGCTTTTGGATACTCACCAAGGCCCATTTGCATATAGCAAGCAGCCATATTACTACGCAAATAAGCAACATCAATATGGTTTCTTGGTAGCAACTTAATAGCCTTTTCATAGACTAGCATAGAATCCTCGTGATCGCGTTTTTGAAACAATTTGTTGCCTTCTTCGTTTAATTCTTGAGACATATTGATAAAGACAGCAGTGTCTTCATCAAATGCTTTAGAAGTCTTTTCGGTACCTTTACTACTATTACTACGCTTCAAATTTGCATCACTTGATTTTGAGCCTACTTGACTTTTCTTTTTCCCAGTAGGCTTTCCCATTTCTCCAAATAATCCAACAAATTCGGAACAATATATCCTAAATCAAATCTAAAAAATATTCTATATTAATCCAATACACACATCACAACTTTACTCTTTCGTGCACGAGCTGCCCGATTATTTTCTTCCCAGCAAGAAAACCCTGAAAACAAAGTAAGAATAACTAAACCCATCTCAGTCGAATATCTTTGATTAAGTGAGAAAAAAAAGTATTGGAAGGAAGCTTTGCACCAAAAAAGAAATTGCAGCAGTGCGTATTACTTCTAACAACTGAAGAAGGTGTTTGCAATTGTGATCAAAGTCTTCTCAATAAGTCTTTTTTTTAATCCTTTTTTCCTGTAATAAAATAAACAGAACACCGAGCAATGATCAGCTAAAGTGAACACAAAAGAATCACCAAACATCATCAATACATTATAATAAGATTAGTAAAACTCGGCGGCTGCTGTCTAATATAATATAGGGTTGATTCTTTCTAATACCAAACGCTCAGAAAACAACAAATGAATATGGCATCTCGACGGCCGAATCAATGTCCCTTCACGTTTTGTCATAAGCAAGTTTTGTGTCTACACGCTTCTAGGATTCCAAAGAGCTTACTACGTATGATTTCAAAGAGCTTCAGGTATTGCAATAGTGATGAAAGTTTTCTCAGTAAGTCAACAATGAAGCATCAAGCGATTTCATCTATACTCTTGTGCAGGTTGATAGTGGGTATATATGACTCTGGTGATCATTTAGTGTTGATATCAGCTGATTGGTGGTTTCATTCGAAAGATTGGACATTCTTGCCTACATTGAAGTATGGCATAAACCATAACTAAAGAGACTGTTAGCAATTTAAATCAAACACACATAATTGATTGCATAATCACGAAGTAAAGGAATAATAGGGTAGGTGTGACACGAAATCATAAACAATAATGAAAGTTGGATTAGTAAATCCAAGCGGCTACTACATAATATAATTAAAGGGTTGATTCTTTCCCTTTACCTAACTCGTAGAAAATCGCAACAAGTCACTTTCTTTGTTTCTCTGCCAAATATTACCGTTCCTAGTTTCGATCTAAGCTTGTACTATACCTTAGTTTTGCATTTGTGCTATTATAGCCGAAAAAGACAATGCGTTTTAGATTGATGCGTGTTTGTTTGTTATTGTTATCGAATTTCTATGGACCTAGTTGTTTGTTGGATTACAAGAATGAAAACTAGAAACTATTATTATTCAAGTCCATTTTTATTGTGAAATGAATAATTAGTTTTTGTGACAATTAAAAAAAGGTAATTTATCGAAATAGTCCTAAATCTTTATTTTTTTTACATTTATGTCCCTTATCTTTCATTTTAGATAAAATGGACTTTCATCTTTCATTTTGGTGACAACTATTAGTACTTGGAGCAAAATTCGTAAAAAAAATAACGTTAATGAGCTCGTGGATGGCATTTGGCCGCAAAAATGCACAAATCTTCAGGGGTGAAATTGTCGTGCCGTAAAATATAAGCAACCTAAGATTTATGTATTTGTAGCCACATGCCATCCATATAGTTACTAATATTATTTTTTGACAGATTCTATTCCAAAGACTAACAGTTGTCACCAAAATAAAAGATAAAAGATCATTTTGTTCAAAATGAAAGATAAGAGACTTAAATATAAAAAAATACAAAGATCTAGGACTATTTTGATAAATTATCCTTAAAGAAATTTGTATGACTTCACAAGAAATTCCTTGGTTAAACAAGTCATACAAAGATCTATATAGAAGCATCTGTCACGTTCTGAAAATGTTCAAGGTAACTCTAATGACATGGTTGTCGTAAGTCTAAAAAAAGTCACTTCCTCAGCCTGCTAATGTAATTGTATTTGTAGCACTTAAATCGTGAAATTTAATTTACAATTGCATTACAATATGAGGCATAAATGCTACAATTTATATAAATTTTGGTGCAATGTAGGTTGAACGAAAAAGTGAATAAATGGGAACCCCTAAAGAGGACACACAGTACCCTATGCCTATCCTTCTTGATCCAATTGAAGATGAAGATCTCTCAACTCAGACAAATTTATCAATTGTTGGTAGTGTTGTCGCTGACATACCTATCCCCCCTGGTATTGTTAAGAAAGTTGTTAACAGAAACTAGGGCCTTAAAGAGCTCGCCGAGGTCCAACCCCTTAAGTACAATACGTACTTAATCACTTTTCGTTGTGAAGCAGATAAAAGGAAAGCATGAAAGTACAGACCATGGTCAGTTGAAGGTTTTCATTTTCTCCTACAGCCCTACGAAGAAGAGATCGCAGTTGAAGATTTGAAACTTGATTCCTTTGTGTTTTGGGTTCAAGTGAGTGGTCTTCCTACCATATATGTCTTCACAGAAAATGCTTATAAAATTGGGTCTAGATTGGGTGAGGTTCAACAGGTTGAAATCACCAACACTAGAGGACTGATAAGAAATATGCGAATTAGAATCATCTGGGATGTTTAAAAAACCCTTTTACCAGGTCTTCCTTTTCCAAGGAAGGATCATCCTAATGCTTGCTTTTTCTTTAAATATGAAAAACTTAGTGAATTTTGCTTGAAGTGTAGAAAACTTGGGCATGATTTCAAAATTTGTAAAGATAGAAGACCTGGGGAAATCATTAGCAGCAGAGTGGTTAACCTCAAGAAATTTGGTCCTTAGATGCGAGCTCCGCCAACAAAAAATCGTCGAGGGCCGAGTACAGCGGTTAGGCAATCTCAGTCAAATAATTCCGGTGAGGCGGCACATAGAAATCTGTGGCATGGAAAAAAAATTTCTCAAGGCAGTAGCTTACGTGTTGAAGCTGTGAAGAAGGATGAGGGGCTGTCAGATGAACAGTACTCGAAAGGCTATGTGTCAGAGCAGTTTAATGAAGGAGAACAAGATTTTGATGTGGATATCTCTAAGATGTCAAGCCAATATCTGGACCCAAATGCTTGGAAACTCACAAACAAAATCAAAAAAGACAGTGATTAGTCTTTTTCAAACATTCAACAACTGGAAACAACCAAATTGAATGTGGGGACTAGTGCCCAACCAAGTAAGTCATTTTTGAACCAAAAGTCCAACCAAGTTGGCTCCCCTAATTCCTTCAAGAAAACTAATGAGGTGGTGACTAGGCCCTATGTCTTTAGTGGGGTCTGGATAGGATAGAATAGCCATTTAAATTCAAGGCTCAAACTGAGAAATCTGGTGGACTGAAAATTGAGGGCCCAAACCAAGGTAATATCCAACCCAACAAATGCAAAAGTGTAGAATAGAACAAAGCTCATCTAACGTTTTAATGAAGAGAAAAACAGAGGCTCTCTTCTCTGCTGATCACTCAAAAGATGGTTATGCTTCAGCAAGCTTGGATACAGGTAGGTCTCTGGTGGAAATTCCAATCCTTCATGAGTTCAAAATGGAACAAAATGAAAGACAAAAAGAAAACAAGCAGAAAAGAACAAAGAAAAGTAAAAGCTCTGAAGATGGCTTTGTTGATGAGGTTGAAGTCTATATTCACTCTGGGAATGGGGAGGCTGTTATTCAACAACCCCCCACGGACAAATGAGAATCGTTGCTTAGAACTGTTAGGGGTTGGGCCCTGCCCTGACGTTTGCAGCCTTCGAGATATTATATCTCGTGAAAGGCCCTTCATCATTGAATTACTTGAAACCAAGATGAAGAACAATAAAATTCTGAATGTAGCTAGAATAATAAGGTTTGAAGCTATTTGTACAGTGGAACCAATTGGCTGCTCTGGGGGTTTGGCCATTTTTTGCAACAGTGATGTTGAGGTAGAAGTCATTGATGTTGACAAGAGCTTTATTCAGATTAAAGTAGATCCAAACACTCAACATTATTAGGATATTTTTTTTGTGTATGCGTTTCCAAACCAACAAGAGAAACATAGATTATGGAGTTTCACTAAGCAGATGCAGCATGATGAGACTACGCCCATGGTTTTCATTGGTGATTTCAATTGTATTTCATGCCATGAAGAGAAATAAGGGGGGAACAGAAAAGTAAACAAGGCTATCTTTGAGTTTAATCAACACATCAGTGATGCTGGTCTAGTGGAAATAGCGGCTAAAGGTTGCAAATTTTCTTGGCTCAATACAAGAAAATGAGAAGGCCTGATTCATCAAAAAGTGGATCGAGCTCTTGCTAATTTGGGTTGGTCAGGCTTATTTCCTGAAGTGTGGGTTTCTGTTCTTCCGCCAATGGGTTCAGACCACTTGCCCATTATTCGCTCAATAGAGGTGGATTGTGCCTTGAAGTGTAAGAAATGGTTCCACATTGAGAAATTCTGGCTCGATGATCCTAAGTGTGAAGATATTGTTAAAGAGTGTTGGAATGAGAATTGTAGGGGAGAACCATTTCTCGTTATCAAAAAGAAAGAGTCTGGGTATAGGAAGAAGCTTATCCTCTGGAGTAGAAGAAAGTTTGGATACAACAGGAAGATTGTGGAAAGATTAAAAGATAGACTTGAGGAGATGATGAAGTTGCCACAAGATGAATTCAAGATGGAAGAATACAAACTCTTAACTAGTGAGATTGAGAGAATTTGGAACAACGAAGAACATTATTGGGCTGCAAGAGCGAGAGTTAAATGGCTTCAAGAAGGGGATAGAAACATTGAATTTGTCCATTCCACTACAAGGCAAAGAAAAGTGAGTAACCGTCTAGTTAGGCTTCAGTTATTAGAGGATACGTGGACTGAAGACCCTGTGGTGATCAAGAACTTTTTCCAAGAGTATTTTTCTGACCTATTTAAATCTGTTGGAGCTAGAAACTTTGAGCCTATGTTGGAATGTATTCAGCCAGTTATTACTCATGAAGATAATGAAAGATTGGTCCAGCCTATCACAAGGGAAGAGATAAAAGTTGTTGCTTGGAGCATGGGACCTAACAAAGCGCCAGGACCAGATGGTTCTCAAGTGCATTCTTTCATAGTTTGGCATGTCATTGAAAATGATGTTTTTCTGTTGTATCAAAGCTTCTTGCAGGGACGTAATGATCTAAATTGTATTAATCAAATTAACATTGTTTTGATCCCCAAAATCAAGCATCCCCAATGTGTGAGTGACTTTAGACCAATTAGCTATTCGAATTTCATTTATAAAATTATGTCTAAAGTTTTGGTGATGGGATTGAAACCTTTTATGAACAAGATTGTTTCATAAACCCAATCTGCTTTTATTCTTGGAAGAGTCATTCAAGATAATATTCTCATTGCACAGGAAGCTACCTTTTGGCTTAAAAGGAAAAGGAAAAATTCAAAACAATTTCATGTTATCCTTAAAGCAGATATGAGTAAGGCATATGATAGGGTTAAGTGGGACTTTTTGAGTGCAATAATGAATAGAATGAGATTTCACCCTTTGTGGATTGATTGGATTATGAGATATGTTTCGTTTGTTTCATTTAATGTTGTTATTAATGGTGCTCATCAGGATACCATCTTGCTGTCTAGAGAGATTCGACAAGGAGACATTTTATCCCCTTATTTATTCTCAATCCTTACTCAAGTTCTTTCAAGTTTGATTGATTGGCAACTTCGTAGGAACTTCCTTTCAAGATTCCGTATAACGAAAGCTTGCCCCCCCTTACTCATCTGTTGTTTGCGGATGGTTCAATTTTCTTCTTGAAAGCTGACTATCGTCAAGCACTAGCCTTGTAGGATGTTATTTACAGGTATTGCTTTGCCTTAGGACAATGTATTAATGTTAACAAATCCTCGATTGTGTTTAGTCCAAACACTCCTGATGGTCTACAGAAAGGTGTTGCTAACATTCTGAGAGTTAAATGCTCTAATAAATAGGGGAAATATCTTGGTCTCCCGTCTGAGTGGGGAAGATCAAAAACTGAAGCCACTAGTTGGATTCAAGAAAGATGTGCAGGAAAACTTCAAGGCTAGAAGAGTCTTCTTCTCTCGGATGGAGGAAAAGATATTTTAATCAAAATGGTACTCCATGTTATTCCTTCGTATGTGATGTCAACCTCATTGTTGCTGAATTTGTTTGTCAAAGAATTACTACTCTGGAGGCTAACTTTTGGTAGGGAAAAAATGGTATGAAATGTATTCATTGGCTTAGTTGGGAGAAGCTGATGGAGCGGAACCAATAGTTCATTTTTTTTGCTTGTTTTATTTATTTTGTAAATAGTTAGTATTAGATCAGTTCTTTTATTTTTTATAATAGTCTAGTTATTTTTGGTGTAATATGGATGAAGTAATGTCTGAATTAAGGAGAGGAGGAAAAACAGAATCTCGTAGCTGTGTTCGTGAATCTTACTTCGGATCTTTCATTGTCAACATACGAACTTCATTTATGGAAGAACATCTCTTTAATCTCATTTATATTTGAATTTCATGTTTATTTTTATTATACTTGTGTAATTCGTATTTATGATTATGTAATAATGGTCTTTTGATTTACCGGTCTCGAATCTAGACTGATTTGATTTAATGTTATATATGACTTGATTTATTTATATTCTAATTACCTGTCATTTTATTATACTTGTAGTTAATAATTTGATCGGTATTCTTTTGTGTCATATATAAATATTTTAATAGTGAATCTACTGGTTGTACTGTAGTTTCTATATTCGAAATTATTAATTGTTATTTTTAGTTGTTAGCCTAGTTACTTATGATTATGTGGACAAATCTATACTCCGGCTAGAGAAGGGACACGGAGATAGAATTGCACCTATAATTAAGGTTAAACCGTAATTAACTAGACTTAGATAATTAATCGGATTAAGAGCTTGTAGCTTAATCCCAATATTAAATTAAAAAATCTTATTTTTGAGCCTAGATCATTGCCTTAGTATTAATATGAGTTTTAGAATATTTTCTCGTATTTGTAATCCTGATTCTAGATTAATTACATTTCTTTGTTTACTTTACTTTTAATTAATTTATAAACCACAAATTTATCCCTTATTTGTTTCTAGCATTCACACACTTACACCAAAATATCCTTAGGAGTCTCCCTGTAGATTCGATTTCGCACTCAAGCACACTACACTGTATTAATCCGTGCACTTGCGGGTTTAAACTTAGTTAATTTTTGCATTCATTTTATTTACCGACCAAGTTACGATCACCTGCAAGGCTAATTCTACAAAAAAAATTTAAACCAGACCAATCTAAACTAGTACACTATACATCAACAGAAAAAAGAAAAAAAAAGTCGCATTAACTAAACCAGGCAAGAACTTGAGAAACAAATAAAATATCTAGGACGAATTGAGCAGTCATATGGGCTCAAGAGGTTACTAAGAATTTGCTATTAACTAAACAAGGTAAGAGCTTGAGAAACAAATCTTGAATAAAACAGAGTAATATTCCTATTCAGGTATGAACATAACATTACAAAGCATAATGGAGACAAAATAAAAGTAACATATTAGTTAATTCATGTAGATGGAATGAAAAACCATATGTACCAAGTATTCAAATATTGAGCTTAGCTACAGTATTAAAGACAAAATAATAATTTTATATTAAGTGAACACATGATAGAAGCAATCGATTGAAAATTATGTAATTCAAAATCTCCGAATTCAAGTTGTCACAAGGAGCAGGTCGAGCACAAAATCAAAAAAATTGCTTTTAGAAGGGTGTAGAGTAACGAAGAGGAATAAAAGAAAACTTGACCAACACAAATTTCTACAAAACAACATTTGACATACAACAATCTGGAACTTAACTCAAAATCTCAAGAAAGTATGTATTACAACATTGGTTTATTATAATAGGAGCTCAAAATATCATAAAAACTGAATGGTCATCAAAGAAAGGGGGAAATTCTCACTTAACTCAATCAAAGCCATTTACAAACTTCACAATCACAAACCCATTTACAAACCCGAGGCCATGATCACCATCATACCATATAAATGAAACTTTAACTAGCCATTGATCAAGATATTACTTAGCCAAGAAATCATAATTCCCAATGAAATAATACTTGATACTATGAGGACCAAACTTTACCTTAATATATGCCATGTGTTTCTTCTTCAATGGTGTTAAATCTCTTGCTTATGAATTTGGGAAAGTTGAAGACTTCGCAATGTCCCTCTCCCTCTCACTCACGGTTGAAGACCCAACAAAATAAAATGAGAAAAAGTGATAAAAAAAAAATTAGCGAATTATATATTTTGACCCCAAGTTAAAGTTTATGGTTTTAAACTTTGGACCTTATCAGATTTGAGGCATTACAGTATCACAGGAGGGATCTGGGCAAGATGTCTTCGTAATACAAACCTGCCTACAAATGTTAAGGAATGGATCGTAGGCATTAGCTGTAGGCCGATAGCTAAACTAATGAACCGTTTGTTAATAAGTGAAATAAAGTAATTATATATCAAATACGTCTCTCTAAAAGTGATAATGAAATTTAAAGGTGAGAAAAAGACGAAGAGAAAAAAAAAAAAGTATCGAGGACTCATTATGCTCTGGGTATGTGTTCGGTAAAAAATCCAAAACCTCACTAAATTTCATTTTTCCATTAGAAGGGTTTATTTATTACCAAAAACAAGTCATTTATGGTCATTATTCATTCTCGGAAGAGAATCGCATGCAACATTCCGAGTTTGCCAAGCCGGCTTCTCAATTGAAAGACCTTGTGGATATTCCAATTCGAATGGCTATTGACATCTCTCAACTTCACAAGAAGCGATATAACTTAGAAGGACAGGGCAAACAGAACACATTAGCCATCTTCCTAAGGCGACTAGACAATTTGGTCTACTTGCTTGGCTATCATCACTTGATCTTCAATTGATCCAGCTTCAAAACCAATTTTATCTTTGTCCAAGTACAAGAGCCTACTATGATTCCTTGGAGATTGACGTTACATTTTGACCCCAAGTTCAAGTTTAATGTGGTTTGATACGCGCAATACCACCAAAAGGCCCAGATAGAATAACGCCTGATTACTGCTCATCATGAACAGTAACGCCCTTTACTGTTCACGTGAGCAATACCTTTTTTCTAATTATTATTTAAAAAAAAAAAACTCACTTGTGCCAAAAATCCATTTTTTTGCCCTCACATATAATGTCAAACTCGTAAATAACGCTAAGAAGTATAATGTATCTTTTTTCTCAAAGTGAAGGCCGCGGTTAAAATGTTCAGTGACGTTCACGAAGTCACTATCCAAAGCAATTCTTTCTTTTTCTTTTTAATTTCAAAATCTTTTCTAAGCCTTTTTTTTTTCGTCTTTCTTTTCTAAATCTAAGTCATGCCAAATGCTTCTTCTTTCCAAGTTGCTCTCACACACAATTAAAAATCAAATTGAAGCATGAATCTTTCTTTAAAATTGTTGTGACAAGCACAAAGAATCTGAGAACAAATAGACCTTAATACCCATGTATAAAACTCAACTATTAACCTAAAAGTTTAAACTATTAGGTCTTGATCCTATACATATTTATTAATAACTCATTATTCTCCTAATCTTTTTATGTAAGAAAAATCATTTTTTTTACTATCTAATGCACCATGTGAAACTCTTAACAAATCTCCTACTTTTCACATGTGAACTCCAATTGAACCTTAACTCCCCCTTGATCCTCATTCATCGCCGATGAATTCATCTTCACTACTCTCACAGGTTATTTAGATCTTCTTTTGCACCTTAGCTACTATCATGCTGGCCCAATAGCTCTTAC
Source organism: Ehretia macrophylla (assembly GCA_037974665.1). Lineage (NCBI taxonomy): Eukaryota > Viridiplantae > Streptophyta > Magnoliopsida > Boraginales > Ehretiaceae > Ehretia > Ehretia macrophylla. The sequence goes on from CM075781.1 coordinate 69,467,498, forward strand.
CCGTGCACCCTAGATCAACCATGCACCTTCTTGTGCACCACATATTAACCATGCACCTCACTGTTCACCAACTTTAAGTTGTGATTCCGGCCACCACCGACCTCCGATTTTGACGAAATCACCACCAACGGACTCCTCTCGTGATGACGAAGCTTTTGATATGCTTCACTCCTCACGAGACAGCTCCAGAAAAATTGACTCCGACGAGACCCACTTCGATTTTTCTTTTTTCTGAGGCTCTTCGGCGACTTTCAGGCTGCGCGAATGGTACCACTAGATTCCTTGAGTTGAGACGAGTCTGACCATATATAGCTTGTCAAGTTTTGCTCACAAAAAAATTTATCGCTTTTTGCTAGCGTTTCGGACATTTTTCTTCGCAAAGTTTGATTTTCGCGTCAATCTACCATCAACGCAGCTCTAGATACCAGTTTGTTAGGATAATCTAAAGTAATAACGCATAGCAACGAGAAATTAAGACGGACACAGGATTTACGTGGTTCGGCCTAAAGGTTACATTCACGGGTAGCGGGAAAATAATTCACTATATATATGATGAAATGTTATAAGAACTTTCTTACAAAGTCTCTCACCTCTCTTGTTTTGCTACATTTATTACAATAGCTATAAAGCTTATTTATAAGTAATCTCTAGCGTTCTAGGTAGTGGGCTTATAAAACAATTATACATTATCTACAAATACGGGTCATAGCCCAACAAATACTTACAAGACAGGTTCCGAACATGTGTAACATGATTCTAAAATCAAATAATTTTGATAATTCTATATATCATAATCATAATAGGTACATAACATACATCTCTTTGACAAATTAAGCTTGAACATCAAGATTTTTTAGGTTATCACGATTTTCAAAGAATCTAAACAAGCGAGGTTTGCACAATGTGTTCACAGCTTGGGTATAGATAGAATATATATATATATATATATATATATATATATATATATATATATATATATATATATATATATATATATATATAACATTGTATAGATCACTCTAGGTTAGATATAGGCTTATAGGACTGGACTTAAGACCCTTAATTCAAATAAAAAAAATAAAATAAGTTGGGAGCAAAATATGTGACGTTACAACAAATAACACCAAAATAATTTAATAATTACATTAAGAGCCCAAGATAAAAATTGGGGGTATTAGACACTCACTGAGCATCATTTAACTAATGTAATACATATGGCCTAAAAATTTCATATACGAAGCCGATTGTATCTGATTGTCTAAGCTTCAAGTTTGAACTTTGATAAGCACCCAGCACACACAACTGTAAGCTTGCCATGTTCAATATACCTTCTAACTTGATTAGTTTTTAATCAATTACATTTAACAATCAAGCTATACCTTTTAACTTAATCATTTACCCATTTTTTGTCTCTACATTTGCCAATACAGAGATAGAATCAAATTATATTCCTACTTTAACGTCGGACGTTGATGCTGCCTGGATAACATTCTTGGTATCAAAGACTCCTTTTTTCCAGTAACTTCTCCTGTTATTGCTATTTACTATTTTTCTATTAATTTGCATCTCTTGTAGTCTTCCGAATGCGTTAAATTATAATTTAATATGTGATTGAATTTACTTGTAATCTAAATCTCTACTCATACTCACCAACAATTAATAACCAAAACCTTATCATGCATCATCCCAAATAATTTTTCTTCGTACACCATTAATTGGATGATTGGCTCTCAAAAACATAAGACGAGTTGGTGGAATTTTAGCAAACTAGTCAAAAAGGTAAGATATTAACACTAGAGCAAACATCACATACACACGCAGATCAGTATCTAAAAGGCTTGAAACTTTGAGCAGAAAGAAGAGGAGAAATAAATGGAGTCAAAGCCTTTAAGATTCATAACCCTGACTAAAGAGCAAGATGGCATACATTCCTGATGGCCAAGGCTTCTACCTGAAGGCAATAACTGTTTCTGCTATTCTTGAATGGTTGCTTGCTTCGCTACCACTTTGCACTATATTGTGCAAATAGTGAAAGAAAGAACAAAACACAAATTCTATCATGATAATAGAACATACAACCATGAACCTTGTCCATTTAATTTTTAAATGATAGAAGGAAATTGACAGAATCAAACCATATTAAACTCCAAAATACAAGCAAAAGGTGCATACAAAACGTGAGAGAAACATAAGCGCTGACAAAAATTTTCTGGTTTGAGAGAACCTTACTGACAGCTTATTAATGAACCAAAAAGCCAATTGAGAATGTAAAAATCCAACAACAGTAACAGAAAATCCATCCTTATTTCCACTTCTGCCTAGTGTTTCCTTCATTTCCAGGAAAAAGACCATAAAATCTTTGAAACCATAGTGATCTTACCTGCAAGATAGTTAGGAAGTCTAAGACTTTAAACCAATGTTGATGAAAAGGGATGCAACATGGGCAAAATTTACTTACACGTCAATTTGATTAAGAAGCTATGTCCCATCCACATTTAAGAAGATGATGCGAGTCCCTGATCGGAAGGATGAGGATGGATAATGACCTTGAAGCCCTCATCATCCATGTCATCACGACGCTGTTGATAAATTTCTCTGGCTGAATTAGCAGCGGAAAAGTTGCACCACTTCACCTCAATCATCTGTAGGGTGTTAATGTCCCCAAAACTAGAAGGGATCTCCTCAAGGTGTTTGCATCTGTGCACCACCAATTTCTCCAGAACAGGAAAGTGATCTTCACTAGACACATTCCATTCTTCAATATCCAGTGATTCTAATTTCAAGTACTTGAGTTTGGGGAACTCATCATCTTTTGTCTCCCATTCTTTCCCATCAAAGGCTTTAAACAATAATTTCAGAACTTCAAGGTTGGGGAGTGTTGAAATTGTTGCAATGTCACTCCATGGCAAACGGAACTTAGATAAAGTCAACTTTTTCAAATTCGAAGGGAAGGTAAATCTTCCGTGAGATACCTTTCCGCCATAGTAAACACCTTGAGGGACTCGAGTTGAATTAAAGAGTCTAACTCTGGAAAGATGTTGCAACTCTCAATATTGCTCAAAAATTTGGTAAATATGCACTTCAGTTTCTGGAGTTTGGATAATGAACGTATCATATCCCTTGAATTTGTCCCGTATGACAGAACAGGTGTGGAAAGAGTTTCTAGTTTATCTAAAAGGACATCGTTGACATCACTCTTCACCCAAATGAAAGCAGCACGGTTATCAATGTGCAGATGCATTAAACTTACCATGCTCCAAATCGTATTTGGTAGAGAAACTTCACCTCTCATTCCCTTCACAAGCAAAGTTTCCAGGTACCTGAGGTTAGCAATCGATGATGGGATAGAATTGCTCTGAATCCGAACTGCTAAGAGCCTCAACTGAACCAAAAATTCTATTTCAGGATTAAGATTTTCCAGAACCAACCGACCCAAATCCAATATGTTAAGAAACTTGAAGATGCTAAAGATAGATGATGACGATGATATCATAGCCAAGTGAAATGCAGGGGCAAAATGCAGTAAGGAGCAAACATGCAAGCTAGAAGGCCACTTCTCAATCTCATTGAGCTCAGAATAAATGCACAACCTATATTGCTCATAAGTTGTGGAATTTGGAGTATAAGATTCAACATACCCATCTTCCTGCTGATGAAACTTGAGGTCGGTTGGAGAAAGTTCATCATTTCCATCTAGTACAAGCAAAAAATTTTCTTCTTTAGCTTTAGCCAAGCTAAAACTGCACAAAAGATAATGAACGCAGAATGTTTTGACACCACCACTTTATCCTCTTTCTGCAACTATTACTAGACTTCTACCAATTAGATCCATCAAGCAGTCTTTTGCTATATCCTCTGAACTTTTCTGATCGGTCTTTTGTATGAATCCTTCAGCAGCCCATAACCATATAAGCTTCTTTGCCGAAATTTCTTTGTCCTCTGGAAACCCTCCTAAATAAAGGAGGCATGGACGCAAATGATATGGTAAATTCTTGTAACTCAGTTCCAATACTCCCATGCTTAAATTTTGCATCTCCCCACCAATGTGTCGGCTTAAACTTTCTGCAACTTGTTTCCACACTTCTTTCTTTTTCCTTGCAAGAACTCCAGCCACCAGAACAATTGCAAGAGGTAGTCCTTTGCATCCTTCTGCAATCAGCTTCAGATTTTTCACTTGTTCTTTAGGACATCTTCCTCCAGGAAATAGCTTTTTCTGCAACAACTCGAAACTTTCGTCATCAGTGAAAAGACGAAGGTGATAAGGAATGCTACGTGCTTGAACATTCGAGGCTATTTCTTGCAGTCGAGTTGTGAACATAATTCTGCTTCCATTGCAATCATCGTCAAAACATCTCCTTAAAGCAGTCCATGCTTTAATATCCCAAATATCATCTATGATAATCAAAAACCTCCGTCCTTTCAGACATTTACGCAACATGTCTTTCAAATCTGCAATAGTCCTTTGATAGGTTCCTTCAGTGAGCTCAACAACTTGATCTAAAATGTCAAGCAAAACCTGTCTCTCCTGAAATACTCGAGAAATACAACACCATGCTCGAACATTGAAGTACTCCACAATGAGAGGATGACTATATAGCTTTTTGGTTAGAGTCGTCTTGCCAAGCCCTTCCATTCCAATGATCGAAATAACATTTAGCTGCTCTGGTCCTATTAGTTGCTCTATTATATTTTTGGCCTCATCCTCGAAACCAACAATCACTTCACGCATTGCTGACAACTTCTCACCAGAAAACTTCTATTTAATTCTCTTTATCTCTTTCTTGATTAGCTCAACCTCTTCCAGGATAGTAGAAAACTTCAACATAAGATACCAGACTTGATAATCTGATTCATCTCTTAAGAAAATAGGGTCAGTGACATATTTTGCTTCATTTGCCATAATTGTGATGCGTATCTCAAGAGCTTCTTGTTCTCCAATATCAATGCACTGCTCTTCAGAGTTGTCAAGAAAAGATATCAAGAACTGTAGTTCATTCTGGAGATTTTCAATCCAAAGCTTTGCAGTTTTTTCAATATGAGGCTTTACAAAACGAGAAATTACAAGAGCCCTACTATTCAACAGTTCATTTAGTTCTTTGAGGGAAATTGTCGTACCTCTCTGGCCACGGGTCTCCTGGAAGTTAGATGATGTAGCATGGAAACAGATCTTCCTCATATCTGCCTTGATAAGCTTGATCTTCTCAAGCAAATCAGGCAGGAGACTGCTCATCTCCTCGGCCATGCCTTCTTTGTCCTCATTGACATGAAAAGAGTATATGGCAGACCCTGCTTCGAGAGCCATAACGTCCATAAGACTGTGAATATCCTTAATTTCCTGATGCACATGATCACCATTTTGTGTCTCAATATAAAAAGTTCTCAAGAGTCGTATGTCCTCGCGAAGGGTTTCTAATTGGTCTTTCATAGGAGCTGTGGAACTCGATTCATCGTTTACCAGATCCTCCATACACAATAAACTGATGAGCTTACGCCTTCCAAGCGACGGTAGAAATATAGTATTATCCATGGACATCATTTCCTCATTCATATCGCGGACATGCCAGTCTTTAATAAGACGAGCTACCTTATTTAACTCAGCTCCTATATGCTGTCGATGTGATTTCACATGGTCGGGGTGTGGATCTGTAGCCGTCTTCATCGTGAGAAAAGATCTAACCACCTTCAAATCCTCGCGAAGGCTTTCAAAGTGATCCTTTGTACGAATCTCCACACTTGCATCACGGCTTAGTAGCTCTGCCAGTTGTTGGAGGAGAAAATCAATAAAGCCAACCATAATATAAACTGTTGCATCTGATGTTAATGACTTTGTAGCATCCAGGATTCTATCATAATGACATGTCTCTTCCCCATCGGATTCCATTTTTTTAATCCAACAACTGAAGAAAAACGATGCTGCTATGGTAGTCTCATATCCAACCGCCTTCTTGAGATCATACAAATCCCACTTGCTTAATTCGAGTTTAGCAACAAATTGAAGGGAATTTCTTAGAAATCTTAGCCATCTCTCCAGGGTGTTAATAAGTTTCTTCACCCCAACAATAGAGTTGACCTGATCGGATTGTATCAGAAGATCCTTCATATTCTCAAACACATAATCAATACATTGCACCAGGAGATCACCTTCAGTATAACCGGTTGCCCAAAATTTTTTCATATCATGATAACATTGATGAACTTCCAGCTTAATAAGCTCAATCTTTTCTTGGACAGAGAACAAATCTAAGGGCTCTCCATCCCCGAGTGAGAGAATGACTTGTCCCACATCTTGTTGGATTACAGCTTTAATTTTCTTATATCGGTCTTTTAAGTCCCCGCTTCCAATCCTCATCAGTTTCTTGCACATGAAGAACGTCCTGAGAAATTTGAGCTCAATCTTAAGGGTGTTGATTTTATCCTTGAGTGAAGCAGAGCAGCGTGAGCAGATCCTCTGTTCTTCCAGGTAGTCCAGGCGTTCCAGTAAATCTTTAATCAGACCCTTCATCTTCATCCTCTCAGTCGAGTATCTTTGATTAAGTGAGAAAAGTATTGGAAGGAAGCTTTGCACCAAAAGAGAAAGTGCAGCAGCTGAAGGAGCTGTGTTTGCAATTGGGATCAAATTAGTCTTCTCAATAAGTCATTTTCTTTTTCCTTTTTGCCCATTCCCAGTAATATAATAAAATAAACACAGAGGCAATGACAGCTAAAGTCAACACAATAAAATGGCTATTAATTTCTTAGCCATCACCTGTCGCTACAATCACTCAAGGACAGATCTTTTATCCGCTTTTGCCTCCTTGTAAGTCTAAATTCGGTGGCAAGAATCTCGCTGCAATCTCTCTCTCTTCTCGACATGAACAACAAATTTTTTATATATTATTTTGTGTTTGAGTTTAGCTGTCACTGTCGGTGTTGTGTTTATTTTATTTTATTACTGAGAATAGGCAAAAAGTAAAAAGAAAATGACTTACTGCTGCAGTTTCGTTTTTGGTGCAAAGTTTCCAATACTTTTTTTTTGTTTTTTTTTCCTCACTTAATCAAAGATATTCGACTGAGAGAGAAGAGAAACAGAGAGGATGGGGATGGAGATGGAGGGTGTGAGTAAAGATTTATTAGAACGCCTGAACTACCTGAAAGAACAGGAAAGCTGCTCTGCTTCACTCAAAGATCAAATCAACATCCTTAAGATTGAGCTCAAATTTCTCAGGACGTAATCCTCCCTTTCTTTTCCTTTATTATTGAATCCTTTTGTTTTCTTTATTATTTTTTCCTTCCGAATCCAAACAGGCTCTTAAATAAACACAACATGGAGACAGAGACATCTGAAGTCAACACAAAAAATGCTATTAATTTATTAGCCATCACATGTTGCGACAATAAGAATTTGTAAAACAAGAAATATGTGAGATGTGAGATGTGAGATGTGAGATTTACCTCGGGAGATAGTTTCGATACTCAAATTAGTATTAAAATTAAATATTGAATTTAAATGATTAAATGAGTTATTTTCAAAATGAGTATATAAGATAGCAGTTACCTTTTACGAAATGAAATGGGTCTATCTATATACTTGTCCTGAAAATAGGTCCCACTGCCACGTTTTTGGTTCTACAAGATTCGGCGACTCCTCGGGGAATCATTTCATCTCAGAAGACCATTCCATCTTGAGGCCCGTTACTTGTCCATTTTATTTATTCCTTTAATCTATTAAATTTGTCATTTATCAAATGACCTTCTTACCATTATAACGTACATCATCCCTAATCAGTGTTAGGATATAATTATTGTCTTTGTCCCTTCCCTTGCGGGAGGTCATATGATTTAGTCTTGGGCTATCGTGACGACTTGACATTTATTTGATTTTTAATACCTTGTTATTAGTTGTTTTTCATATGCTCCTTGGTTGATATCTTAACTTTGTCATTCTATCTAACTTTGTATTTTAGTATTTTCAGTCATATCTATGATTATCAATTTTATATTCACACTTTTGATCACTGCCTTGGGATTTCTCTCAATATGTTTTATTTATTAAGTATTATTTCACTTATTCTATTTGGTATTTTTCATATAGAAGGCGGTGATATTTTGTAGGAAGACTGTAACGAACTATAATTTTTCAGGATCATTGCTTTCTAGTTGGTTTATTGATCTAACGTATTTTGTTATTGTATTGAAAACTATACAAACTTAAGTTGTTAAATTTAGACTTGTAGTGATCTTTAGGTTAAGATTCAAAGCCTGACACAATGACAGCTAAAGTCACCACACAATTTTGATTGATCATCAAGATACCACATGTAGCTACACTGACTATGATCTCTTCTGTTAATATAATAGAGTATATTTTTTTGGGTCAAAATAAAGAGAGAATCTATATCTATATCTATCTATATTATATACTAAGAGCCAATCAATGGCTAAAATTGTCTAATAAGGATCAAATGTTTCGCTCATCATGCTTTAAATGGATTGTACTATGTGTAAATAACAATGTACGTTTGTTTTAAAATGACCATAATACCTATTCTTCATCAACGGTTTGTATTTGTCCACGTTTTTATAAAGAACAAATCTAAAGCATTTAAATTGGAGTCTGACAAAATGTCTTTCATAGCTCAGACTTAAAGTTTTTATTTCTTCTCTCTCATACGTTAACCATCTTTATCAGAAAAAAGGAAAAAAAATCATTTTAGTCCCCGAGGTTTGCTCTAAAGACCAACTTAGTCCCTCAGGTTTGCAAAAAGACCAAAGAGGTCCCTCCAATTAACTTTTGTTAGCCAAATGTTAACAGTCAAAGGGTTGACTGAGTTAAAAGACCATTATATCCTTAGGCAACATATATTATAAAATAAAATTACAATAAAAGTCTAAATCAGTCTAAAAAAAACATAATTCACATTATTTGCATGGGAAAAAAAACAAAAACTAAAAAATATCAATTCAAACATAAACAAATTAAATTCTGTAATATATCGTTAAAAAATGAATAATCATCATCGACATAATTAGCAGCAAGGGTACCGGCCAAAGAAGATGATGAATCATGATTGTTTATTTTTTAACGATATATTACTAACTTTAATTTGTTTTTGTTTGAATTGATATTTTTTAGTTTTTGTTTTTTTTCCTACGCCAATTATATGAATTTTTATTTTTTAGACTGATTTAGACTTTTATTGTAATTTTTTTTTATAATATATGTTGCCTAAAGATATAATGGTCTTTTAACTCGGTCAACTCTTTAACTGTTAACATTTGGCTAACAAAAGTTAACTGGAGGGACCTCTTTGGTCTTTTTGCAAATCTAAAGGACTAATTTAGTCTTGGGTAAAGATCTAATTTAGTCCATTATGTTTGGTGTAAATGACACTTTCATCCATTATCTTTCAAAATGAACCTTTTAGTCCATTATCTTTGGTGTAAATAACACTTCCATCCATTATCTTTCAAAATGTGCCTTTTAGTGCAATATGTTTTACATCAATGACGCCATTAGTCCAATATGTTTCCTCCAATATGTTTTGAAGTTGGACTAACGACGTTACTTATGTAAAACATATTAAACTAAAAGGTTCATTTCGAAATATAATGGATGAAAGTGTCATTTACACCAAAGATAAAGGATTAAAAGGTTCATTTTGAAAGATAATGGATGAAAGTGTCATTTACACCAAACATAATGGACTAAACTAGACCTTTACCCTTTAGTCTTTAGAACAAACCTCAGGACTAAAATGGTTTTGACCCTCAGAAAAACACACACAAAGACAGGCTCTCTAGATTGTTCTTTCACTATGTATTCTTCTTTTCGTCACTTTGATCTCTCTACTCCACATCTCTTTCACTCACGTTTGGCTAATACGCAGTGCGAGTAAGTACCTTTTTTTTCTCATTTGATTGTAAACACCCCCATCTCTAATAGTCTCAGACCCTCATCTCATGATTGTGTGCACTATGTATGCGTATGTATGTGTGGGCAAATGTGTTATCTTGATCTGTTTGTTGTGTGTTGTGTACTGTGTGTGTTGTTGGTGGTGAAATAGTAAAATAAAATTCAAAAAATTAATAAAAAATTGAAAGTCTAATAAGTTTTTTGTGTGTATATGTATTTACGGATATGTGTATGGTTTCATGTGTGATCATCTAATTTTTTTCTCTTTAGATCCCAAATCTGTAAATTTGATTTTATGTTTTATTTTTTGTTAAATAAATATGTTTTTATGTACTTCTCTTTGATCTGGGATCTCTTAAACTCAGCTGCAATGTCGGTTAGTATATATTTAACATCACATTTATCTCTATTCTTGCCAAATATGTTGTCTCTAGCTCTCTATATATACACTCATACATACATAACATTTGAATCTTTTTCGGGACCCATTTTTTTAAATCTTGTCCTCTTATTTGTTATTCACTAATTATTTACAGTGCTATTTGGAAGATCATGCGATTAGTGTGTGTGGGGATGCGTTCTTAACGTGTACTTTTTTGCCTATTGATATTATTAGTCGCACTGTTATTGATGAGAAAGTTGAAAAATGTACCTATAATTTTTTTTGTTAGTTTTTGGGCTTTCAAATTATTAAGTAGACATCAAAGTTAGTTAACTAGGTGCGATGGTTAAATGTTCAATTGTTGAATACTCGGTGTCGGATTCAATTATTTGAATTAGCCTTATCTGGGAATTGAGGAAAGGCTCCATACACCTGATTTCTCTATACATGTTATATGCGGGCGCCTTATGAGTTGCGCTAGGTACAGCCTTAGCTATTATTACTACTGTATACTACCATGGTTGAGTTGAACTTGAAAGAGGGAAATGAGTGTCACTCTGTTTTCACAATGCTCGCAATTTAGGATATAGAGTAGTTGCTTCTCTTTAATTGTTCAATTTGGGCAACAATTTTTTCTTTTAAAGAAGAGGTGGACTAGAAAATTGGGACGAAGAGAGTTTTCTAGGAAAGTTTGGATGTGAGTTGAGCCAAAGATTGAGCATTAAGAGGCATGTCTTTGTGGTGGTAGACGATTGTTATACGATTACTTGATCATGGCTTTTTGGCTCGTTTAGTTGATGTTCAATAGGGGTATTTCATTTATATTAGTAGAAGAGTGATGCGATAGCTATAAAAATTAAGATAAGTTATCAAGGATTGAGACAATGAAATGAATGTGAGAGCTTATAATTTAGCTATACACATACTTGCAACTCATTACAACTGAATGTAGTGACATGATAAGATGTTATAATTTCAATGGGTAAGCTTATTGAATTTGGATAACTTAAAATGTGTTTTTGTTAAACTCTCAACCCATTTATATGTTTGATCAGTTGCTCTTCGATTAAGACGTGGAATCAACTCAAAAATTAATTTAGTTATTAATTTGAAATTAAATTTATTATTCTTTTGAGAAGACAAGCCGAAATTTTATGGGAAATTGGTAGTTTCTTTGGATGATTTATGTTTGCATGGTTGGGTCTTAGTTTGGTCGATTATAATTGTAAAGTTATCTGACCATAACTTTTGAGTAAAAAAGGCTAAAGTATTTTGGAGACCATGAAATTATTATATTAGTCATCTTTTGACTATTCAATTATTTTTAGGGTAAATGACCTATTAGGTCCCTTATGTTTTTCGTTATTGTCTAGTTAGTCCTTCATCTTTTAAACGATCATATGTCAGTTCTTCATCTTTTCAACTTGTGCCACTGTCAGTCCTTTCGTCAAAAAATAACGGTTTAGTCACATGCACGGCACGTGATGATTTTTAACAACGACATTAACATCTTTTGGGAGTAGTTAGCATATTTTCCTTTTTATATTAACATCAACCCGATTTGAAACCCAAATCTCTAAAGCTAAATTTCTAAATCCCTAAAACCCAAATCCCCCAAACCCAAATCCCCCAATATCCAAATTTGCCTCCTCGCACCAGAAATCAAGGTAGACAAAGAAAAAGAAAAACAAAGAAGTCTATACTATGACTTCAAAAAGGTTGATTAATACTCTTTTTATGATGCATTCCTTAGCTTAAATCATTGTGATTTAGCTGGTAAAAATTTCTCAGAATGTACAGGTAATGGTGCCATTTTTATACAATGATGGGTGGGGGGCACTAACAACTGCCAAATAGTGAATGACGAATCCTATGCTAAGTCTAGAAAAGAATTCAAACCAAGAAAATATTTTATAGATCTTCTAACAAAACTATCATTTGATAAATAAGGTAGCAGCCTAAGGAACATGACAGCTCTCTCCGATCTCTCTTCTACGGATCATCCTCTTGCTCTGCGGTTGCCAAGGGAAGTAGTGTAGAACATATATGTACAAGTACAATGCACCTCTCTGGAACATTTATCTTGATGTTTTAAGAATATTGACAACAAGATATATCTTAGGCTTCCAAACACGCCGCACTTCTCATACTCAGAAAGGGGTTATTACCTAAGAAATGCATTACCAAGAGTTTTTAGTAAAACTACAGTGAGAGTAACAAAAAAAACTAATAAAATCATAAAATGAGGAATTAGCCATATCGGTATTTGCCACACCTCATACTGGGTCATCTTGGTGGTCTCCAGAAGTTAGGACCTGAAATGGCAGATGTAATTAACAAATGATGCTAAAATTAGTTAGAGATAGTGATTGCCTGCATCTTTATTGTAGCGAGAAGAAGATTAGCAGCGAGAAGACAATTTTACCGGCGTGTAGAGTTACAGCCACTTTATCAATTTTGCAGCGAGAAGAAGAGTTGCAGCGAAAAGTTGAAGTTTTTGCAGCGTTAGGGTTATCGGGTTTGATAATAGAATTGGAGATTTTAGTACAATGTAGTCAATTGCCTGCAAAAAAATGATTTTTCCCCCAAAAGACGTTAATGCCCTTGTTAAAAATTGGTCATGTGTTGTGCATGTGACTAAACCGTTAGTTTTTTTACGGAAGGACTGACGGTGGCACAAGTTGAAAAGATGAAGGACTGACATATGGTCGTTTGAAAGATGAATGACTAACTAGACAATAGCAAAAAAGATAAGAGACCTAATACGTCATTTACCCTTATTTTTATGATGATCTTTAACTTATTCAAATCTCATCAGGTTACTAAAGATACCTTGGTAATTGAACTACACAAAGATTCAACGCAAAGAACTAAATCGCATTTAGCTCCAAAATTTGTTCATCACAAAACAAACAAGGTAACTATTTTGATTCAAAAACTGTACTTTATTCATCATGTTTAAATCTAAGTCCATTTATTTATATGTTTTCTCTTCTCATTTATCATTCATCACATTATTTATTATTGGTGAATTCTTTATGTTGTTTAACTTTTATTATTCATTCCTTATATATATCTTCTCATTATTTATCTTTGTTATTGATGAATCTCTTATATTGTTAGAAGAGTTTTGTTTTCTCATACGCCATTATTTGCTTAATATCAGTGTTGATATAAATTTTATTAGCGTCATTAATATAATATTGTTTTAAAAAATGTTACCTATTTTTGTGAGTGCTTCATAATTCATAGTTTTCTAATTTTCTTGAAAGGATAACCACAATGAACACTGAATGACGAAATTTAACTTCCTCACAGTCTAAGAGAAAATGCTATTTTGAACTGTCACGCGAACAAAAAGATAATATCAATAAAAGAAGGCAAGAAAGATATGTTTCGCTATCTATAGAACGAAAGCGTGAACTTTGTTTGTGACAAAATGTAAGAAGGAAACAAGCGCAAATTCGAAACACTAAAATCCAACCTGTAAGTATCATTTTAAATTTAGAGATCAAACTTTTATTTATAAGAAGATAAGTAAGAATAATATTAAACATACATTTTTCTGTTTTCAGTCTCATGTTGAAATCAAGATAATCAACGAGCTGATATTAAAACTTACTTTGTCCTTATTCAATAATCATCAAAGTAAGTTTGTTGACATAATCCTTAATTACGTTCAGGAATAAGTACTTATGTTCAAACTTCTCAATCAAGGGACAAAAATCAAGTGTCTAGTTTTGTAATATTTGAAAAGGGTAAGACTTTCTCTTTACTACAATATCTTGATCATTATATAGGATAGTGTTTTTCACATTTTTAATTTTAATCTTTTCAATTTTAGGGTCAACTTCAAAACAAAATGATGTTACTAATATATCTGAGCAGCACCACGTCACTGTCTCAGGTTTCTTTTATACTTTTACTACATCTTCAAACTCTTTTTTTCTCCTAAAAAACTATTTAGTTTATATTTACTTCTAATCAACTTTTTGTTCGCATTAGGTTTTGAGGACAAAAACACACTTGGCAATTATAATCTATTACAACAATTACCAAGTGAACCTCATCATTTGAAAAATGTTCCGAATTGTAATTTTTGTGACGCAAAAAGATTCGAATTTGAACCAAATAGTTTTTGTTGTCTCAATGGACAAGTTATATTAGTAGGAAATGACATGTCAAAAGAGCTAACTGATTTCTTTCTTGGAAATTCTGACAAATCTAAACAGTTCAGAAACTTCGTAAGGTCATATAACAATGCCTTTTGTTTTACATCTTTTGGAGCAAAATTTGACAAAGTGCAATAAAAGAGTCTATACTTTTAGAGTCAATGGCCAAGTGCATCATTACATGTCTCCTATTGGTTCAGGCAGTTCAAGACCATCAAATTTATAACTTTACTTCTTTGATACTGAAGACGAGATTCAAAAAAGATTAGCAAGATCAGATAAATTAGATGAAGAAATAATTAAGTCTATCATGAAAATTTTAAATGTGAATCCTTATTCCAAATTTTTTAAAAATTTGAAATCTATGCCAAATCTTGATGATTATAGAATCTTTATTAGATCAGATATATGAATGGATCAACGAATTTACAATGCCCCAACAGCTTCTCAAGTAGCTGCAATTTGGATTGAAGAAGATAACATTGACTATAGTGAAGGACGAAATATTAGAGTCTATACTAAATCAGCAGAAAATCAACGAGTCAAATACTATTTTGGTTGTTATGATCCACTTCAATATCCTTTGATTTTTCCTAAGGGTGACACAGGTTGGCATAGAGGAATAGCAAAAATACCTAGAACAATTAATATAATCAATTCTTCAAGTGTTTGTCCAGCAGAACATTTACTCAATGTAGAAGATCAAGGTAAGTAAAAAATTTTACACAAAATTACATTCTTCCTTTAACTAAAATGAGTACATACTAATGCTTTCATTCTTTTTTTTTGTTTTTCCCTTCGTTCCTTTCCTTACAACTATTTAGTTTCAAATTCTACAAACAAAAAGAAGTCATATGTCTCTTTCCAAAATTATTATGCTTACAAATTTCAAATTATAGAAAATGATAAATCATTAATAATTCACACTAGAAGATTATTTCAGCAATTTATTGTTGATATGTACATTAAGATCGAAACACAATGGCTTGATTTTTTTAGAAGTAATCAAGACAAACTTAGATGTGATTACTACCAAGGAATTATGGATGCTGTTACAAGTGGTAATTTACAAGGCTTTAAAGTTGGAACAAAAATCTTATTGCCAGTAAGTTTCATTGGTGGACCATGAGATATGAGAAAAAGATATATGGATGCAATGTTATTGGTGCAACGATTTGGTAAACCTAATATTTTCCTGACTATGACTTGCAATCCTTCTTGGATGGAAATCAATGAAAATTTATTACCAAACGAACAACCTCAAAATCATCCTAATTTGGTGTCTCGTATCTTTCGTGCCAAACTAGAAGAATTAAAAGATGATATTCCCGAAAGACATTTTTTTGGAAAAGTTGCTGGCATCACCTATGTGATAGAATTTCAAAAGCGTGGGTTGCCACATGCTCACTTTTTGATAATTTTGAAGAAAAATTCAAAACTTTATACTACTGAATCTTTCAATGAAGTAGTTAGTTCTAAGTTGCCTGATTTTTAAAAATTCCCATTGTTGCATACTCTTGTAGTTAAACATATGATGCATGGACTTTGTGGTGAAAAGAATACTGAAAATTCTTGTATGAAAAATAATGGAAGGTGTAAAAACAAATATCCAAAGAATTTTTGTGATGAAACTAAAATAGGAAAAACCACATACCCAATTTATAGGAGAAGAAACCGTAAAAGTTGGAGGTTAAATTTTGGACAATAGGTGGGTTGTTCCTTATAATCCATATCTTCTTATTAAGTATGATTGTCACATAAATGTTGAGATTTATTCAACAATTAAAGCCATGAAATACATATACAAATAACATATACAAAGATCATGATAGAGTTAATTTCTATATTTGTTCTGATGATTCTTTGAATAAGATTGATGAAATAAAAGAATTCCAATCAGCAAGATGGATTTCTCCACCAAAAGCTGCATGGAGAATTTTTAGATTTCCATTAAATGAAATGCATTCATCAGTAATTAGTTTACCTATTCATATTGAAAATTGACAATCTATATCATTTACACAAAATACTAATTTACAAAAAATTCTTAATAATAAATTCTATTAAAAAACAATGTTAACAGAATTCTTTTATATGAACAGAACTGATGAAGAAACAAAAAAAATAAATTTATTGTATGTTGAGTTTCCAGAATACTTTGTTTGGATAAATAATAGGCAAAACATTTGAGTTAAAAGACAAAGAAAAGATGTAATTGGTAGATTAGTATCAGTTCATCCAACTCAAGAAGAAAGATATTATTTATGATTACTCTTACAAAATGTTAGGGCCCCAAAAAGTTTTGAGGATCTAAAATTGGTAAAAGGAAAGATGACAATATCATATAGACAAGCCTGTGAAGTAAGAGGAGTCTTGGAAGCAGATGATTCCTTAGATAAAACTTTGAAATAAGCATCTTTATTCGAAATGCCAATAAGTTTAACAAGACTTTTTGCAATGGTTTATTGTCTTCCTAAAGATCCCAAAATATTATGGGAAAATATGAGCATGCAATGTCAGAAGACTTTGAAAAACATAATCCCAATTTAACAAAAGATCAAATTAGGAATAAAGTTTTTAAGAATCTAAATGATATCCTTGAAGCCATGGGCAAAAACATTAATGATTTTCATTTAGTTACATATAAAATACAATTTTCGCAAGGAGAAAGAGAAACTAAGGAAATAGAAGTAGAAAAAATGTACATATCAGTGAAGAAGATTTGTTATCTGTTTCAAAACTTAACAATGAACAACATTTTATATTTAATGAAGTAACTACAAGAATTGCTTCAAAACGTGGTGGAGCATTTTTTGTAGATGGTCCAGGTGGTACAAGAAAAACTTTTTTTTACAAAGCACTTTTAGCTACTACAAGATCAATGGGACATATTGCTCTTGCTACTGCAACATCAAGAATTGCAGCATCAATATTGCCTGGAAGCCGAACTGCCCATACAAGATTTAAAATTCCAATTGAACCTGATGATAGAACAACTTGCAAAATTACAAAACAAGGTGTTGTAGGGAAGTTAATTATAATGTCAAAGTTGATCATATGGGATGAAGCTTCTATGGCTAACAGGCATGCAATTAAAACATTTGATCAAACTTTACAAGATTTAATGAATACATCTAAAATTTTTGGAGGAAAAGTAATTGTTTTGGTGGTGATTTTAGACAAACTATGCCAGTAGTGAAAAAAGGGAAGAAAGAAGATTTCATAAATGCTAGCTTTGTCAAATCAATATTATGGCATAAACTTGAAAAGTTCAAATTAACCACAAATATTAGAGCAAAATCTGATCCTTTATTATGTGAATATCTAATGAGAATTGGAGATGGAAAGGAAAAAACAATTCATGAAAATGTAATAAAAGTTCCTAATTCTTTTATTGTACCATTTCAAAATGATGATGATTCTCTAGATGTTTTGTTTCACTATGTTTTTCCTAATTTTGATTCTTTTTTTAATAATCCTTTTGAAGTCATTAATAGAGCAATATTAACAACAAAAAATGATATAGTTGATGAAATCAATGATACTTTAATTAAGCAATTTCCAGGTAATGAGACAATATACTTAAGTTTTGATGAAACTACAAATATCAATGAACAATTATACTACCAAGATTTCATCCATAGTTTGACACCAACTGGTCTTCCTCCTCATCGTTTAATGCTTAAGAAGAATTGCCCTGTCATTCTTTTAAGAAACATTAATCCTCATGAGGGTCTTTGCAATGGTACAAGATTAAGTTGTCATAGTTTCCAAAATAATGTAATCACTACATTCATAGCTTCTAGTGAGATGCGATGAAAACATGTATTTATACCTCGAATACCTTTAGAACCACAACAAGATGAAAAGTGTCATGTTACATTTAAAAGAACACGGTTTCCTATTAGACTTTGTTTTGCCATGAAAATAAATAAAGCACAAGGTCAAATATTAGATTTTGTTGGTTTATATCTTCAAGAACTTGTTTTTTCTCATGGACAACTATACGTAGCATTATCTAGAGTCAAAAAGAAAGATACTATTAAAATTTTGATAAAACCACTTACTGTTGACAGCATGATTGATGATGAAACAAAAAATATAGTTTATAATGAAGTCTTGGCACATGCTTCATCCTAAAGATATTTTTCCCCTTCATTGGTAAGAAATTATTTATATACAAAAATAATTATTTGCATCATTATTTAAATTCTATATTTAAGTACTTTAATTTTTATACTAATTAATTTATAAACCTTGCAGGATTAAACACAACATGGAACAATTCATTCCAATTCTCAAAATAAATCTAAATACTAAAAATTGGAAAGCGAAAGTGCAAGTCGTCGACAAAATGCGACCTCGTGATTCAATGTGATATATAATATAGGTACTTGAAAGTTTCATTTTGTGTATGGTAGTATAACTGCTATGCTTTTATGTATTTTGGTCATTAATCACACCATGAAATGTATACATCTAATGGTAGTCTTCGAAGAGGGGAACAATAGAAGTTCTTGATTTATTTCTTACGTTTGATACCCTTGCTGGAATTCTAGAAATATCTGAGAGTAGAATTTGATCTATTCTTCCCGTAAAAATAAATAAAATTATAAAAGCTGAAATTTATAAACTATTGGATACATCTTGCCTCCGGCCATCTTGTCATCCTATATTTTCTCTGCTTGGTTGTTGCTATCATTTATTTCTTCTGTGTTGTATAAAATTGTGATTTTTGAAAGTCATCTTATAGTTTGTTTCTTTTCCATGGCAGTTTGTCACAAACTATTTTTGGGCGTTCCCCAAGATGCTTGCTACGTCGTTCTCTTGGTAGTTCTTTGCTTGGGATTCACCTTACTTCTTCCTTCTTTTCTTCCACCATATCTCGTACCTAAGAATCAAGGGTCACGGATAGTTGATGAAGCAGTTTCCAAGGATTCGTAGTTACATTATATGCTGTTCTTTCGGCCATTGCTAATAACCTGCTGTCTTGCTACTAGATGTTAACTTTGTAGTTTTAAATGGTTTTCTAAATGTGAGATTCCTTGGGTGGTTATGATGCTGGCTATGTGGTTAAATTTTCAGGGTTTTTTGCAACTGTTGAATTTCTAGATCTTTTTGTTCTTTTATGTATTCTCCATTTCTATGTGTTGATAATCTTAGGCTACAATTGGCTTGAAACTTTTTCAATACCATGAGTTAAATATTTATTATAACTAAAGAAGGTTGGGGCAAGCTAAATCATTTAGGAGATGAATTTACCTCTAGACTTGTAGTCCTTTATGAACCATTTGCATTGAAGAATTTTAGTTTGATCTGTTTGCTTTATTTAACTAGCATACAACTTTCATCTGAATGAGATTGGTAACATATGTTGGTGATGATTCATAAGCAGATTATATTTATGGCAAAGTTATATAGAAAGACGTAGAACCACTAGGCATGGAACCTATTCGTGTCTGCATCTTTTAGGTTTCACTTATTTTTTCTTTTACTTCCTCTCTTTTTTCCATGATCTCATTCCTTTTTTTCCCTTTCTTCAATTCTTTTACAAAGTCTTCTTTTTGACTTGTGCTAGACAATCCCAAACAAGGGAAATCCAATATTATATATCAAGTAGTGTAATTTATGTCATTCATTAACTAGGAAAATTGCATAGTTTATTTGTCTACATGATTTCTATAGTTAGATATCTTTCTTCAATGTGGCAAAAGTTTTCTTATTTTGTTGTTTTTCTCGACAGCCTATGCTTCCTCCAAGCTTGGCTTAGTATCAGAGGCTTAGATGTCACATAGTTTTCCTTGCGCTTCAGTTCCGACCAGAATTTGTAGCACTTCGGCAACAATTGGTTGAAAGGTAAAAAATCAAGTGTTGATACTGTCTATGTTTTGGGGGTGAAGAACTATTTATGCTTATTTTGATAAAATTGACTTGCATGTTATTTTTGAATCAAATATTGTGTTGCAGTATGCTTGATGTTATGTCTGAAAATCTATTAATTCAATTCGATGTTTTTCATACATGTTCTTTTCTCTGAGATAAATGCATATGAGGTATGAATTTCGCAATTATAAAAGAATTTTGCAGTTATACAAGATACAACATCTTGCCCATAAAAATCATTATGAGCCCCTTGTTACCCGCCTGAATATACAACTAATACATACTATATGAATGCTCAATTAGGAAGACTTGGGAACTGAGGGTAAGACACTATTTCTACAAAGCCCGCAACTTGCTCACAATAGTTGAGTAGAGGTTTCGCATTTTCGGGAACGTTTTAGAACGTACAACTCTGCTAATTCGAAAGCGTCGTCGTCTTGATTATAAATTGATTTAGTGGAGAGAATTACGAGAGAATTTTCTCATGTCACATTGTGTTAGAGTTTATAGATTGATTTTGATTGTACATTGGGAGTGTTTAATTACCTTTTGATTTACTGAGGTAGTTGTTCATATCTTTTCATTATTTACTTAACAATATCAAGTTATTATTTACGATATTTTCTTAATCTCTATTGGGTTTGGCCTGTACATTTGCACGGGGAGACTCAACTAGTCTTAAGATAAAAGGTACAAATATTGTTGTTTATGTCAAGACAATGACAGCTAAGGCTTCGTCTTTTTTTTTTTTTATCTCAAATAACAGCTAAAGTCAACCTACATATAACCTGATTAAAGAGAAGGGTTTCTTTCTTTGTTTCTTCATTTCTCAAATGTCAGCTAAAGTCAACTCACATATAGACCGACAACTAATTGGTAAATCTTTAGATCCAGCAGTGTGCCCCTGTAACATCCTTAAATTTTAGGTGTTGACTTTTCTTTTATTTTAAAACTTTGACCCTTTGACTAAGTAATTTGAGATAATATAGATTTTAATTGCAAATTTTGGGTGATTTGAAGCCTAAAAACTTGGCCAACTAACTTAGTGGGTTTTTCTTTTTTACCTACTTATGTGAAAAAGAGGGAGAACGCAGTTTAGGTGCTGCTGCTTAGTTATTTATAAAACAAAGAAGAGCAGATGTAGAAAAAAAAAAAAAAAAAACGAAAGGAGGAAAAAAAAAAGTTTGCATCTTTATTTTCGTTACTTGGTAGACCACGTTGATATTTAGCAATGATGTTCGTGGAAAATATCTTGTGTATTTGGTGTCCAAGGATTTGGGTTTCGAAGAATTTGATTATGTCTCAGAATTATGGCTTTTTAATTTTAGAACCAAGGTAAGTAGATATCCTTTCTATTGAGTATAATTAAAAGTTCTCCGATTGTTGACTGCAACTGCTACGACTATATGTGGATGATGCTTCCTATACGCTATCTCATCTTTCTATTCCATATTCATCGCTGTACGTAGAACTGTCCCAAGCTCTCGGTTATGCCTTCCTGTGTTTTGTTCAACTCGTATTCTTTTTCGTTTTATGCAATTGCAGTATCATATCATCGCAATTCTCAGCACAATCTCTCAATTTATGTCCCGGTTGAATTGTCTCATTGGTAGTACCCATCCTTAATATATCATTGTGGCCATTAACGTATTGGTGTAATACTAAATCTCTTTTGGCATAATCATATTATTTTATTGTTTCTCCTAATCCTCCACGTGAAAGCACCAAACTTTACAAGTCCGAGTGCTGCTAGTTAACTTGTGCTATATCTAGACTTCATAAGCTTGGTTGTTGGACTTGTCTTTACTGATTATTAAGTTAGTCCTTCATTGATTATGATATATAGTAGAGTAAAATGCACTATACCCCCTGTGTTTTCACAAAGTTACATCATAAATCCTGTGTTTTAAAAAATTGTGTTATAAACCCTGTGTTATTAAAAACGTTGCATACATGCCCTTCTGATATCAAAAAAGTTGTAAATATCCCCTTTGACGGATTTATCTTTAAACGAGGACAATTTTGTCTTTTTATAAGGCTAACTAATAGAGTTAAACAGAATTTGAGTTTGGGGCGTGTATGCAACGTTTTTCATAACACAGGGTTTATAACGCGACTTTTTAAAATACATGATTTATAATGCAACTTTGTTAAAACACAAGAGTAATATGGTGCATTTTACTCTATATAGTATTCCAATGTTGTCTTCAAGCTCGTTACTGTCTACTAATGTTATTACTTCCTTGTTTATGATATACGCTATTCCAATATTTTCTTCGAACTGATCTACTACTGTCCGTGCATGGCTTAATGAGTTTGTAAACTCCTCCAAACGAGTTACTGTCTAGTGGTTATACTGCGTATTCCATATACCTTTGCTCTTTAAAATGTTTTTTTTTTAAAAATCTCTTACCTAGCTACTGGAAAGTTTTATCCCTTAATCTCGTGAAATCATAATGAGTCCTTAGTTCATTAACTTCTTTTTTAAAAAATAGTTGTGAAACCCCTATCGGAGGGTCATAATATCTGTCTTTGTTACCCTAGATTGTGGAAAATAATACCTGTTAATGTTATTATGTGCTGATAATTAATGTTGACGTTGTTACTGTTAATTATATTGATGTTGTTGATGACGATTATATTTATAGCTAGTTCTCGTATCTCGTGGTTCGTTGGCAATTACTCATTGAAGTTGTATAGTCTTCATATCTCAGCTCTTACTCTCCTTCCAATTGTTCCTTTTATTGTCCACTACTGAGTAGCTATTGATTTATGAATTATTGATGTAGCTTCTTGCGTATAAATTATTGATGTCGTTTGTTAGAATTTTCCTCTAAACTTCTCTCGGAGTATCTATTTACTGAACATTGTCCTCTCACTTTATTATTTTATTGTTGCAGAGGGCGAAGAGATAGTCCTTAGGATTGATGAGTTAGAAGCCGCTATGACTTGGATGCTATCAATAGGATAATGTTTTCTCTAGAAACGTTTAGTCGAATAAATGTGGACGTGGATCTTTTTCATGAAAAATCTAGGTTTATTGGTTATATGTTTCTTATGGTTAAAGATTTCTTGAGGAGTTTTGTCTTTTTGGGATTAAGCATATTTAACTGTTCGAAGTTTAATCCACATTATTTACTGTGAGTTTGATAAGATGATTAGATATTTTAGTTGATGTGGGAATTACTTTACTATAGTATATGGATTTAGTGTTGGCCTTGCCGCCATAGGCTTGTAGCATCTCGCGTTCCCTATATGGATTTAGTGTTGGCCTTGCCGCCATAGGCTTGTAGCATCTCGCGTTCCCTGGATCTGCCTTATAGGCAATTTGGGGCGTGACACTCCCACACATGTACTAAGTTAGTCAATGACGAAAATTCAAAGCAGTAGAGAGTGCTGAACCCCTAGGGACATTTCTTATCTTCTTTCTGTATGAACTAAAGAGAAGAATTTGAGCAATAAAACCAAGGAACAAGTTAAGAACGACAACCATTGTAAAGATAATAATACATGGGACTCATCAGCTATATAAGATAAAATAATTGTGATACATTACAAAAAGCGCAATCATTTTGAAGATTTTTCCTTAAACCAAATATATGTCAGTAGATTATACAATCTAGAAGGAAAGGAATAATAGGGTAATTGGAGGCTCTAGTAATAGCACTCCAATTAAAGCAATTGTTGCCTCATCAGAGAGACATGGAAACTAACTTCCACTTTACTAGAATCAAGAAATGTATCATAACTTAGAAGGCAAAATGCAAATTAATGCTATCTCTTTAAAAAAAAAATGTGCAATTTATTCCATCATGGTTTCACTGAGATGCATTTAGCCTCCAAAATACCTCAAATGCTCTATTTTCTAATTTTATGCAGAAACCAAATATAATTTTCTGTAAGAATATTTTGGATATTTTGGGGTCAAGTATACCTTTTTAAAAATCACAAGTGGGTAAATGAGTATTTTGATATCAAAAGGGAATAACTCACATATTTGATCTATAAAGAAATATTAACTAAGAATAAAAAGGAAATAATGAAAACTTGTCTATGCTTAAGCATGCTTAAATAAATGGAGAAGTAATCTAAAATAGTAATTATTGGGTACTTGGGGAGAGGGGAGGAAGGGAAAAAACATATGTACATTTGGGAATCTTTTTTTTTATAAAAAAAATAGAGAGGATGCATGATGAAATGCTTGAGGTGCATTTCAATTGTAACTTATTTTAAGCTATAATTAATTTTATAAGCTGTAACAAATAATAGAGCTGCAACTTATATTAAGCTACATGCTATAAGCAGTTGAAAAAGAAAAACAACAATCAGACCGAGCTGCCTAAACTTATTTGGTGAATAACACAAAGATAACTGTGACGCCTGAGCCCGGAGAGATCTTTAATTTAATTTATTTAATTTTTCTATTTACATATTTGTCTTATTTGGCTTATATCTTGCATTTGTTTCTTAAAAATTTGTGTGCAATGCGTGCCCGGAGTGAATTTCTAACTATTTTATTTTTCAAATTATATATTTTTTCCTAATTATATGTCATGTTGAAGGTATTCGTTCATTGGAATTTTGTGTGTAGCATGTTTGGAGTGACATATATAAATTGTTAAGTATCCCGTAGGAATAATAATACCTAGAATTTAGATTGGGCCATTTAGAGTAATTAGCTAGCTTGGATCTTATTTAATTAAATGAATTCTTAACTAAGCCCAACATCAATTAGATAGCCCAACCCACATATATATCTTACATATATCTATAATATACATACATATTACAAAGAGCAAAAAAAACAAAAGAAGAAGAAAAAAACATGTCGGTTCTAGAAAGGAAAAGAGGGAAAAGATCATCTTCTAGGGTTTTCAACTTAGGTGCTAGTCAGTGCAAGATCAAGGAGGTTGGGTGCCAGCCAAGCCAATTTCTAGGCTTGTTGGTAAGGGAATCATACTCTATTTGCATTATATTGCTAGGTTTTGCTTCTTTAATGGTATATATATTATGTAAACTCTTGTTCATGAGCCTATAAGTGCTTGTTAGTTTGATGTCTAGCTTGTAATATGTGATAGGAGTTCTCTTTTACAAGTTGCTAAGTGCTGATGCTAACTTTAGTTGAAATGTTGTCTTGTTAAATTGAACTTATAGTTGAGGTTACGGTGCTTGTTAAAAGGCTCATATGAAATGTTTTAGTGATACTAATGCTAGAAGGAAATGAAAAATTGTTTAGCTTGCAACCAAATGAGCAAAGTGCGAGCATATAAGTGTGTGTGTATGTAGCTAATAGGCTGCCAACACCGGTAGCCACCTATGATGATGGCTACAGCTGCCACGTCCCCTCCCCGTGTCCCCCGCGCGTTAAATGGATTTATTAAGTTTGAAATGTGTTTGATGCCATGCTTAGTTTGAGCTTTGAGTGTTGTTAATGCTAAGTTGTAAATGTAACTAGTTAATTAGTGAATTAAATTAAAGTTAGTTTAAGTTAAGAGAAGCTAAGAGCACAAGTAATGTTAGTTAGAACTAGATAAAGACCTAATGAACAAGTTATATACTAGTTTATAAGAGTTGGTTGGTAATTATGTTAAGGCGTATACGTAAGGAATAAATGAGTTGGGTTTGTGTTAACTTGGTACTTTGGTGGTGTGCTTTACTAATTAAATGATTAAGAGTAGTAAGATCTAATGTGATTTAAAGCTTAGTTACTCATAATGTATTAAAACATGAGAATAAAATGAAGTACCAACGCATGTTATCTAACTTTATATTAAAGTGTAATATGCTAGTGTACTTGTTACATGTTAATGAGCATTGCATACGAGAATGGCCTACTTTGTCACTCCTCGTCTACATGGCATTTCATGATTATCCATATCATTATGTGATTACGTGCTTATGTGATATCAAATGGAACTAACAAGCTAACAAGCGTGACTCAGCGAAGGTTGCAACCTTAAGCGTCGTCCCGGATGTGGTGGCCCTCCACTGGGTGGCAACGGGCTTGCCAATGGACGTTCATCCTCCGTGACTATTCTCTCGGCATGGACGCAGCGTTCCATGGGTGTTGGGTCATAGGAATCGAGGTACATCTGGAGTACACCCATTTCGATATAAGGGAATTGCCGACATTAAAGAGAAGTGACGACAAGAGATGAAGAAGAAAAGCGAAAGTGCAGAGAACCCGCATGGACGAAGCATTCCATGGGGTTAGCGATATCCTTTTTAATATGTATTATTTAGCGTTTAAATTTAATGTCCTTATGTTGTTATCCTAAAATTATATTCTCACGTACTTAATTTTACTTAATGTTTATTCTAATGTCTTGTATTGCACAAAAGCTATTTTCAGAAACCTTCCCGTTTTAATCCCTCCCTCATTGAGTATAAGTGTATGCTCATTCCTTTTTCTCCAACATTTCAGGTACAGCTAAGTTAGACCCCCAGGATCCTCAGATAGTTGTTAAGGAGGAAGAAGTAGCTGAATTTCCGTGACTGACTTGCTTGCTTGACTGTTGAAGTGGATGTTGTCTATGTGTTACTTTGTAAAGTGAACTTATGTATGACTTATTCTATTTTGAGACCCTTGGGGTCTTATATGTATTTGGTTGCAAGGGAATGTAAAGTAAGTTAAAGTCTTTAAAGTAATGGCCTGTAATAAGTTTATATTTTGTTATCTTAGCTTGTTGATGCCTGGCATAAGAGACATGATAATCTATTTTGCTAAGTACAAGAAAGTATAAAAAGGTATTATGAACTTGATAATGAATGTTTTATGAAAGTATTTGGTTGTTTTGTTGAGATTTCTTCTGAGTGCAGGTGAATGATTAGTCCACGGTATAGAGGGGGTTTTGTCCGTTTGTCGGGTCCAGACTTGACCTTAGCATGGGGTTGGGTTAGGGCATGACAAGAACCCCCATAACTCGTTATCTTATAATTAACAAGACTGAGTTGACGCAATCTAATCGAAACACAAACTTATAATCAAACATACAATTAATTTTGACAAACTGCCTAAACTTATTTCCATCAAGATTTCAATCAATTCCTTTGTCTTTAAATATGAACCGTGTAACATTTTAGAAAAGGAACTTTGAGGAGACTATGAGATAGTTGTTGTTGCAATAATCTATCCTGTGGAATGTGTCATGTCCACTGATAGAAAGATGCAATCCAGCTCAGACTAAATAGGATGATAAGCAAAATAATTAGAGGATGCACAATGGTGCTGCTTATATAGCTAATAATCAAGGCAAAGTTCACCTACAAAAGGAAATAAAAGATGGACAGATATTGATGAAGTTTTAACATATCTAGAAGTTTCTCATATTCCCAGGATAGAAACATACCATACAATTGGTATCAATCTGGAATCTGAAATGGCAAACAAGTGTATCCTTTTGCTGATCATGATTATATTGACAAGATCCAACATTTTGTTAACAAAGAATGTATTGTAGGTGTAACAACTCCAATTTTTAACTGAGAAATTTTACATTACATGAATTTACTTTACCATCCAAAATATTTTAACCAATATTTTACCATTGATACCTTGTTGGCCATAAATTAAAAAAAAAAATGCTTGTTATTATGAGTCTAAGTGGTAAGATTTTAAAATGATAAAAACATATCCGAAAGTAGAGGTAGTGATTGTGAGCCACTACATCTACTCAGACTTAGCCCATTTTCTCACTTCTAAACCGTTGCACCATTATAAATGCACATGTCTTGTATAAAATATATATAACAAAGGGATATAATTCATGAACAGTTTGTGCATATTGTAACTTTACATTAATAAAAGACATTGGCGGGTCATAGCTAAGGTGTAAAGTTATACTTGTTAAGGATGAATTATGGGGTGATAATATTTGAAGTTATGGAATCTGAAAGATGAAAGGACTTCAACATTTTAAAAGGGTGATAATAAAACTCGAGTTTTACTGTGATGTTGGCACATAACACATAAGTTTTGATACTTCGAATAGCAGTATAGTATAATATTTATGATTATTATCCTTAACCATGACTGGTTTTTGGCATCAAAATTCTTATGGTTTGGGATTGATAATTTCAGTATCTAAGTCTTATGATCGATTTGTTGTAAGTACTTTTACATTTTTTCTTTTGATTTACCTTATTTGTTGTTCTACAAATATCGTTCAATTCGTTGTTCTCTTATTTGTTCGTAACTCTTGTTCAGTTATCGGTATCAATCCTTCTGATAAGTCAAATTTGAGCTTTTGATTCAGGTCCTACGAACTATACAAGTTGTGTATAGAATTCTATGCGGTTATGAGTTAATTAGTCGTCTCTTGTTATCGATTGTTATGAATTGTGAATCTAAACTTGTGATCGCGTTGCTATTAAGCAGCCACAACTTGTTATAGTGTCCCGTAATGCCAGATATTATTTCGTGATTATTTGACTATTTTATTGATCTTTGAATTTTGGTTTTTTTCGAGGTAAATCTACTTACTGAGTATTGTTCCGCTCACTCCTTTTATTTTCTCTTTGCAGACAACAAAGTTAGATCGGGATTTACCAGGCTAAAAATCACTTGACCAAAGCTAAAGATTCGAGTGAATTTATTGAGAATTATGATTATTATTATTATTTTTGGAGAACCTTAATGTAATTAAAGTTTTAATACTTATTTTTGGGATTGTAGAAGATCTGGATTATTTATTTAGGATAATTTATTGAAATGGTCCTAGATCTTTTCTTTTCTTGACATTCAAGTCCCCTATCTTTCATTTTGGACAAAATGGTCCTTCATCTTTTATTTTAGTGACAATCGTTAATTCTTAGAACAAAATTCATCAAAAAAATAACGTTAGTGAGCACGTGAATAGCACGTGGCCGCAAAATTCACAAATCTTTAGGGGTAAAATTGTCATACAATAAAATATAAGCATCTTAAATTTTATGTATTTTGCGGCCACATGCCATTCACGTGCTCATTAACGTTATTTTTTGATAGATTTTACTCCAAAGACTAATAGATATCACTAAAATAAAAGATGAAGGACTGTAAGGCCTAGCATGAGACCTCACATGCATATAGATCATGTCATACATAATTAAATCACTTTGTATGCATTTACCTTGTTTTATGTACTTTTATATTTCTTTACATGCATTTGCGTCATTTTATGTGCATTGGCATTGGTTAGCGTGCAATTAAGTGTCTTAGATATAGTAGAAGTTAATTAAGCCTTATTAACCTCGGATAACAACTAACTAGTCAAGAAATAACTAGAATGGCAAACTAGTAATACACAAGCTAATTGAGGGGTACTCTTGTCCTTAAGCTAAAAGTGCAAAATATCTTAACACTATT
Source organism: Ehretia macrophylla (assembly GCA_037974665.1). Lineage (NCBI taxonomy): Eukaryota > Viridiplantae > Streptophyta > Magnoliopsida > Boraginales > Ehretiaceae > Ehretia > Ehretia macrophylla. Next base: position 69,497,173 of record CM075781.1, read on the forward strand.
CTTGTCTAAGCAAAAACACACTCAGATTTTCGACCAAGGAAGAAAAAAGAAAGGGAAGTAGAAGAAAAGAAGAGGAAGAAAAAGAAGAGAGGATGAAGGAAGATTAAGCCATTCTCTTGCATTCTTTGCCATTTTCAAGTTATTTTCTTGTACCTATAAGCATTGCTAACCTCATTTCTTGCTTTTCATTCAAGATCTAAGGTGAGAGATTCTTTTAAAAGACTTTGTTAAAACTCATCCAAGATTATTTGTTGTATATATATGTTGTTCTTCTTGCCAGATATGCATAAGCCAAGTGTTGAGTGTATTGTTTGTATTGAATAGGATGTTGAGCTAGGGTTTTGCCTAGCTAGCTTTGGTGATTTGAAGAGTTGTATAATGAGTTAGAAGATGTTCTTGCTTGTGTTAAATGGGTTATATCTTGTGTGCAGGGAGAAGGAAGAAGAACCAAGCATTGTGGTTCTTAGAGGTAGTTTTGGGTGTTCTTGAGCTAATACAGATTCTTAGTTGTTTTGTATGATAGTTGATGTTTTAAGAGTGTTATGACATGATTCTTGGACTTGAATTTGATGTTAGACAATCGCTTTTGAGGTCATTAGATGTTTGGAAAAGAGTTGGAAGCTAGAAAACATGTTAGGAGCAAAATGACCAACTTTTGTTTTGGAATCGCAGGGGGAGAGGTCGTGTACCCGGTCATGATGATCAAGACCGGGTACATTACTGTATTTTTAGCATGCTCTCTGACGGTCATGATCAACACGACCGAATGGTAGATAGCTTTGTGCAATATTTTTCTAAGGACCGTATCTCAGTCAATTCAACTCCGAATTGAGTTCCGTTTGATTCTAGAACTATCTAATTTCGATAAGCTTTAATTCTATACCAAAATTAGATTAATTGAAGTTTGAAAAAGTAGACAAATTAACCATTTAATTTAGGCCAATACAGAAGCATTGAAGTTGCTTAGTGTATCTAGTGGTTGCTTTTGGTAGGTGCTATTGTTTAATAGCTAACTTGCAAGTTCTCGTTATTATGTGCTAGTATTAAAGGAGCTTATAAGCAAGATACTTATATGAATATTTATTATGTTGTTGATAATTTTAAATGCATTTGAATTGTATAAGTGCGGTGGTTGCAACCATTATTGATTAAGAAAGTGACGGGATCTCGGGGCAGGGACGGGCTTGTCGGTATATCTCGTCCCTCAAAGTACCAATTCTGTCTCTTGTTAAAACCCATTGATCCTCCTACAGGTTGGGATCCAATGATATCTTGGAAGAGAAATGTTACATGATTGACCTTGCATATTTTGTTATGATCAATTGTGTGTACTCGTGTGCATGACATGTTTTATTAAACTGATTATGAAAAGGTAAAACCTTGTGAAAGCTCCCTTTCCCCTTCAGTCCTCACTGAGCTAAGTGTTGGTTTAGCTCACCCCTCTTTTGATCAATTTCAAGTGAGGTAGTGCCCGATCAGACCCATCAAGTTTACGATAGAGAACCTATGTTCAATGAGAATGACTTCTGCTTGTTGTGATCAGCTTGATTGTTAATTGAAGTCAATTATTATTTGAACAACCTGATATATGTAATATTCTTTTGGACAACTTTATTTATTTAAGTTTAGTACTCCTATTATTTTGAGACCTAGATACCTGAATGATGGCTAGATCATATGTATGAATAGGGGGTTCGAGGTCTTGTATATATATATAACAGGTTGTGGTTAACCTTTAAGGCCGATGTTATTGGTAGACTTTTGAACTTTTATGGAATATGAATGGTTGTACAATTGTTAAGCTTTCAATTTACAGGTTTAATGGTTATGAACGTCGCGTTTCGGCCTTAGCCTAGCGTTAGGCCGGGGATGGGGCGTGACAAGGACCATTTTGTCCAAAATAAAAGATAGAAGACTTAAATGTCAAAAAAGGCAAAAATCTAGGACTATTTTGGTAAATTACCCATTTATTTATTAATAGATTATAACTTGTTTTATCAAGAGATTTGAGTCTTGCGGGCTTAAGAGGACTTGTATTTTTAGGTACGCGGTGGTCTCGTCCTAGATTTACAGTGTTAAATTTCGGGGCGTGACAGTAGGCAAGTCCATTGGGGCATCTCTTTCTACTGAAGTTTAGTCATCGCGTTGTCGATAGTTTAAAGTAAGAAAATGATCTGCCTGCTTTAATTTAACTTCAAAAAATAAAATACTGAAGGTCCACTGACTCAAAATTCAAATTGTTCTTTAATTTGTAGATCCAAGGTCCTTAAGGTTCTATAGATACTACTTCTTTCTGGGTGAGAATAATCAACACACACCAAGCAACAGAATACTTTGAAGGGGCTGCCAAAGGCCACGACAGTAATGAAAAAAACTGCATAATGTATGCTAAGACTAAATCAATAGAATACCTTACCTTGCCTTTCTATGCTGCCTAAAAACCAGCATAGAAAGGCAAGGTAAAACTAAAAATACACATGGACCCAGGCCTTGCTTATCATGTATGAAAAAATTAAATAAACAAGTGAAACAAAGTACTAACTGCATAATGTATGCTAAGACTAAATATATTTATGAAGCAGAAAATGTAAGATTTGAATTTAGGGTTAATCAGGCAATAGAATCCATAAAGGATCAGTGAGGAAAGAACTAACTTTCAGCCAGATACGCACTGATATGAGGCAACCTATAATAAAAAATCTTAGAACAGTCCGGAGTGAACCTCACATGTTGTGGGGCCCAATTGTATGTGAGTGGTCAGATGGTCAATCTAGTGGTGTTAAGTATCATAAGTTTTTATCTTAAAATAAATTAGTGTCAAATGGAATTGGCCCATGACCTTATTAATTGGTCTTCTTTGAGATGAGAAGCCAATGTAGGATTTCTTAACACCCCTCTTATATCAGCAAAAGTGAAACTGGATGAGTCAACCTATAATGTAGAAATGAATGAGAAATTAAACTCAAAGTTGGTGGATTATAAAAGATGAATATTCAGCTTTGTGAAAGTTGAAACTTTATGTTGTGGGCCCGAGCATGGTAAAGGTGACTATCATTTTTTTATAGGATATTTTTATGTAAAATAATAATATTAATGATTATAATTATTTTATAATAAAAATAACAATTAAGATAAAACTGAAGACAGTTTCATTCAACTGTCTTACAGTTTTTCTTTTGAACGTTTTCCTCCATGTCTGAAAAGACACCAAGGCAGCTGGTCAAGAATTGCTTTGCACCTATTAGCCCTCTATAAATAGCCTAAGAACCTGAGTCATTCGAATTAATTTTTCTTTTTCCATCATTCATCTTTTTGTAGTTCTTCTTAGTGCATAAAAGAGAGAGCTTTTACATTATTTGGTTAACTGAGTTTGGAAATTTGGAGTGCTACTATTTCTAAACGTAAACCGTTATATCATGGGAGGCTATCATCATTATCCATGAGCACTAGTGCGGGATGAATAAGTCTTAAGGACGCTGCATTAAATTTAGGCCTCGGTTCCATTTTTGTATTCTGCAATTTGTTCATAACGTCAAGTAAGTTCCGTGGTTTTCTTTTTTGTTTCACGTTAATAGTTCATTCTGTTCATTCGCATTTTATTTAGTTTACTGCATGTAAAGTTTTTCCTTGCTTAAACAATCATCTTAATATTTAATATTATAATACTTGTCTATACTTTACTTGTTTGATCAAATTCAACTAATTTGGTTCACGGTTGACTTTAGTTAAGTTGTATACAATATGTTTGATCAAATTCACAAGTGACTTAAGTTGGTTTGCATACAATCTATTTGATCATATTTACGAGTGAATCGTTATTGAGTCTGTCCAAGCTGTATGATAAAATGCACAAATGAATCACTTGCAAATTGATCTGCTCCTTTCCTGGATTACAACTTAAGACTTATTCCATTTTTCTGCATTTTCGAGTCTCTTTTGGCTGCATTAGATTCTGTCCATTGCTACATATTATATTATAATTTCCTTTAATATTTGAAGCCTTTTCATGAGTTATATTATTTTATATATGTTATGATTACAGTAGATTTGATTAAGTGCAATTGAATCATTTGTATTGATATGATTCGTTCAGCCAACATCTTGGGACTTAATCGAGTTCTTTGTTTATTTTGATTGTATATAATTTATGATCGTGTTCTGCTTGTCTGCATGAGTCAGTAGTCTTAAAACTCTTAAGTAGACATTTGTGATTACATGTGTATCAGATTATAACATTAAATACTAATTTTAGTTCTAACCGCCTCCATAAATTTAGATATTAATTTTTGTCAATTTTAATGGTTTTGGTTTATCTTTAAATTTATATTTCAGAATCGATATTGTTTAGTTTTTTACAATTCACAAATCACCTATTGTAGAGGACATATCTTTTCTGGTTGTAATAATTCTAATAATATATTAGATATCTAATTTGAGGCTTATTGATATAGAGGAAAATGTCAACTGAAAAAACTAACACCCCTGGAACTGAAACTGGTCAAAATTCTGGAACTGGACTTATGGTACCACCGGTCAATGTTATGACACCTGCTTTCATGGAACCTACTCCTGCCCTCATCGTACATGGTGAAAAACCAAAAAAAATTAATGGAAATGATTTTAAAAGGTGACGACAATAAATGTTATTTTATTTGACCACCTTGAGTTTGACTAGATTTCTACAAGAAGATGCACCTGAGTCGGGTGACAATCCAGACAGGCAAACTGTTACTGTTGTGGACGCATGGAAACATGAAGACTTTCTTTGCAGGAATTATATTCTCAATGGATTGGACAATTCTTTATATAATGTCTATAGCCCAATCAAAACTGCTAAAGCCTTGTGGGAATCTCTCGATAAGAAATACAAGACTGAAGATGCCAGCACAAAGAAATTTGTGGTAGGCAAATTTCTTGATTTCAAGATGATAGATTCTAAATATGTGATGATCCAAGTCCAAGATTTTCAACTTATCTTGCATGAGATTCATACGTAAGGCATGAAACTGAGTGAATGTTTCTAGGTGGCTACTCTTGTTGAGAAACTACCTCCTGCTTGGAAAGAATTCAAGAATTATTTAAAACACAAATGCAAGGAAATGAAGTTGGAGGATTTGATAGTACGACTAAGGATTGAGGAGGATAACCAATTTTTAGAAAAAAGGGCTGGAAATCATTATATGGAGTCCAAGGCAAATGTTGTGGAACAAGGTAATTCTAACAACAAGAAGATAAAGCACTCTGGACAAGGTCAAACTGGTGGCGACAATAAGAAAAAGAAGTTCACTGGGAACTGCTATGTGTGTGGCAAAATTGGACATTGGGTCAAATATTGTCGAAACCACAAAAATCAGGGCAACTCCATTAAGGGGAAGAATTCTCAAGCCAATGTGACTGAAGTGGAAAACTTGGTTGACAATGTCTCTGACATGAACCTATCTGCTGTGATATCTGAGGTCAATCTGGTTGAAAATCCTAAACAATGGTGGGTAGATACTAGAGCTACTTGACATATATATGTTAAGAGGAAAATGTTCACTACATATCAAACAGCAACTACTGAGGAAACATTGTTTATGGGGAACTCTTCGACATCAAGGGTGCAAGGAGCACGGAAAGTGGTCTTGAAAATGACTTTGGGAAAAGAACTCACTCTTAACAATGTACTTCATGTGCTAGATATACGGAAGAATTTAGTATTTGGGTCACTGTTAAGCAAGAATGGGTTTAAATTAGTTTTTGAATCTGATAAGTTTGTACTCACTAAGAATGGAATATATGTAGGGAAAGGGTACTTGTGTGACGGTCTATTTAAACTAAATATAATGTCCGTTGTACCCAATGTTGTGTCAACTGTTGTAATTGTTGAAGCTCATAAGAAGGATTGATTACCAACGTCGGGAAAGATGGTTTGAAAGAGCAGTCCATAGAAAAAAAAAAAGTATTCTGAAATTTGAGAAATTCTTTTTTTAGAGAAATGGGTTTCTCTTCCCTTTTGGCCATTGAAAGTAGTCCAATTGCAGCCACAAATACGCTGGATCAGGTGCCCTAGCCGAGCTATAATAACTCTTCTAATTTATGGCATAATAGATTAGGACATGTGAATTTCATGGCATAATAGATTAGGACATGTGAATTTCAATTCATTACATAAACTTGTCAATGTTGCTATATTACCTAAAATGAACTTGAATTCACATAAAAAAAATGCGAGGTTTGCGTGGAAGCCAAATTGGCTATAACTTCTTTTTAAATCAATGGAAAGAAGTTTAGAACCTTTAGATTTTTCACAGTGATATATGTGTTTTAAAGGTTGTGCAGTAAAGAGGTGGAAAAAATATTTTATTATATTTATAGATGATTGCACAAGATTTTATTATGTTTATTTACTTCGAAGTAAAGATAAAACTATAGAAGTATTTAAACAATACAAAAATGAAATTGAAAATCAACTAAGCAAGAAGATCAAATTATTGAGAAGTGATCGAGGAGGAGAATATGTATATCCTTTTGAGGAATAATGCACTGAACAAGGAATTGTCCGTCAACGACAACTCTTTATTCACCTCAACAAAATGGTATTGTTGAACGCCAAAACCGTACTTCAAAAGAAATTATGAATGCTTTGTTGATAAATTCGGGTCTACCTCAAAAGTTTTGGTGGGAAGTTGTTTTAACTGCAAACTATATTCTCAATAAGCTACCTCACAAGAAAGAGGATAAGATCACCATATGAATTATGGAAAGGTCAACCACCTTCTTTTCAGTATTTAAGAGTGGGGGTGTCTAACAAAGGTAGGAGTTCCAACTCCTAAAATGATTAAGATAGGACCTAAAACAGTTGATGGAATCTCCATTGGATATGCAAACAACAGTTCTGCATATCGGTTTCTTGTATATAAATCAGACATTGATGATATTCATGTAAATACAATCATAGAGTCAAGGAATGCTTATTTCGTTGAGGAAATATTTCCTTGTAAAAATGTAAAAGAACAACGATCTTTGAAAATATCTCATGATACTAATGGTAATCATTGAAATAGTATAGATGAGAAATCTATACAAGATAATAATGAAGAAGGACCGAGATGCAGCAAAAGATCAAAAACATCAAAGTCTTTTGGTCCAATTTTTCTAACATATTTGTTAGAAAAAGAACCTCTTACTTTTAAGGAAGCTATGTTGACACCTGAAGCTCCATATTGGAAAGAGGCAGTGAATAGTGAAATTGAATCCATCATGCAAAATCATACATGGGAACTGGTGGATCTCTCTCTTGGAAATAAACATTTAGGATATAAATGGATTTTCAAAAGGAAGATGAAGACAGATGGATAAAAAACAAAAGGAAGACCTTGATTATTTTGACACATATTCACAGGTTACGAGAATAACTTCCATTTGAATGTTAATAGATATTGCAGCTATAAACAATTTAGAAATACATCAAATGGATGTGAAGACAGCCTTCTTAAATACGGATTTAAATGAAGAGATTTATATGAAACAACCCGAGGGGTTTGTAGTTCCGGGAAAAGAAAAAAAGGTTTGTAAGCTTGTTAAATCTTTATATGGTTTAAAACAAGCTCCAAAACAATGGCATGAAAAATTTGATAAAACCATGATATCAAATGGTTTTAGAATTAATGAGTGCGATAAGTGTGCTTATGTGAAAAACATTGCAAATGAATATGTTATTGTTTGTCTATATGTGGATGATATGCTTATTATTGGGAATAATAGCAATATCATAAAGGCTACCAAGAGAATGCTGACAACTAAATTTGATATGAAAGATCTAGGTGTAGCAGATGTTATCTTAGGTATTAAAATTACCAGGACATATGACAGACTTGTTTTATCTCAATCTCACTATATTGAAAAAATACTTGAAAAATTCAACAAATATGATAAGAGTCCAGTGAAGACACCTATAGATGTAAATTTACATCTAACTAAAAATGCTGGCGAAGGAATATCTCAATTAGAGTACTCTCAGATTATCGGGAGCCTCATGTACGTCATGAATTGCACGAGACCCGATATAGGATATGCGGTCAGCAAATTGAGTCGATATACTAGCAATCCAGGAAAGAACAATTGGTTAGCTATCATAAGAGTTCTAAGGTACTTGAGGTATACCGTGAACTATGGATTGCATTACACCAGATATCCAGCTGTACTTGAAAGATACAGTGATGCTAATTGGATATTTGCCTCCAAAGAAACAAAATCCACGAGTGGATATATTTTTACACTAAGAGGGGCAGCTATTTCATGGAAATCTTCTAAGAAAACTTGTATAGCCAGATCCACAATGGAATCTGAATTTATAGCTTTGGATAAAGCTGGAGAATAAGCTGAGTGGCTTCATCATTTCTTAGAAGACATTCCGAATTGCCCGAAACCTGTGCCAGCTATTTGTATACATTGTGATAAGCAAATCAGCGATTGGAAGAGCATAGAGTAGTATGTATAATGGTAAGTCTAAACATATTCATCGTAGACATAATATCGTGAAATAATTGCTCTCTAAGGGAGTTAACACTATTGATTATGTGAAGTCAAAGGATAATCTTACGGATCCGCTAACAAAAGGTTTACCTTGAGAGTAAGTGTATAAATCGTCGAGGGGAATGGGTCTTAAGCCTTTATCTTAAGAGTTGTCATAATGGAAACCCTACCTAACTGACTAGAGATCCCAAGATATAGGTTCAATGGGAAAACCGAATTACGTAACTGCGACTCAGTTAAAGCACTGTGGGGGATAAATCCTCTACTCATTCCTATAACGAGCAGACAATGTTACCTGTAAAAGTTTAGGTTAAGTTAAGCTTTTAATGACTCTTATATCTTGGAAACACAAAATCAAGTAGGGTACCACAGGATACTCCTAATAAGAAGTCACCTATATGAGTAGGGAGTGAGCCGCTCTTAGGAGAATCTCCAAGGCTGTATTCTCTAAGAGTACTCATGAAACTGGGAGTTGTTCAGGGTCAAAATGAACACAACAATGAGAACCTCAAATAATGTCTTGAGGGATACTTTGTGACTCCTATTGTCTTGGTTTACACAAAAAGCTAAACAGTTCAAAACACCGCATTCACTGGTTAGCTAGTAAATATGATAGGTTTTCACTAGGTAAGGTTCAAGGTCTTTGACTACCTATCTCAATGAAGTATCTTTCTAATTGAACTCTCTCTTGTGTCTGCATTTCATTTGCATTATGACCAGTTAATTTTCATTCATGTGGGGAATTGTTGAAATGAATGAGAAATTAAACTCAAAGTTGGTGGATTATAAAGGAGGAATATTCGACTTTGTGAAAGTTGAAACTTTATGCTGTGGGTCCGGGCATGGGTTAAGGTGACTGTCATTTTTTGATAAGATATTTTTATGTAAAATAATAATATTAATGTTTATAATTATTTTATAATAAAAATAACAATTAAGATAAAACTGTCAAAAGACAGTTTCATTCAACTGTCTTACAGTTTTCTTTTGAACATTTTCCTCCATGTCAGAAAAGACACCAAGGCAGCTGGTCAAGAATTGCTTTGCACCTATTAGCCCTCTATAAATGGCCTAAGAACCTGAGTCATTCGAATTAATTTTTCTTTTTCCATCATTCATCTTTCTGTAAAAGAGAGAGCTTTACGTTATTTGGTTCGCTGAGTTTGGAAATTTGGAGTGTTACTATTTCCAAACGTAAATCGTTGTATCTTGAGAGGCTATCGTCATTATCCGTGAGCACCAGTGCGGGACAAATAAATTTTAAGGACACTGAATTAAATTCAGGCCTCGATTCCATTTTTGTACTTTGCAATTTGTTCATAACGTCAAGTAAGTTCCGCGGTTTTCTATTTTGTTTCACGTTAATAGTTCATTCTGTTCATTCGCATTTTATTTAGTTTACTGCATGTAAAGTTGTTCCTTGCATAAACAATCATCTTAATATTTAATATTATAATACTTGTCTACACTTTACTTGTTTGATCAAATTCAACCAATTTGGTTCACGGTTGACTTTAGTTAAGTTGTATACAATCTGTTTGATCAAATTCACAAGTGACTTAAGTTGGTTTGCATACAATCTGTTTGATCATATTTACGAGTGAATCGTTATTGGGTCTATTCAAGCTGTATGATAAAATGCACAAATGAATCACTTGCAAATTGATCTGCCCCTTTCCCGGATTACAACTTAAGACTTACTCGATTTTGACATAATCACATTTTCTGCAAAAGGTAATCCTAAGGTTGGGGGAGGGGATAAGATTTTTTATCTCGATCTAATATGTATTTAGCTTCATTAAATTGAAAAAGATCAAAATATCAAAATTTGATACATTTGCATCGAATATAAACTGAGGGAATGATTTTAGGTACCTTAGATTTGTTTAAATTTTGTGTCTCCGTTGTAATTGGTTTTCGGTTTCTACTTTGGATTATGAACTTCTTGTTGGTATTAGATTTAGTTCTAGTTTATATTTGGACTTGTTTATGAACTATGTCCATCTTATTGATTTTTTTTTATCCAGGTTTTTTACCCATCTATTATTAACTTTTGATTATTTTTTATTACTCTTTTTTTACAAAAGAAAAAATAATAACTTTGTGCCTCTTGCCCCTCACTTTATATGACAAACATATTTTTACAGCACTTTAATTTTGTTGAACATCTTTAAACATGTTTGTTGGGATTATCAAATTATGATACTTTAGTCTACCCATTGTTTTATGAGAGTGCTCATTTTGCTCAAGGACATGTAAATGGAGGAATTTTGTGTGTATCTTTGTTGACTGATTTGACTTGTATCTAGTCTATAATTAATTTTTGAATTTAGGGTTAATATTGAATATACCTCCAAAAAACTAAAGAGTAATGATAACAAGAGATTCAATTAAGTAGTTCGCCATATAAAATTATTACCTCTAGAGTTATAAAAATATAAAGAAGACAAAATTATTTTAAATACTAATAAAAACAGAAGTGACTCTTCTTTCAAAGAGAGGAGGACCATCCCCAATGTTGCTCCATGTAGGAGTCTAAGTCGTGTCTCAATTCTGGCTTGATAAGCTCAATCTTTTCTTGCATAGAAAAGAGTGAACGATCCAAATCTATGGGAACTTCTCCACCACCCTCCTTTGCTTCAACGTAAAGTGAGCGAATGACTTCTACCACATCTTGTTGGATTACAACTTCAATTTTCTTGAATAAGTCCTCTAAATAATCGGCCCAAGGGTTCTTCAGTTTCTTGCACATGAAGAACGTCCTGAGAAATTTGAGCTCAATCTTAAGGGTCTTCATTTGATTCCTCACTGAAGCAGAGCAGCTCCCCTGTTCTTCCAGGTGGTCCAGGCATTCCAAGGAAGCGTTAATGAGACCCTCCATCTAAGAGTTTTTTTTTCTTTTTTCTCTTTCTGCTAGGTACATTTACCTAGTGATTAAAGGAGCTTGAGAGAAGCAAATTACTATCAGACTTTAAGGTAAAGCTTAAGCTTCCAATATTGATCCTGATATATATAGCCACCTTATACCAAAATAATGTGTTAGAAGTACTCATTCAAGCGCTTGAAATTTGTAAAACTTCATTTCGACTAAGACAAAATGGTAATCAGGGTAAGGAATCATACTAAATAAAGGCGGATTTAAGATATTTTAAATTAAAAATTGAATATAACTTGTATAGGAATATAATTATGAGTGGTAATTATAGCAAAGCAAAAATATAGGAAATATATCTAATACAGATCAAGTGATAGAAATGAAAGAAACAAAAAAGAGCGCATAAACAAAATACAGGAAAAATAATTAAATAACAGAAACAAAGAAAGAACAATATTTACAGCTAACCAAAATTTGATTAGTCCGAGGCTTAAGTTTGACTTAATGTCCTTTTATGGCTTTTAACACTCTGCTTAGGTGCTAATGTCACTTAGAGTAAACCTCCTAGGATACAACGGCAACAAAGACAGAACTCTCTCAAATATGCTATGCAAAAGTAGAGGAATATAATTATGAGATGTAATTATAGCAAAGGAAAAATACAGGAAAAAAAAATCTAATTAGATCAAGTGATAGAAATGAAAGAAACAAAAAAAAGGTACATAACCAAAATACAGGAAAAATAATTAAACAACAGAAAAAAAAAACATTTTTATATCAAACCAGAATTTGATTTATTCCGAAACTAGTTTGACTCACTGTCCGCTTTTAATGCTCCGTTGAGGTGCTAAAGTCTCCTAGTATCACCCTCTCAAGACACAAACTTCTCGTAATATTATCACTTTAAATTATGAAAACTTGCGATAACTCTCTCAACTAAAGTATACAAAAGTATGAATATCTTTTTTTTTTCTAGAAAATAGTGTACTGAAAGTGGTTTGTGGCCATATGACAATTTTTTACCCTGCCTTAACAACCATTAAGTGTCGATATCGACAAATTGGTGATGTTGATCTGAAAAATATTTCTCACACTATAATGTTCTACTACTGTTATTTTCAAATGCAATAATAAATAGAAAGGTAGGACATTTTTGGCTACATGACGAATAGCACTTTGAACCACACATTGATTATAGGGATAATGCCATTTTACCCCATGAATATGTGCATAATTTCCATGCACTCATAAAGTTATCATATTAACTAAATTACCCCAATGTTAAAAAAAGGTTTTAAGTACTGATCATAATTTTATCTCTTCAATTTTTTGTTTTTGTTTTCTTCATTCTTCTTCTTTTTTCTTTTCATTCTCTTTCCCTTATCCCTCATCCTCCTCCATTTAGGAATGTAACAGATAGGGTTCTAAATTCAAAATTGATGAACATCTAACTAGACAACAAACTTGATAATGAAGTCGATGAGTGTGTCTATTAGGATTAAATTTTTATAAAAGATAATCGGTTGGTAATCCGATAGGATTTGATATTAGATGTTTTAAAAAAATAAAACTTGAAACCCAATTGTTAATCTATATAATATATATATATGTGTGTGTGTGTGTGTGTGTGTGTGTGTGTACATATGTATATATCATCTTTATCTTATTTAATTTCAGTTTTCACTATAGTATTTTTTTTTCTTGTTTAACTCTATGTTTGGATTCACGAGGAAACAAAAGGAAAGTAAGATAAAAAAAAAAAATCATAAACAAAAGGAAAGAGATTCCCTCATTTGAATTGCGAAAAAACAAGAAGGAAAAAGAAAGGAAATAACTTTATATTCTTTCTTTGGATTCAAGAACTAGAGAAAAAAAAAAAAGATGATGTTAATTTGAAAGTTACTTGAATCTTTTTCATATTCGTTATTATGTTAAGAATATAATTTAAATTATGTAAAAGTACTAGGGAGAATTAAAGATTCAAAAAGTTTATATATTGATTTCAATTTTGCATCGCTTTAGTCATGTTTCTGTTTATTTGGGTTGAAATCCAATTTTACCAACCCAAATTCTTAATTATTCCATATAGCCTACAAGGAAAGTAGTTGAAATTCATTTGACATACTAGATGAGTATTGTTTTTGGCTTTAATTGCATCAAATTTTGACATAATCACATTTTGTGCAAAAGGTAATCCTGAGGTTGTAGGGGGGAGGGGGGTACAATTTTTTATCTTGGTCTTACGCTTCTCTTCTCGACAAAGTCTGCGCCAGAATTGATCATTGGTCCACCCGTTGGCTTTCGTTTGCAGGTAGATTGGTTTTAATCAAATCTGTGCTTGTTAATTTACAGTCTTACTGGTCGAGCCTCTTTATTCTTCCAAAAGGAATCCTGAAGGAGTTGGAGAGGAAGTTTGCAGCCTTTCTTTGGAAGGGTAAATATGATTCTGCCAAAGGTGAAAGTTGCATGGGACGATATCTGTAAACCATTAAAAGAAGGGGGTCTTGGTTTGAGAAGACTGGAGGATATAAACGTGGCAGCAGGACTCAAGAAATTTTGGATCATCTTCAACAATCCTTCTTCTATCTGGCCAAGACGGGTTTCAAATTACTATCTTAAGGGTAGTAGCAATTGGGAGGTTTAGTGTAATGAGTCTAATGCTTCTTGGCAATGGAGGAAAATTCTGAAGATTAGAAATATGGCAACAAAATTTCTTCAAAATTAGAATTGGTAATGTGGAACTCTCTTTTGGCATGACCCCTGGCACCCCAAAGGATGTCTTGTTGACTAGGTTGATGCAAATCTGATCTTGAGCTCCCCTATCGGCTGGTTTGGAAGAGTTAATGAAGTCATTCACAATGGTGACTGGTCATGGCCACATCATCAAACCATGTCCATGATTATGCAAAACATCAACTTCCTGCCTTTACCCACGCATGAAGACAAAGTGTACTGTACTGAGAGAAACATGTTGAGCTGTAAAGCTCATTTGAAAGCAACAACTTTTGTTGTTTTGTTGACAAAAGATAAAAATAGCAGACAAAGAAGACAAAAGTAATGGAAAAAGAAAGAAAAGTTTATGCAGCAAACTTTGTTAGGCGCATGCAATTGCAATTTGGTTTCACACTGCACAATGAAGACTTTGCACGTTGGCTTTGCAGAAGAATGAGCCTATAAATATGTGATTCATTCTTTTAGTTTTTGCATCACAAAAAAAAAAACATAGCAAATCAGAGAGAAAAAAAATTATAAGTTTTCTCCTGAGTATTTTCTCTTCCTCTTTTGTTGTTCTATATTTATGAGTAAGAGTTAGTTTCTCCTATTATTTGAGAGAGTGATATTGTTCTCTCCTTATATTAGAGAGAAGGTTATTGTAAAATACTCCACATCATAGTGAAATCCTCCATTACTTGCCCGTGGTTTTTCCCTCGATTTGTTTGAGGGTTTTCCACGTAAATTTTGTGTCTCTACTTTCTCTGTTCTCATTCATATTTTAGCTGCGTGATACTGCTTGTCCCCGACCATTCCGCTGCGCCGATACCCAACAGTGGTATCAGAGCCATTGGTTACAGGTCACTGGTATTCATACGGGGTTACTGTTCACGGTTACTATTCATGCATACGTGAAATAGTGGGAGCCGGTTCAAATTACGAAGCAGATCGTCATTAATACTATGGCGGCAAAATTTGAAATCGAGAAGTTCAACGGGAGAAATTTTTCCCTATGGAAATTAAAGATGAAGGCAATCTTGAAAAAGAAAAATTGCTTGGCAGCAATTGGAGACAGACCAGTGGAGGTGACGGACGACAAGTGGAAAGAGATGGATGACAACGCTATGGCTAATCTGCACCTGGCATTGACAGATTCGGTATTGTCAAGCGTTGAGGAAAAGAAGTCAACAAAAGAAATTTGGGATGCGCAGAGCAAACTGTATGAGGACAAGTCACTTCACAATAAGATTTTCTTGAAGATGAGACTCTACACCCTTCGAATGAATGAGTCCACATCGGTGACAGATCATATCAATACCTTAAATACGTTATTCTCTCAATTGACTGCAATTGGGCATAAAATAGTGGAGCTTGAACGTGTAGAAATTCTACTTCAAAGTATACCTGATTCGTATGATCAACTCATCATTAGTTACACTAACAATGTTCTTTCAGATTTTGTTATTTTTGATGATGTTGCAAACGCTGTTCTGGAAGAGGAATCTAAGCGCAAAAGTAAGGAAGACAGAATCGAAAGTTCACAACAAGCAGAGGCATTATCAATGGTGAGAGGTAGATCAACGGAACGTGACTCTAGTGGGAACAACAATCATGGTAGATCGAAATCAAGGAGTAGAAAGAATATCAAATGCTACAACTGTGGTAAGAAATGACACTTCAAGAAGGATTGTCGGAGCAACAAAAGAATCCCGAGGTGACAAATTCTCAGGGATATATGGTGACTTCACCAGATGATAGAGATATTTTATACAGCGAAGCAGCAACTGTATCAAAAGGCAGAAATGAGCTCACTGATACTAGGATAATGGATTCGGGAGCAACATGGCATATGACCTCTCGTAGAGAATGGTTCCACACCTATGAACCTGTCTCTAGAGGATCTGTGTACATGGGTAATGATCATGCCTTGGAGATTGCTGGCATCGGTACCGTCAAAATTAAAATGTATGATGGTACCATTCGCACCATTCAAGGGGTACGACACGTGAAGGGCTTGAAGAAGAACCTATTGTCCATTGGACAATTGGATGACCTTGGCTGCAAGACCCATATCGAGGATGGGATCATGAAGGTCGTCAAAGGAGCGCTTGTGGTGATCAAGGCAGAAAAGATTGGGGTAAATCTATACATGCTTTTGGGAGATACGTTGCAGGAGGCAGATGTATCAGTTGCATCAACCGGTCAAGAAGAATCAACTATAATGTGGCATCGCAGATTGGGCCACATGACAGAACGTGGCTTGAAGATTCTCGCTGAACGTAATCTCCTACCCGGGCTCAAGACGGTAAACTTACCTTTCTGTGAGCACTGTGTTACTAGTAAGCAGCATAGATTGAAATTTGGGAGATCTACTGCCAGAAGCAAACACATTTTAGACTTGATCCATTCAGACATTTGAGAATCACCGGTTTTGTCCCTAGGAGGAGCCAAATACTTTGTATCATTTATTGATGATTACTCCAGGAGACTGTGGGTGTATCCAATCAAGAACAAGTCAGATGTGTTTCTAATATTTAAAACATTCAAAGCGCTGGTGGAACTTGAATCCGGGAAAAGGATCAAGTGTTTGAGGACGGACAACGGAGGAGAATACACTGACGGGTGCTTCTTCGCATTTTGCAAGCAAGAGGGTATTCAGAGGCAATTTACTGTTGCACATACACCTCAGCAAAATGGTGTAGCAGAGCGGATGAATAGAACTCTTCTTGAAAGAATGAGAGCTATGTTGGAAACTGCAGGTCTAGCCAAATCATTTTGGGCAGAAGCAGCTAGAACTGCCTGTTACGTGATAAACCGGTCACCGTCAACTGCAATTGGGTTGAAAACACCAATGGAAATGTGGACCGGAAAACCCGCAGATTATTCTACCTTGCACGTATTTGGGTGTCCGGCATATGTGATGTATGGTTCCCAAGAAAGAACAAAGCTGGATCCAAAATCTAGGAAATGTGTATTCTTGGGAAATGCTGATGGTGTTAAGGGGTATCGCCTGTGGGATTCCACTGCCCACAAGGTTGTCATCAGCAGAGATGTGATATTTGCAGAAAATAAACTGCAAAGTGAAGACGACAGCAACACTTCAAAGGAGACTACTACAATACAAATTGAAGATAAGTCAGAACAAGGAGATGCTTATTCTGAAGCTGCACCGGAGCACGAGGAACAAGAACCAGATGATGCTGAGGTTATAGAAGTCCGACGTTCATTGCGTCAGACAACAAGACCAACTTGGCATTCAGATTTTGTCATGGCGAGCAATGCTGCATACTGTCTTCTAACGGAGGATGGAGAGCCATCTACCTTTCACGAGGCTATAAAAAGTCCCGATGTTGCCCTGTGGATGACAGCAATGCAGGAAGAAATTGAAGCTCTACATAAAAACAAGACGTGGGAGCTTGTTCCACTACCACCTGGACGGAAAGCCATTGGTAACAAATGGGTCTACAAGATCAAGAGATATGGTAATGACCAAGTGGAGCGATATCGTGCAAGACTAGTGGTGAAAGGATATGCTCAGAAAGAAGGAATTGACTTCAACGAGATATTTTCTCCTGTGGTAAGACTTACAACTATCAGAGTAGTCTTGGCCATGTGTGCTGTGTTAGACTTACATCTAGAACAATTAGATGTAAAGACGGCTTTTCTTCATGGAGAGCTTGAAGAAGAGATTTACATGCTTCAACCAGAAGTTTTTGTTGAGAAAGAAAAAGAAAACTTGGTTTGCAGGTTGACCAAATCTCTGTACGGTTTAAAGCAGGCGCCAAGGTGTTAGTACAAGAGATTTGATTCCTTCGTGATTAGCCTTGGGTACAACAGACTCAATTCAGACCATTGTACATACTACAAAAGGTTTGGCGATAATGATTTTATCATTATGCTATTGTACGTGGACGACATGCTGGTAGCAGGTCCCAGTAAAGATCGGGTCCAAGAACTGAAGGCACAGTTGGCTGGGGAGTTTGATATGAAGGATTTGAGACCAGCAAATAAGATTTTAGGGATGCAAGTTCACCGAGACAGAAAAGGCAGGAAGGTATGGATTTCCCAGAAGAATTACTTGAAGAAAATCTTCGCTTCAATATGCAAGATTGTAAGGAAATCTCGACCCCGCTTCCTGTCAATTACAAATTATCCTCAAGTATGTGCCCTAGCACTGAAGCGGAGAGGATAGAAATGTCTCGAGTACCGTATGCATCAGCAGTGGGAAGTCTCATGTTCGCTATGATATGTACGAGACCAGATATTGCTCAAGCAGTTGGTGCGGTCAGTCGGTTCATGGCGAATCCTGGTAGAGAGCATTGGAATGCTGTTAAGAGGATCCTACGATACATCAAAGGGACCTCGGATGTTGCATTATGTTTTGAAGGATCAGAATTTACTGTCAAGGGTTTTGTTGATTCTGATTTTGCAGGTGATACCGATAAACGGAAGTCCACTACAGGCTATGTGTTTACAGTTGCAGGCGGCGTGGTAAGCTGGATATCTAAATTACAGACTGTTGTGGCCCTATCTACAAAAGAGACTGAATACATGGCAGCTACACAAGCTTGTAAAGAAGCAATCTGGATTAAACGGTTAATGGAAGAGCTCGGGCACAAACAAGAGAAAATTCCCTTGTTTTGTGACAGTCAGAGTGCCTTGCACATTGCAAGGAATCCAGCATTTCATTCCAGGACGAAACACATCGGTGTTCAATATCACTTTGTTCGAGAAGTAGTGGAGGAAGGAAGTGTGGATATGCAGAAGATTCACACCAATGAGAACCTAGCAGATGTCATGACAAAGCCAATCAACGTTGACAAGTTTGTTTGGAGTAGATCCTCTTATGGCTTAGCAAAGACGTAAGCAACATGAAACTAGCAAGACTGGAGAGATTTGAAGCCTGATTCAAATGAGCTTTAAGTGGGAGATTGTTGAGCTGTAAAGCTCATTTGAAAGCAACAACTTTTGTTGTTTTGTTGACAAAAGATAAAAGTAGCAGACAAAGAAGACAAAAGCAATGGAAAAAGAAAGAAAAGTTTATGCAGCAAACTTTGTTAGGCGCATGCAATTGCAATTTGGTTTCACACTACGCAATGAAGTCTTTGCACGTTGGCTTTGCAGAAGAATGAGCCTATAAATATGTGATTCATTCTTTTAGTTTTTGCATCACAAAAAAAAACATAGCAAATTAGAGAGAAAAAATTATAAGTTTTCTCCTGAGTATTTTCTCTTCCTCTTTTGTTGTTCTATATTTATGAGTGAGAGTTAGTTTCTTCTATTATTTGAGAGAGTGATATTGTTCTCTCCTTATATTAGAGAGAATGTTATTGTAAAATACTCCACATCATAGTGAAATCTTCCATTACTTGTCCGTGGTTTTTTCCTCGATTTGTTTGAGGGATTTCCACGTAAATTTTGTGTCTCTACTTTCTCTGTTCTCATTCATATTTTAGCTGCGTGATACTGCTTGTCCCCAACCATTCCGCTGTGCCGATACCCAACAAAACAATGGCATTTTTACTGTTGCTTCTGCTTGGGAAAGCATTAGGCGAAAGGATAACCGGGTTCGTTGGCACTATCTTATCTGGAGCAGAGTTAAAATTCATAAGCACAGCTTCACAGCCTGGTTGAGTATCTTGGACGCTTACCCATGAAAGTGAGGCTTGTTTCACAGGGAGTTTTGGACAGCAGTAAGGAGTCTCGGGGCTGAGGACAGGGATCATCTTTTCTTTGGATGTAGCTTTAGCCAAAGGATTTGGCAGAAAGGTTTGCGCATGATGTTCATTTTTAATCTGTTTTCATCATGGGAATGTATTCTTAATGGGGTGACACTCATGGTCAAGGAGAAGATGTTCGAGCCACTATTTTTAAACTTTTCCTTTGTGCCACTATTTATAACATTTGGAAGGAACGAAATTATAGAATTTTCATAGGAGTCTTCCAAATTGAAGATCAAATCTTTGAAGTTATCGTGAAAACAATTAGACTTTGTTTTTGTAAATGTAAAAAGTTTAGGAGAACAGTTGTAAATGAATATATACACGCCAGTTGGAGATTAAGTGATATTTTTGTGTAGAAGCAGCATTATTCGTGGTTTGACTTTATAAACTTTTGAGTTTGAGCTTCAATGGATCACTTTTGCTTGATTAGCAAAAAAAGCTTCATTAAATTGAATAATTAATAAATTAGAAGATCTGAATATCAAAATTTGATACATTTGCATAGAATATAAACTGAGTGAATGATTTTACGTACCTTAGATTCGATTAAACTTTGTGTCTCTATTGTAATTGGCTTTCAATTTCTACTTTGGATCATGGAGTTGTGGTTGGTTTTAGGCAAGGGTTTTAGGCTTAGTTCTAGTGTATATTTGGACTTGTTTTTTTAACTGTGTCTATCTTATCAAATTTTATTTTTTTGGATCCAGGTTTTCCATATGTTATAACTTCTGATTATTTATTATTACTCTGTTGTGAAAAAAGAAAAAATAATAACTTTGTGGCTCTTGCCCCTCGCTTTATGTGGCAAACTTTTTTTTTTTTTAATTTGGAGAAACATCTTCATTCAACTAACTCACGAGATATAGATCGGATTAACAACCATCCACTGATATCGGATGGGTGGCAAACATATTTTGGCAGCACTATTTTAATTTTGTTGAACATCTTTATAACCTATTTGTTGGGATTATCATCATATAAAATTATTGTCTCTAGAATTATAAAAATATAAAGACGACATAATTATTTCAAACACCAACGGAATTGGAAGTACGTTTTCTTTCAAAAGGAGGACGGTCTCCAATACTGTTCTACGTAGGAATCTAAGTCGTGTCTCGACAAAATTATGAGACAACGTCAAGTATTAGAAGTTGAAAAAATATATATTTTCAGAATAAATCGGCATAATGCAACATAACAAGCTAAATTGCAAGAACGTTGACCATTAATAACCACAATATTATCATGCATGATCCCAATGTTCTTTTTTTTTTTTTTTGGGACAACAAATACTAAATCATCATAAATAGAAAGAGGCAGTGATCCTACACCATCGGCTTGTGAAAACTTAGAGTTGGTGGAATGTTAGCACACTAGTCAAAGACAAGAGACATCCTTTTAGTGAGAAGATATGACTATTCTTGTATGGCCTATAAATATCCCTCCGAGGCTCCTAAAAATTCTATCCAATTCATCTTACGTATACCCACAATACCGACAAAGCAAATAGATGCAAAGAGTGAATTGTCATTGGTGGTTGTTGTGTCACAATACACTGTACCTCTAGTAGCACTTCAATAATGATTAGGAAAAACAAGGGTGAATAACATTTATAATAGTAAAAAAATCTTTGATTTCGGAACATAGGTACACTTTCGGTTCTTCTTATATTGCGTATTCCACTATTCCTACACAAATCGATAAATAGCCTGATTTTGAGACCTCCTAACAAATTTAAAAACTAATAGAATCAAACTATTTTGCCACTTAGGGAGATGTCATTTACCAAGTATTTAATTTTTCAGCTACAAGAAGAGTGGGACATTGAGGCTGCTTGAATGACATTCTTAATATCTACTTCCAGGATGACACTCTTGAACCCTGACTAAAGATGGCCAAGGCTTCTACTTGAAAAGGAAATTTACATGGTAAATTGCCATGCATGTTCTGTGATCTCTGCAAACAGCTGCAGAAGTTGCTACCCCTTTTATGATGCAGCGGCCGAGTGACCGGGGAGGGGGGGAGTAGTTGTTTTCAATTTGTTGCAATACAGTAAATAGAAGTAAACCTATCAACAGAAATGCACTACCAATATGTAGCTAAAGACTTTTTCTCCAATAACTTTTCTTGGTATGATAACTTACCAGCCATTTTACTTTTTTTTGTTTTAATTCATATCTCTGGCAGTCTTTCCAAATGCATAAATTCAGCATTTGCAATTGCAGATCATTACTTGATACATTTTTTGAAGATGGAAAAGAAAATTAGAATATCATTTTATGAATAACCTCTCTTCCCTTTCTCATTTTAAGATCTAAATGGCCTGCTGTAATTGACGATGAGGAACTATCATCTGCATTTGCGATGAAAAAACATACACAAAATTTGAGAAAATCTATTGCCAGCTTAGTGAAAGAAAGAGCAAAAAACAAATTTTATTCTGATAATTGAACATACAACCATGAACCCTGTCCATTCAATTATTAAATGACATGAAGAAATTGACAGAATCAAGTGATATTAAACTCCAAAAAATAAACAAGATGCACACATAACATGAGAGAAACATAAGTGCTGACTAAATTGTCTGGTTTGAGAGAATCTTACTGCCCGCTTATTAACGAATCCACAAAGCCTACTGAGAGTGTAAAGGAGCATGAACTCTTTGAAATCGTAGTGATCGTACCTGCAAGATGAATAGGAAGTCTAAGGCTTTAATCTAGCGTTGATAAAAAGGGATGCAACTGAGACCAAATTTACTTACACGTGAACTTCAGTTGTCTCATCCACATTTAAGAAGATGATGATGTGAGGCCCTGATCGGAAGGATAAGGATGGATAATGACCTTGAGCACCTCATTTCCAAACTCCTGCTGTTCTTGGTAAATGTCTTTGGCTGAATTCGCAACAGAGTGATTGCACCATTTCACCTCAATCATCTCTAGGGTGTTAATGTTCCCAAAACTAGAAGAGATCTCCTGAAGTTGTTTGCATCTGTGCACCACCAGTTTCTCCAGAACAGGAAAGTGATCTTCACTGGACACATTCCATTGTCCAATATTCAGAGCTTCTAATTTCAAGTACTTGAGTTTGAGGAACTCACCATCTCTTGTCTCCCATTTTTCCCCATCAAAGGCTTTAAGCAACAATTTTAGAACTTCAAGGTTAGGAAGTGTTGCAATTGTTGCTATGTCACTCCATGGTAGACGAAAATTTGATAAAGTCAACTTCTTCAGATTCGAAGGGAAACTTAATCTTCCATGAGATACTTTCGTGGCATAGTAAAACACCTTAAGGGACTCAAGTTGACTTAAAGAGTCTAATTCTGGAAAGTAGTTGCAATTCTCAAAATTGCTCCAGAATGCAGTAAATATGCACTTCAGTTTCCGGAGATTGGGCAATGAACACATCACATCCCTTGAATTTGTCCCGTATGGTAGAGTGGGTGTGGAAAGTGTTTCTAGTTTATCTAAAATGGCATCCTTGATGTCTCTCTTGTCCCATATCGAAGAAGCGCGCTTATCAATGTGCAAATGCCTTAAACTTTCCATGCTCCAAACTGTATCTGGTATATCAACTTCACCTCTTATTCCTTTCACAAGAAAAGTTTCGAGGTTCTTCAGGTTGGCAATTGATGATGGGATAGAGGTGCTCCGAATCCGAACTACTAAGAGCCTCAATTGAACCAACAATTCTATTCCACAATTTAGATCTTTTAGCAGCAACCGTCCCAAATCCAATACGTTAAGAAGCTTGAAGTTGCTAAAGATAAATGAGGCATCATCCAAGTGAAAAGGTGCAAAATGCAGTAAGGAGCAAACATGCAAACTGGAAGACAACTTCTCGATGTCATTGAGCATAGAATAAATGCACAATCTATATTGCTCATAAGTTGTGGAATTTGAATTACAAGATTCAACATTCCCATCTACCTGCTGATGAAACTTGAGGTCGGTTGGAGCAAATGGTTCATCATTCTAGTAGAAGCAAAAACTTTTCATCTTTAGCTTTAGCCAAGCTAAAATTGAGCAAAAGATCATGAACGCGGAAAGTTTTGACCCCACCGCTAGATCTTCTTTCAGCAACAATCACTAAGCTTCTACCAATTAGATCCATCAAGTTGTCTTTCGCTATATCCTCTGAACTTTTCTGCTCAGTCTTCTGTATGAATCCTTCAGCAGCCCATAACCACATAACCTTCTTTGCCAGAATTTCTTTGTCCTCTGGAAATGCTCCTAAATAAAGGAAGCATGGTCTCAGATGATCCGGTAAATTTTTGTAACTCAGTTCTAACACTTCCTTGCTTAAATTTTGCAAGTCTCCATCAGTGTGTCGGCTTAAACTTTCTGCAACTTGTTCCCACTCTTCTTCCTTTTTCCTTGCAAGAACTCCAGCCATCAGAACAACAGCAAGAGGTAACCCTTTGCAATTTTTTGCAATTTTATTAACGGTTTCCAATTGTTCTGTGGGATATCTTTTTCCAAGAAAAAGCTTTTTCTATAACAACTCCCAACTTTCATCATCATTGAAGTAACGAAGGTGATGACAAATTCCACTAGGTGCTTGAACTTTGGAGGCTATTTTTTCGAGCCGTGTTGTGAAAACAATTCTACTTCCTTTTTTGTCATCACAGAAACATCTCCTTATAGCATTCCATGCCTTAATATCCCATATATCATCTATGACAATCAAATACCTCCGTCCTTTTAGAGATTGATACAACTGTGTGGCTAAATCTTCATCACTTCCCACATGGATATTTTTATCACGCTCATCAACATGACTTAAAATGTCATGCAAGACCTGCCGCTTTTCAAAGAGTTGAGAAACACAGCACCAGGCTCGAACATCAAAGTACTCGACAACCAAAGGATTGCTATACAATTTTTTGACTAGAGTCGTCTTACCAAGTCCTCCCATTCCAATGATCGAGACAATATTTAGCTGCTCTGGTCCTCCTATTAGTTGCTCTATTATCCTTTTGGCCTCATCCTCAAAACCAACAATCACTTCACGCATTGCTGACAACTTCTCACCAGAAATCTTCTTGTTAATTCTTTTTATCTCATTCTTGATTAGCTCAACCTCTTCCAGGACAGTAGAAAACTTCAACATACGATACCAGGCTGGACCATCTCTTAAGGAAATAGGTTCAGTGACATATTTTGCTTCATTTTCCATATTTGTGATGCGTATCTCAAGAGCTTCTTGTTCTCCAATTTCAATGCACTGCTCTTCAGAGTTGTCAAGCAAAGATATCAAGAAGTGTAGTTCATTCTGGAGATTTTCAATCCAAAGCTTTGCAGCTTTTTCAATATGAGGCTTTACAAAACGAGAAATTATAGCAACCCTACTATTCAACAGCTCACTTAGATCTTTGAGGGAATTTGTCGTACCTCTCAGGCCACGGGTCCCCCGGAAGTTAGATGATGTAGCACGGGAATAGATCTTCCTCATATCTGCCTTGATAAGCTTGATCTTCTCAAGCAAATCAGGCAGGAGAGTTCTCATCTCCCCGGTCATGCCTTCTTTGTCCTCATTGACATGAAAAGAGTATATGGCAGACCCTGCTTCGAGAGCCATAACTTCCATAAGACTCTGAATATCCTTAATTTCCTGATGCACATGATCACCATTTTGTGTCTCAACATAAAAAGTTCTCAAGAGTCGTATGTCCTTGCGAAGGGTTTCTAATTGGTCTTTCATAGGAGCTGTGGAACTCGATTCATCGTTTACCAGATCCTCCATACACAATAAACTGATGAGCTTACGCCTTCCAAGCGACGGTCGAAGTATAGTATTATCCACCGACATCATTTCTTCATTCATATCGCGGACATGCCAGTCTTCAATAAGACGAGCTACCTTATTTAACTCAGCTCCTATATGTTGTTGATGTGATTTCACATGGTCGGGGTGTGGATCGGTAGCCGTCTTCGTCGTGAGAAAAGATCTAACGACCTTCAAATCCTCGTGAAGGCTTTCAAAGTGATCCTTTGTTGGAATCTCCACACTTCCATCACGGCTTAGTAGCTCAGCCAGTTGATCGAGGAGAAAATCAATAAAGCCTACCAAAAGAGAAATTGTTGCATTTGATGTTAATGCCTTTGAAGCACGACAGATGCCATCATAAAGACTTGTGACTCCCCCATTGGCGTTATAGTGTAGCGCACGAGAAAGGTCACTATTTTCATCCATTTTGTTAATCCAACAACTGAAGAAAAACGATGCTGCTGTGGTAGCCGCATATCCAACCTCCTCCTTGAGAGAATACAAAGCCTCCTCGCTTAATTCGAGTTTAGCAACAAATTGAAGGGAATTTCTTAGAAATCTCAGCCTTCTCTCGAGGGTGTTAATTAGTTTCTTCACCCCAACAATAGAGTTGACCTGATCGGATTGTATCAGAAGATCCTTCATATTCTCTAATACATAGTCAATAAATTTCACCTGGAGATCACCTTCAATATCCCCCTGTCTCCATAATCATTTGATACGATGATAACATTGATGGACTTCCAGCTTAATAAGCTCAATCTTTTCTTGCACAGAGATCAGCGAACCATCCAAATCTATGGGCACTTCTCCACCCCCAAGTGAGAGAATGACTTCTCCCACATCTTGTTGGACTACAGCTCTAATTTTCTTATATCGGTCTTTTATCTCCTCTCTATCAACTATCATCAGTTCTTCGGACATGAAGAACGTCCTAAGAAATTTGAGCTCAATCTTAAGGGTCTTCATTTGATCTTTGAGTGAAGCACAGCAGCTCTCCTGTTGTTCCAGGTAGTCCAGGCGTTCCAGTGAATCTTTAATCACACCCTCCATCTTCATCCCCATCCTCTCCGTTTCTCTTCTCTCTCAGTCGAATATCTTTGATTAAGTGAGAAAAGTATTGGAAGGAAGCTTTGCACCAAAAAAAGAAACTGCAGCAGTGCGTATTACTTCCAACAGCTGAAGGTGTTTGCAATTGGGATCAAAGTCAGTCTTGTCAGTAAGTCATTTTCTTTTTCCTTTTTGCCTATTCCCAGTAATAGATTAAAATAAACACAACACGGAGACAGAGACATCTAAAGTCAACACAAAAAATGCTATTAATTTCTTAGCCATCACATGTTGCTAAAATCACTCAATATTTTCTTCTGTTAATCTAATAAAGAGAGCAGATTCAAATAATGTATAAAAAAAATTGTTGTTCACGTCGAGAAGAAAGAGAGATTGCAGCGAGATTCTCGCCCCTAAATTTAGACTTAATACCTAAAGTGATGTATGAGCTTAGTACATGAAGATTAGATTCTCGTTAATGCCATGTTGCCCTTTTTTTCAAGTATCAATTTTTGAAGGAACTAGCAAATGATAATTTGTCTTTTGTGTAATGACAACTAGGGAATTAAATTCTAACCCCCTGTGAAACCCATATATATTAGCCCACTTCCCTGTGTTAGCAAAATTATAAAAATTCTCCTTATAATTTTTAAAAAATGACACACTGCCCTCTTCTGTTTGCTGTTTGTTTGTTTTGCCATTCAAAGTGCATCCCACACGTTATTTCCGCAACTAGAAGTGTTTTTTGCCTTTATATTAATTAGATAATTGACTAAAATGTCCTTATACCTATCTTTACCCAAAAAAGATTGAAAAAAAAATATAAAACCCATCTTCCCCACCTACCACCCCTTCCCCCAACCCCTCCCCCCCCCACCCCCCACCCCAACCCCATTAGCCCCTATACAACACACACACCCACACATCACCACAACACACGGGGCTGGGGGTAAGGGACGGCGGGGTTGGGGCGGGGTTGGGGCTGGGAGGGATGACGGTGGTGTGAAGGCTTGGGGGGTAGACGAGGGGGGGGTGGGATGTGGGGGGCTGACGGGGGGTAGGGTTAGGGAGGATGGTGGCTGGGAGGCTGACAGAGGGTAAAGGGCAGAGGTGGGGGTGTGAGGTGAGGAAGATGATGAAATTTAATTTTTTTTTTATTTTTTTTAGGTGAAAAGAATAGGAGGAGAGAGAATAAAGAAAAAGAAAAAAAAGTATAATATAAGGGTAAAATTGTCATTTTAACAAATTCTTTTAACGGCGTTAGCTTAATAGAGACCGGGGGGAGGGGTGTGTTGTTTTCTAAAAAATATAGGAGGTTTTTGATAGTTTTGCTAACACAGAAGGGTAGGCTGATATATATGGATTTTACAGGAGGCGGAGTGATATTTACCCAAAACGTTATTTAACCTTGGTCTGAGGTCAACACTCATTTTGCAACTTACTTTCTCTCGATTAAAATCGATGTTTGTAGTAATTATATCCATTTAGCATGTTATATTCTAGTATAATTTGTTGTGTGACTTCTTTTGGCACCATTTTGGTCACGAAATTGAATAGTCATCTTCGCGGATCTAATATCCATATGATGGGATGCCCCTATGATGGAATATATAATTATCTTTGATTGTGATAAGGTATTGATCACTCGACCTGCTTCCTCGACAATAAGAATATGTAAAACAAGAAATATGTGAGATGTAAGATTCATCTCAGGAGATAGTTTCGACGCTCAAGTCAGTATCAAAATTAAATGTCGAACTTAAATGATTAAATAAGTTATTTTTAAAATGAGTGTATAAGATAGCAGTTACCTTTTGTGGAATGAAATGGGTCTATCTATATACTTGTCCTGAAAATAGGTCCCACTGCCACGTGTTTGGTTCTACAAGATTCGGCAGTTCCTCGGGGGATCTTTTCACCTCGAGAGACCATTCCATCTCGGGGTCTGTCATTTGTCCATTTTATTTATTCCTTTAGTCTATTAGGGCTTGTTTGGATTTGGGAGGAAAAAATTAATAAAGGAAAGGAAATGATTCAATAATAAAGGAAAGGGAGGGGGAGAATTACATCTTGTTTAGATTGGGTAAAATCATAAAGGAAATATTTATAAATGATTATATGTATTGTTTGTTTGGATTGAAAAGGAAATGAAAGGAAAATGACATGTTTATCTTTTCCTAAGAGCATAAGTGTAACAAATAGAAAGGTAATATAGACATTGTGTAATAAATAAACTGAAATCACTCCAAATCAACCCAATTTGGGGTGATTGCAAAATCATCCCATTAAATGATTTTGCAAATCACTCTCAATTACCTCACTCCCAAAATTCACCAATCCAAACAAGTGCAAAAATAAAAAATAACCCCAAATCAAATCATTTTCCCCTAAATCCCCCAATCCAAACAAACCCTTAAATTTATCATTTATTAAATGACCTTTTTACCTTTATAACGTACATCATCCCTTATCAGTGTTAGGATATAATTATTGTCTCTGTCTCTTCCCTTGCTGGAGGTCATATGACTTACTTTTGGGCTATCGTGACGGCTTGATTTCATTTGATTTTTAATACCTTGTTATTAGCTATTTTTCATATGCTCCTCTGTTGATATCTTAACTTTGTTATTCTATATAACTTTGTATTTTAGTATTTTTAGTCATATCTATGATTATCAGTTTTATATTCGCACCTTTGATCACTGCCTTAAGATTTCTCTCAATATGTTTTATTTATTAAGTATTATTTCACTCATTCTATTTGGTATTTTTCATATAGAGGGCGGTGATATTTTGTAGGAAGACTATAAAGAACTATAATTTTTCAGGACCATTGCTTTCTAGTTGGTTTATATGTGTTCTGAAATATAGACGATCTAATGTTGTTCTATACATAAACGTATTTTGTTATTGTATTGAAAACTATACAAACTTAAGTTGTTAAAAGACTTGTAGTGAATTTATTTAGATATTTAGGTTAAGATTCGAAGTCTGACACAATGACAGCTAAAGTCACCACACAATTTTGATTGATTATCAAGATACCACATGTAGCTACACTGACTATGATATCTTCTGTTAATATAATAGAGTATATTTTTTTGGGTCAAAATAAAGAGAGTATCTTAAGATAAGAGGTACAAATATTGTTGTTTATATCAAAACAACGACAGCTAAGGCTCTTTCTTTTTTATTTTGTTTTTATTTTTATCTCAAATGACAGCTAAACAACCCACATATAACGTGACTAAAGAGAAGGGTTTCTTTCTTTGTTTCTTCCTTTCTCAAATGTCAGCTAAAGTCAACTCACATATAGACCGACAACTAATTGATAAATCTTTAGATGCAGCAGTGTGTCTCCATATATGTAATAAGTTAGTCAATGATGAAACTTTAAAACAGTGAAAAGTACTGAATCCCTGGGGACATTTTTTATTTTCTTTCTTTCTGAACTAAAGAGAAGAATTTTAGCAATTAAATCAAGGAACAAGTTAACAACGGCACCCGTTGTAAAAATAATGATACATGGGACTCATCAATAATACAAAATAAAATAATTGTCACACGTTACAAAAATGGCAATCATTTCGAAGATTTTTTCTTAAACCAAATAGATTATACAATCTAGAAGGAAATGAATAATAGGGTAATCAGAGCCTCTAGTAGCAGTAATCCAATTAAAGCAGTTGTTGCCTCATCAGAGAGATATTGAAACTAACTACACTGGACTAGAATCAAGAAATGTATCATAACTTTAAAGAAAAAATGCAAATTAATGCTATCTCTTTAAAAAAATGTGTAATTTACTCCATCATGGTTTCACTGAGATGCATTTAGCCTCCAAAATACCCCAAATGCTCTATTTTCTAATTTTATGCAGAAACCAAATATAATTTTCTGTAAGAATATTTTAGATATTTTGGGGGTCAAGTATACCTTTTTAAAAATCACAAGTGGGTAAATGAGTATTTTGATATCAAAAGGGAATAACTCACATATTTGATCTAAAAAAAAATAATAACAAAAAAAAAAAAAAAAATAATGAAAAGTTGTCTATGTTTAAGCATGCTAAAATAAATGGAGAAGTAATCTAAAATAGTAATTATTGGGTACTTAGGGGAGGAAAAAAGGAAAAAAATATGTACATTTGGGAATCTTCTTTTTTTTTTTTTTTGTCAAATAGAGAGGATGCATGATGAAATATTTGAGGTGCATTTCAATTGTAACTTATTTTAAGCTATAATTAATTTTATAAGCTGTAATAAATAGCAGAACTGCAACTTATATTAAGCTACAAGTTATAAGCAGTTAGAAAAGAAAAGCAACAATCGGACCGAGGTGCCTAAACTTATTTGGTGAACAACACAGAGAACCCCACATCTCGTTATCTTATAATTAACAAGACTGAGTCGATGCAATCTCATCGAAATACAAACTTATAATCATGCATACAATTAATTTTGACAAGCTGCCTAAACTTATTTCCATCAAGATTTCAATCAATTCCTTTGTCTTCAAATATGAACCGTGTAATATTTTAGAAAAGGATATGAGATAGTTGTTGTTGTAACAATCTATCCTGTGGAAAGTGTCATGTCCACTGATGGAAAGATGCAATCCGGTTCAGACTAAAGAGGACAATAAGCAAACTAATTAGAGGATGCACAATGGTGCTGCTTATATAGCTAATAATCAAGGCAAAGTTCACCTACAAAAGGAAAGAAAAGATGGACATAGATTGATGAAGTTTTAACATATCTGGAAGTCCTCATATACCCAGGGTAGAAACATACCATACAATTGGTATCAATCTGGAATCTGAGAGGGCGAACAAGTGTATCCTTCTGCTGATCATGATTATTTTGACAAGCTCCAACATTTTGTTAACAAAGAATGTATTGTAGGCATGTCCATTGGTGCATCTCTTACTACTGAAGTTTAGCCATCACGTTATCGGCAGTTTAAGTAAGAAAATGATCTGCCTGCTTTAATTTAACTTCAAAAAGTAAAATGTTGTTGGTCCACTGACTCAAAATTCAAATTGTTCTTTAATTTGTAGATCCAAGGTCCTTAAGGTTTTATAGATACTACTTCTATACGGGTGAGAATAATCAACAGAATACTTTGAAGGGACTGCCAAAGGCCACGGCAGTAATGCAAAAAGCTGCATAAACTTCCGATAGACTCGAGCCTTCTATTCCTAAAAACCAGCATAGAAAGGCAAGGTAAAACTAAAAATACACATGGACCCAGGCTTTGCTCATCATCTATGGAAAAAATTAAATAAACAAGTGAAATAAAATACTAACTTCATAATGTATGCTAAGACTTAATATATTTATGAAGCAGAAAATGTAAGATTTGAATCTAGGTTAATCAGGCAGTAGAATGCATAGAGGACTGGCATCCAGCACTAAACTGCACGTAGTTTGAGTAGCCAAAATCAGGAAATAACTTTCCCGTTTCCGGAAGTTCTTCCTATTAGCCGACTCATAAATCATAGCACATTAAAAGGTAATCCTAAGGGGAGGTGGTAAGATTTTTTATCTTGATCTAATATGTATTCAACTTCATTAAATTGAATAATTAATGAATTAAAAGGTTTGAATATCAAAATTTGATACATTTGCTTTGAATATAAACTGAGGGAATGATTTTAGGTACCTTAAGATTCGTTTAAATTTTGTGTCTCCATTGTAATTGGTTTTTGGTTTTTACTTTGGATAATGGACTTGTGGTTGGTTTTAGACAAGGGTTTTAGGCTTAATTCTAGTTTATATGTGGACTTATTTTTGAACTGTATCTATCTTATGGAATTTTATTTTTTGGATCCAAGTTTTGTACCCATATCATACGTTAAATTTCTGATTATTTATTATCTCTATTTTAACAAAAGAAAAAATAATAACTTTGTGCCTCTTGCCCCTCGATCGCTTTATGTGGCAAACATATTTTGACAGCATTATTTTAATTTTGTTGAACGTCTTTAAAATCTGCAAGTCATATTTTAATACTTTAGTCTGTACATGATTTTACGAGAGTGCTCATTTTGCTCAAGGACATGTAAATAGAAGAATGTTCTATGTATTTTTGTTGAGTGATTTGACTTGCATTTAATCTCGAGTTTATTTTTGAATTTAGGGTTAATATTGAATATACCTCCAGAAAACTGAATAGTAACAACAATAAGTAATTCAATTGAGTAGTTTGTCATAACAAATTATTGCCTCTAGGGTTATAAAAATATAAAGACGACATAATTATTTCAAACACTAACAGAATTAGAAGTACATTTTCTTTCAAAAAGAAGACGGTCCCCAATGCTGTTTCATGTAGGAGCTAAGTCGTGTCTCAATTCTAATTTCAATACTTTTTTTCTTTTTGTCACCGATCAAGGTGTATATCTATAACGTGTTTGCCTATTTTGCTCATATCACAAAATTATGAGACAAAGCGAAGTACTAGAGATCGAAAGGAAATATATTTTCAGAACAAATTGGCATAATGCAACATAACGAGCTAAATTGCAAGAACTTTGACCATTAATAACCAAAATATTATCATGCGTAGCTAACCAAAAAACAGTCTGATTTTGAGACCTCCTAAACAAGTTTAAAAACAAATAAAATCAAACTGTTTTGCCACTCAAGGAGATGTCATTTACCAAGTATTTAGTTTTTCAGGTACAAGAAGAGTGGGACATTGAGGCTGCTTAAATGACATTCTTAACATCCAATTCCAGGATGACATTTTTGAACCCTGACTAAAGGGCAGTTGGCATGCATTCCTGATGGCCAAGACTTCCGCTTGGAAATGAAAATTACATGATAAATCGGGAATAAATTGCCACGCACAAATGAGGCCTTGTAATTGGGATGTTTAACATCCGTGACACTTTGAAGAAGTTTCAGATAAATTGCCATGCATGTTCTGTGATCTCTGCAAATACGTGCAGAAGTTGCTACCCCTTTATTATGCAGCGGTCGGGTGACCGGGGAGGCGGGTTGGGAGTTGTTTTCAATTTGTTCCAAATACAGTGGTAGAAGCAAACCCGTCAAGAGAAAGGCACTAACAAGATGTAGCTAAAGACTTTTTCTCCAATAACTTTTCTTCTTATGATAACTTACCAGCCATTTACTTTTTTGTGTTTTGCTTCATATCTCTAGCGGTCTTTCCAAATGCATAACTTCAGCATATATAACTTTTATCATTACTTTATACTTTTTTTGAAGATGGAAAAGAAAAATAGAATACCATTTTCTGAATATCCTCTCTTCCCTTTCTCGTTTTCGGGTTCTTCAAAGAATAATTTCAACAATTTAAGATCTAAATGGCCTACTGTAACTGACGTCATCTGCATTTGCGATGAAAAAACATAACAAAAAAATTTGAGAAACACTATTGCCAGCTTAGGGAAAGAAAGAGCAAAACACAAATTTTATTCTGATAATAGAACATACAACCATGAACCCTGTCCATTCAATTATTAAATGATATGAGGAAATTGACAGAATCAAGCGACATTAAACTCCAAAATACAAGCAACAAGGTGCATACATAACATGAGAGAAACATAAAAGTGCTGACAAAATTTTATGGTTTGAGAGAACCTTACTGCCAGCTTATTAACATATCCAAAAAGCCAACTGAGAGTGTAAATATCCAACTACAGCAACAGAATATTCAAATATTGTACTTCTGCTAAGACTTCTCCTTCATTTTTGCTGGAAAGGAGCACGAACCATTTGAAATCATAGTGATTGTACCTGCAAGATAAATAGGAATTTTAAGGCATTCATCTAATGTTCATAAAAAGCGATGCAATTGAGATCAAGTTTACTTACATGTCATTTTGAGTACGAGTCTTTGATCCATTCACTTCTAAGAAGATGATGCGAGTCCCTGATCAGAAGGATAAGGATGGATAATGACCTCGAGCCCCTCATTTCCAAACTCCTGTTGTTCGAGGTAAATGTTTCTGGCTGAATTTGCAGCAGAGGAATTGCACCACTTCACCTCAATCATTTGTAGGGTGTTAACGTCCCCAAAACTAGAAGGGATCTCCTCAAGGTGTTTGCATCTGTGCACCACCAATTTCTCCAGAATAGGAAAGTGATCTTCACTGGACACATTCCATTCTTCAATATCCAGGGCTTCTAATTTCAAGTACTTGAGTTTGGGGAACTCATCATCTCTTGTCTCCCATTCTTTCCCATCAAAGGCTTTAAACTATAATTTCAGAACTTCAAGGTTGGGGAGTGTTGCAATTGTTGCAATGTCACTCCATGGCAAATGGAACTTGGATAAAGTCAACTTATTAAGATTTGAAGGGAAGATAAATCTTCCGTGAGATACCTTTCTGCCATAGTAAAAAAACTTGAGGGACTCAAGTTGATTTAAAGAGTCAAAATCGCACTGAAATTCAGTAACTATGCACTTTAGTTTTCGGAGTTTGGGTAATGAACGACTCACATCCATTGAATTTGCCCCGTATGGTAGAATGGGTGTGGAAAGAGTTTCTAGTTTATCTAAAATGGCACCTTTGACATCTCTCTTGCTAAATACCATAGAAGCACGGTTATCAATGTTCAAATGCCTTAAACTTACCATGCTTCAAATCGTATTTGGTATAGCAACTTCACCTCTTACTCCTTTCACAAGGAAAGTTTTGAGGTTCCTAAGTGATAACATTGTATAGCTAGTTGGTCAGATTTGTGATTGTAATCTTTGTACTTATCTTATCACAACTGTGTATACTTATCTTGTATTCTTGGTGTATTATAAAACACCACACTTGTACGTATTATAGGTATGAAATACAAAACACAATTAACTGAAAGTCTCTTCATGGTATCAGAAGACCAGTTCGCCTAAAGTCCTATCCACCGCAAAACACCATATCACTCTTCCTTCTCGTTACTTCACCATGTCTTCCAGCAGCTCTGCCCAATCCTCCGCCACTGCCTCCTCCACCACCACGTCCTCTGCCTCCATCTTTTCTCTGCCGTCTACCAACGTCAAACTCTACGTCACTGTCCTTCTCGATCACTCCAATTACTTAACATGGCAAACTCAGATGCTCAATTTCCTTACCTTCAATAAACTCCTGGGCTACATCAATGGCACTATCACCAAACCAACTCTTCCCGACTCTGCTTCCGCCGATTATGCAACCATTGCTGCTAACATTGACAATTGGTTGTGTTATGATCGTTTTGTTACCGCCTGTATCACATCCACTCTTTCTGAGTCTCTTGTTCATCAAGCGACAGGCTTCGACTCTGCTCATTCTCTCTGGCAGTCTTTCCACGAGTCATTCCAACACCAGTCTCTTGCCCACAAATCTGTGTTGCGTGCTCAACTTCGTACTCTGAAAAAAGGCTCACTCTTTGTTGCCGAGTATCTCCATCAAGTTCACACTATTTCCACTGCTCTTGTCGCTATTGGCGATACTCTTTCCGACTCCGACATGGTTATTGCGACGCTCGGTGGTCTTCCCAAGGAGTATCGTCCATTTGTTACTTCCGTCGAACAGTTGGAAACCACCCCTTCCTTCTCTCACGTCCGTGCGAAACTTTTCTTGTATGAACAACGCATTCTGTTGGATGATCCTCCTTCATCTCATGCGTCCACCGACAGCACCATGGCACTCACAACTCAACTCCAATCTACTACTATCAATCCTGAAGCTCACATTACTTCCTACAAAACCCAAAACTCCACTTCAAACTCCACCTCCAACTCATACAAAAACGCACAAGCTTCACGGTCCAACTCCAATTATTCTCGTACAAAATGTCAAATTTGCCAAAAGACTGGTCATTCAGCGGCCCGGTGTCGTTACCGTTATTCCCAGTCACGAAACAGTGGCTCCAACTCATCTTACGCTGGCTATCACTATCAACAAATGCCTGCGTTTTCAGGCTCTTCTGCGTCTGGTTCCGTTCAACCGTGGATCCCAGACTCTGGGGCATCTTCACACATGACTTCCGACCCGTCACTCTTGCAACACATTCACCCTTACACTGGCAATGATCAAGTGGTTGTCGGGGATGGTAAGTCTATTCCAATTACTCACACTGGCTCTTCTACTTTTTCAGCGTCAAATCGTAATTTTTCTCTTCACAAAATTTTACGTGTTCCGCAAATTACTCGCAATCTTCTTTCTGTTTCTCAGTTTACTCGAGAAAATAATGTCTCACTTGAGTTTACTCCTTCTTCTTGTGTTGTGAAGGACCTCCACACCGGGACTCCCCTTCTCACGGGCTGCGTTGACTCTAAACTCTACACACTCTCACTGCCACTTGCATCCACAACTTCCAGTCCTGTTGCGTTAGCTGCTTTTGTTCGTGCTCCCTTTGAAGTCTGGCATAATAGGATGGGACATCCAGCTCATTCTGTTTTGTCTGTACTTAGTTCTAGGAATTTTTTAAATGTTTCTGGCACATCCAAGCTAAATAAGCTTTGTAACTCATGTATGCAAGGCAAAAGCCATAAACTTCCATTTCAGAATTCTAATAAAAGCACTAGTTTTCCTCTGGAATTGATACATTGTGATATCTGGGGTCCAGCTCCAATTTCATCTTTTTCTGGCTTTCGCTTCTTTATCTTGTTTATCGATGATTACAGCCGTTTTACATGGATATATCCCTTGAAAAACAAAAATGACTGTGTTGATTCTTTTCTGCATTTTAAGCGGCTCACTGAAAATCTTTTCAATTCCAAAATTAAGTCGTTCCAATGCGATGGGGCCAGGGAATTAACTCAAGGGCGTTTTAAAACCATAATTGAATCATCGGGTATTCAGTATCGCATCTCATGTCCCTATACGCCTGAACAAAATGGCCTAGCTGAACGCAAAATTAGGCATGTTACAGAAATGGGTACTACTCTTCTTTTTCACGCAGCTCTTCCTAAACAATTTTGGCTTGAGGCCTTCACAACTGCTGTCTTTCTTATTAATCGGTTGCCCACACCCGTGTTGTCCCAGAAATCTCCAACTGAAATGCTCCATACCACTCCACCATCTTACTCTACTCTCCGTGTGTTTGGAAGTTTGTGTTATCCTCATCTGGGTCCTGTGAAAACTGACAAGTTAAGTCCCAAAACACAACCTTGTGTCTTTATTGGGTATAGCCCATGTCATGTGGGCTATCGCTGCTATAATCTTATCACTGGTAAAGTTCACATTTCGCGTCATGTTGTGTTTGATGAAACTCACTTTCCATTTCGGCAAACCAACGCTAATGCCCAGACTGCTCATGGTATTCTTTCGGCCCTTCCTTCCTCTGGTGCGATGGATATTTCCTTTACACCTCCTGTATCGTCCATTGCTCCTTCACTACCTGCTAGCTCGTTACTTCTCCTTCCACCGTCAAATCACATTTCCCATATGTTCTCTTCCTCTAGTGCAAGCTCCTCGCATTCGCTGGCCCCTGTCCAACCACTTACCAGTCCGCCACCATCGCCTGTTACCTCCACTACCACTACTCCTTCATCACCCGCACGCACTGAGCCATGGCCTTCTCATGGCCTCCCGTCTTCAACTCCTGATTCCGCTTCGTCTATTGCTACTCCCTCGCGTTCTCCACCAGTCCATCGTCCAACCTATCGTGATGTTCTTCTCTCTCCTCTGCCTGTCACCACTGATTCGCCTCTTCTCTCTTCCACACTTTCTTCATCTACCTCTGAGTCCTCCTTATCCGGTCCTCTCTCTGTCTCTCAGCCTCGGTCGTCCCTCTATCCCATTGCAACATCAACCCATCCTATGGTCACTCGGACGCGCGACCACACTCGTGTTCCGAAGACCTACCCAGATCATATTACCTTCACTGTCGTGTCTTCTTCTCTTGCTGATACCGAACCTACATCTTTTACTCAAGCTTCTAAATGTTCTCATTGGCGCAACGCTATGGATAAAGAATATAATGCGTTACTTCACAATGGTACCTGGGCCCTTGTTCCACCGAAATCTTCACTTAATATAGTTGGCTGCAAGTGGGTATACCGTATCAAGCGTAAATCGGATGGTTCTATTGAACGGTACAAGGCTCGGCTCGTCGCCAAGGGCTACAATCAGGAAGACGGGCTTGACTTCACTGAGACATTCAGTCCCGTTGTCAAACCAACCACTATCAGAATCATGTTGTCTCTTGCTATTTCGAGGAGTTGGGTGATCAAACAACTTGATGTTAATAATGCATTCCTGCATGGGGTATTACAGGAAGATGTTTACATGGCTCAACCACCTGGCTTTGTCCATCCTTCTTATCCGTCTTATGTGTACAAACTTCAGAAAGCAATATATGGACTCAAAC
Organism: Ehretia macrophylla; assembly: GCA_037974665.1. Lineage (NCBI taxonomy): Eukaryota > Viridiplantae > Streptophyta > Magnoliopsida > Boraginales > Ehretiaceae > Ehretia > Ehretia macrophylla. Next base: position 69,536,139 of record CM075781.1, read on the forward strand.
AGGCTCCGCGTGTTTGGTTTTCTCGGCTCAGCAACTTTCTTCTTGACCTTGGATTTGTTTCCTCAGTATCAGATACTTCGCTCTTCATTCGTCACTCATCTGCTGCACCTGTGTTTGTGTTGGTCTATGTTGATGACATCTTAGTTATCAGCCCGTCCTCGACAGTTGTTGAGTCTGTTTTAGCTGCCTTGCATCGACAATTTTCAATTAAGGATCTCGGCATTCTTAATTATTTCCTTGGCATACAGGCTGATCATGTTCATAATGGACTTCGTTTGTGTCAAACTAAATATGCTACTGAGCTCATTGATCGTGCAGGTCTTCAGGCAGCAAAACCAGTTGCGACACCTCTTGCTACTTCGCAACATCTCTCCCAACATGATGGTGATCCACTTCCTGATCCTAAGCAATATCGCAGTATGGTGGGAGCGCTTCAATATCTCACTATAACTAGACCAGATCTTGCATTTGCGGTAAACAAGGTGTGTCAATTCATGCACTCACCCACTGATGTGCATTGGTCAGCAGTGAAGAGGATCTTACGCTATGTTAAAGGCACATTGGGTTTTGGTCTCACACTTACACCTTCTTCAGACACTCAATTGCATGCCTATTCAGATGCTGACTGGGCTGGGTGTCCAGATGATCGTCGAAGTACTCATGGCTACTGCATTTACTTGGGCCCTAATTTGGTTTCGTGGGCTGCGAAGAAGCAAACTACAACGTCGCGATCAAGTACTGAGGCTGAGTACCGCGCAATTGCATTTGCCACTGCCGAACTCTGTTGGATCCAGTCTCTCCTTGCTGAGCTGCGTAGTCAGTCGTCCATGACACCGGTCTTGTGGTGTGATAACATCGGGGCGACGTATCTCACAGTTAATCCGGTTTTTCATGCCCGCACGAAACATATAGAAATTGATGTCCATTTTGTTCGAGAGAAAGTTGCCTCTGGGGCAATGCATGTGCGGTTCATTTCTACTACGGATCAACTAGCTGACATTATGACAAAACCACTCTCGCGTGCTCGGTTTGTTTTACTTCGGCACAAGCTCACTGTTCGAGAACTGGCTTCGCTTGAGGGGGCGTGATAACATTGTATAGCTAGTTGGTCAGATTTGTGATTGTAATCTTTGTACTTATCTTATCACAACTGTGTATACTTATCTTGTATTCTTGGTGTATTATAAAACACCACACTTGTACGTATTATAGGTATGAAATACAAAACACAATTAACTGAAAGTCTCTTCACTAAGGTTGGCAATTGATTATGGGATAGAAGTGCTATGGATCCGAACTGCTAAGAGCCTCAACTGAACCAACAATTCTATTTTCCAGTTAAGATCTTCTAGAGCCAACTGTCCCAAATCCAAAACGTTAAGAAACTTGAAGCTGCTAAAGATAGATGAGGCATCATATGATGATATCATGTCCCAGTAAGTTGCAGAGGCAAAATGCAGTAACGAGCAGACAGGCAAGCTGGAAGGCCACTTCTCGAAATCATTGAGCATAGAGTAAATGCAAAGCCTATATTGCTCATGAGTTATAGGATTTGAATTGTAAGATTCAACATAACCATCTACCTGTTGATGAATCTTGAGGTCGCTTGGAGCAAGCAGTTCATCATTTCCATCTAGTAGAAGCAAAAACTTTTCTTCTTTAGCTTTGGCCTATCTAAAACTGCGCAAAAGATCATGAACGCGGAACGTTTTGACCCCACCACTAGATCCTCTATCGGCAACAATCACTAGACTTCTACCAATTAGATCCATCAAGTAGTCTTTCGCTATATCCTCTGAACTTTTTTGTTCAGTCTTCTTTATGAATCCTTCAGCAGCCCATACCCACATAAGCTTCTTTGCTAGAATTTCTTTGTCCTCTGGAAATGCTCCTAAATAAAGGAAGCATGACCTCAGATGATCCGGTAAATTCTTGTAACTCACTTCCAATACTCCCATGCTTAAATTTTGCATGTCCCCACCAATGTGTCGGCCTAAACTTTCTGCAACTTGTTTCCACTCTTCTTTCTTTTTCCTTGCAAGAACTCCAGCCACCAGAACAACAGCAAGAGGTAGTCCTTTGCATACTTCTGCAATCAGCTTCAGATTTTTCACTTGTTCTTTAGGACATCTTCCTCCAGGAAATAGCTTTTTCTGTAACAACTCGAAACGTTCATCATCAGTGAAAAGACGAAGGTGATAAGGAATGCTACGTGCTTGAACATTTGAGGCTATTTCTTGCAGTCGAGTTGTGAACATAATTCTACTTCCATTGCAATCATCGTCAAAACATCTCCTTAAAGCAGTCCATGCTTTAATATCCCAAATATCATCTATGATAATCAAATACCTCCGTCCTTTCAAACATTTACGCAACATGTCTTTTAAATCTGCATTAGTGCTTTGATAGGTTCCTTCAGTGAACTCAACAACTTGATCTAAAATGTCAAGCAAAACCTGCCTCTCCTGAAATACTTGAGAAATACTACACCATGCTCGAACATTGAAGTACTCTACAACGAGAGGATGACTATACAGCTTTTTGGTTAGAGTCGTCTTGCCAAGTCCTTCCATTCCAATGATCGAGATAACGTTTAACTGCTCTAATCCTCCTATTAGTTGCTCTATTATATTTTTGCCCTCATTCTCGAAACCAACAATCACTTCACCCATCGTCAAGATATCATGTTGTGCTGTCTTCTCATTGATTATTTCTATGTTTTTCTTGATTAGCTTAAACTCTCCCATGACATCAGAAACCTTCAACATACAACACCAGACCGGATGTTCTCTTTAAGAAAATGGGATCAGTGGCATATTTTGCTTCATTTGCCACATTCATTATGCATGTCTCAAGAGTTTCTAGTTCAATGCACAGCTCTTCAGAGTTGTCAAGAAAAGATATCAAGAGGCGTAGTTCATTCTGAACATCTTCAATCCAAACATTTGCAGCTTTTTCAATATGAGGCTCTACAAAACGAGACATTATAGCAGCCCTACGATTCACCAGCTCGTTTAGTTCTTTGAGGGAAATTGTCGTACCTTTCTGGCCACGGGTCTCCCGGAAGTGAGATGATGTACCACGGGAATAGATCTTCCTCATATCAGCCTTGATAAGTTTGATCTTCTCAAGCAAATCAGGCAGGAGACTGCTCATCTCCTCGGCCATGCCTTCTTTGTCCTCATTGACGTGAAAAGAGTATATGGCAGACCCTGCTTCGAGAGCCATCACGTCCATAAGTCTCTGAATATCCTTAATTTCCTGACCCATACAATATCGTGTCTCAACATAAAAAGTTCTCAAGAGTCGTATGTCCTTGCGAAGGGTTTCTAATTTATCTTTCATGATAGGAGCTATGGAACTAGTTTCATCGTTTACCAGATCCTCCATACATATTAAGCTGATGAGCTTACGGCTTCCAAGCGACGGTTGAAATATAGTATCATCCACGGACATCATTTCTTCATTCATATCGCGGACATGCCAGTCTTGAATAAGACGAGCTGCCTTATTTAACTGAGATCCTATACTCTGTCGAAGTGATTTTACACGGTCGGGGTGTGGATCTGCAGTCGTGTTCGCCGTGAGAGAAGATCTAACGACCTTCAAAGCCTTGCGAGGGCTTTCAAAGTGATCCTTTGTTGGAATCTCCAGATTGCTATCAGGGCTTAATAGCTCTACCAGATGTTGGAGAGCAAAATCAATAAAGCCCACCAGAAGAGCATCTGCAGCATCTGATGTTAATGACTTTGAAGCATACAGGATGCCGTCATAAAGACTTTGTGCCTTCCTCATTCCTCTTATAGTGTAGCACAAGAGAAAGGTCACTATCTTCATCCATTTTGTTTATCCAACAACTGAAGAAAAACGATGCTGCTATGGTAATTGTTTAGCAACAAATTGAAGGGAATTTCTTAGAAATCTTAGCCTTCTCTCCCCGACAACAGAGTTGACCTGATCGGATTGTATCAGATCCTTCATATTCTCCAACACATAATCAATACATTTCACTTGGAGATCACCTTCAATATCCCCCTCTGGCCATGATTGTTTGAGAAGATGATAACATTGATGGACTTCCAGCTTAATAAGCTCAATCTTTTCTTGCACAGAGAACAGCGAACCATCCAAACCTAATGGCACTTCTCCACCCCCAAGTGAGAGAATGACTTGTCCCACTTCTTGTTGGATTACAGTTTTAATTTTCTTATATCGGTCTTTTAAGTCCCTTCTCCCAATCCTCATCAGTTTTTTGGACATGAAGAACGTCCTGAGACATTTGAGGCCAATCTTAAGTGTGTTGATTTGATCCTTGAGTGAAGCAGAGCAGCTCCCCTGTTCTTCCAGGTAGTCCAGGCGTGCCAAGGAAGCGTTAATGAGATCCACCGTCTTCATGCTCTCTGTTTCTCTTCTCTCTCAATCGAATATCTTTGATGATCTTTGATGATTAAGTGCGTATTACTTCAAACAGCTGAAGGAGGTGTGTTTGCAATTGGGATCAAAGTCTTCTCAATAAGTCATTTTCTTTTTCCTTTTTGCCTCCTTGTAAGTCTAAATTTGGTGGCAAGAATCTCGCTGCAATCTTTCTCTCTTCTCGACATGAACAACAAATTTTTTATATATTATTTTGTGTTGAGTTTAGCTGTCACTGTCGGTGTTGTGTTTATTTTATTTTATTACTGGGAATAGGCAAAAAGGAAAAAGAAAATGACTTACTGCTGCAGTTTCGTTTTTGGTGCAAAGCTTCCAATACTTTTTTTTTTCTCACTTAATCAAAGATATTCGACTGAGAGAGAAGAGAAACGGAGAGGATGGGGATGGAGATGAAGGGTGTGATTAAAGATTCAGTGGAACGACTGGATTACCTGGAAGAACAGGAAAGCTGCTCTGCTTCACTCAAAGATCAAATCAACACCCTTAAGATTGAGCTCAAATTTCCCAAGACGTAATCCTCTCCCTCCTTTTCCTTTATTATTGAATCCTTTCGTTTTCTTTATTATTTATTCCTTCCGAATCCAAACAGGCCCTTAGATTTGGATGGTTCGCTGTTCTCTGTGCAAGAAAAGATTGAGCTTATTAAGCTGGAAGTCCATCAATGTTATCATCGTATCAAACAATTACGGCGACGAGGGAGTATTGAAGGTGATTTCCAGGTGAAATGTATTGACTATATATTAGAGAATATGAAGGATCTTCTGATACAATCCGATCAGGTCAACTCTATTGTTGGGGTGAAGAAACTAATTAACACCCTCGAGGGAAGGCTGAGATTTCTAAGAAATTCCCTTCAATTTGTTGCTAAACTCGAATTAAGCAAGTCGGAATTGTATGATCTCAAGAAGGTGGTTGGATATGAGGCTACCATAGCAGCATCGTTTTTCTTCAGTTGTTGGATTAAAAAAAAGGATGAAAATAGTGACCTTTCTCTTGCGCTACACTATCAGCCCAATGGGGAAGAGACAAGTCATTATGATAGCATCCAGGATGGTACAAAGTCATTAACATCAGAAAATGTCTTTTATTAATGTAAAGTTACAATATGCACAAACTGTTCATGAACTAATATCCCCTTGTTATATATATTTTATACAAGACATGTGTATTTATAATACTGCAACCGTTTAGAAGTCAGAAAATGGGCAAAGTCTAGTGGCTCACAATCACTACCTCTACTTTCAGATATGTTTTTATCATTTTAAAATCTTACCACTTAGACTCATGATAACAAGTTTTTTTTTTTTTTTAAATAGCTAACAAGGTATCAATGGTAAAGTATTGGTTAAAATATTTTGGATGATAAAGTAAATTTATGTAACGTAAAATTTTTAAGTTAAAACTTGGGCTAATTACATATATTATTTGAATCTACTCTCTTTATTAGATTAACAGAAGAAATCATTGAGTGATGGAAAATTCTAGTAACCGGGCTGGGGTTCAGAAAATAATGAAGTAGCGATACGTAACAGTGGGACCTGCGACATTTAATACATGAATATAGTAAAGATGAGAAAAAGACTAGTATACCCTTTTGCATTGATGATAACATTGATGGACTTCAGCTTAATAAGCTCAATCTTTTCTTGCACAGAGAACAACAACCGATCCAAATCTATGGGCACTTCTCCACCCCCAAGTGAGATTATTTCTTTTAGTGAGCGAATGACTTGTCCCACTTGTCGTTGTACTACAGCTCTAATTTTCTCATATCGGTCTATTGTCTCCTCTATACGAATCGACATCAGTTCTTCGGACATGAAGAACGTCCTGAGAAATTTGAGCTCAATCTTAAGGGTGTTGATTTGATCTTTGAGTGAAGCAGAGCAGCTTTCCTGTTCTTCCAGGTAGTCCAGGCGTTCCAGTGAATCTTTAATCAGACCTTCCATCTTCATCCCCATCCTCACTATTTCTCTCCTCTTTTAGTCGAATATCTTTGATTAAGTGAGAAAAAAAGTATTGGAAGGAAGCTTTGCACCAAAAAAGAAACTTCAGCAGTGCGTATTACTTCAAACAGCTGTGTTTGCAATTGGGATCAAAGTCTTCTCAATAAGTCATTTTTTTTTTGGCCTTTTCCCAGAAATAAAATAAACAGAACACCGAGCAATGATCAGCTAAAGTGAACACACAAAAGAATCACCAAACATCATCAATACATTATAATAAGATTAGTAAAACTCGGCGGCTGCTGTCTACTATAATATTATACACAGGCGCAACCGGGCTGCTAATGTATTATTTATAATATAGGGTTGATTCTTTCTAATACCAAACGCTCAGAAAACAACAAATGAATATGGCATCTCGACGGCCGAATCAATGTCCCTTCACGTTTTGTCGTAAGTAAGTTTTGTGATCATCCTTTTATATTGTCTACTTTACTCGTTTTATCTTGTTTTTATTTTAACAAGCTAGTATCAAAAGCTCAGAAATCGATCATTGTGCTATGGCATAAGTAAAGTATGACATTCCGTTGTTAGATCACAACACCAATTTTTTGTTGTGAAAAGTTAAAATGCGGGCAGTTTTGACCTAGATGGATCTAGAGGAGACTTTGTTGGGATTTGAGAAGATGTGGTCAACATGGGATCAAAGTACAAAGTCAAGTAAGGATCGTAAAGCTCTGTCTCAAATTCATTTGCATTTATCTAATGAAATTTTAGGAGATGTTATGAAAGAAAAAACTGCTATTGCTTTATGGACGAAATTGGAGACGGTTATGTGTGTCTAAAAGCTTGACGAACAAACTCCATATGAAGCAGCGTTTATATTCTCATCGTATGGTTGAAAGTACGTCTATTCTCATTCATTTGAATGAATTTAAAGAAATTATTTTTGATTTAGAGAATATGGATGTTAAGTATGATGATGAGGATCTAGCGTTGATACTATGGTGTTATTTGTCTTCTTCTTATAAGAACCTCATAGATACAATGTTATATTCTCATGACACACTCACGTTAGATAAAATCCAAGAAGCTTTAAAATCAAAGGATAAAATTGACAAGCAGATTACTAATGTCTTAGAAAATCATGCAGAGGGTCTGGTTGTTAGAGAATGATCTATAGAAAAAGAGTCTGGAAAAATTGATAGAAGTAAATCAAAATTCAAGTATAGGAATATGACCTGCAACTATTGTAAGAAAAAAAGGGCAAATAAAAAAGAATTGTTTTAAATTGTAGAATAAAAATTAAAAAAAAAAGGAAATAATGATCAAGCAGAGAAAACCGGCCAAGCCAGTGTTGTTACAGATACAGATAGTGATAGGGATTTGTTAGTTGTGTCTGATGATGGTTCCAAAACAAACTCTGAATGGGTTCTTGATACTGCATGTACATTTCATATATGTCATAATCGGGATTGGTATTCAGCTTATGAAACTATCTCTAGAGGTACAGTTATTGTTGGTAATAACGCCTCATGCAAAATTGTTGGGATAGGAACTGTGAAAATTCGAATGCATGATGGTGTCACTAAAACACTAACCAATGTAAGACATGTCCCTGATTTAAAGAGAAACCTAATATCCTTAACTACCCTTGATTCAGGCGGGTATGTATACACTAGTAAAGGTGGAGTTTTGAAGGTTAGTAAAGGTGCCCTTGTTGTAATGAAAGGTCTAAAGGTAACAAGAAACTTATATGTTTTGCAAGGTTCTACTATTATAGGTTATGCTGATGTTTCTACTTCTTCTTTGTCAAATGCAGATGTTACTAGACTATGGCATATGAGGCTTGGACATATGAGTGAAAGAGGGATGATTGAACTTAGCAAACGAGGGCTTCTTTGTGAACAGAGTACTGGTAAACTTGAATTTTGTGAGCACTGTGTATTCGAGAAACAAAAAAGGGTAAGCTTTAGTAAAGGCATCCACAACACCAAAGGTACATTAGATCACATTCACTCAGACCTATAGGGGTCAGCCAAGGTTCCATCTAAAAGTGGTGCAAGGTACATGCTTACTTTTATTGATGATTATTCAAGAAAAGTTTGGGTGTTCTTTTTGAAATAGAAACGAGACGCGTTTGCCACATTTAAGGAGTGGAAAACTCTGATTGAAAAATAAATAGAAAAACAAATTAAACGTCTTCCCACTGATAATGGCTTAGAGTTCTGTTCTAATAAGTTTACTAAGTTGTGTAAAAGGGAAGAAATTGTGAAACATTTGACAGTTTGTCATACACCACAACAGAACGGAGTAGCTGAGTGGATGAATAGAACTCTGATTGAAAAAGTGCGATGTATGCTCTTCAACTCTAGTTTACCTAAATCTTTTTGGGCAGAGGCTATAACTACAACTTGTTTTCTGATAAACCGTTCACGTTCTAAGGCTATCAATTGTAAGATTCCAGAAAAAGTATGGTCAGATACCTCTCCTAATTATTCTGATTTGAAAATATTTAGATGTCCAGCATATACTCATGTAAATGATGGAACCTAGATCCATGAAACGTATTTTTCTTGGCCATGCATTTGGTGTAAAAGGATTTAGGTTATGGTATCCTAAAACATCCAAAGTCATAATTAGTAGATATATTGTGTTTAATGAGACTGACACGCTTCAAAAGATGGGAGATTCTTCTTCACCTATATCTGCACTTGATTCAGATGAACTGTAACACCCTGACCTCAAACATATAGTTATTTTATTTACTTGCATATATTAATATGCTTATTTTAATTATTTACATACATTTACATATTACTTTAATTGTTTGCATACATTTGTTATCATCACTTTTCATATCTCTTGAAAAAAAAATGCATTTGTCTTGTTTAGCGTGCATTTACGTGTTTAAGTGTTGTAGATGTTAATTATATGATAATGGTTAGCAAATAAAACTGAATTAGTTAGATTAGAATCATATGACAAACTAATTAATATTACATAGTTAGAAGGGGAATTTGGACTTTGGGCTTTAATTAATATCTCATTTACTAAATAAAACAAAACACAATATATGTATATTATACATACACACATACGATTCAGCACACACACAAATTCAGCACACACACATAACACACGATAGAAAGAAGAGAAGAAGAGAAGAAGAGAAGAAGAAAATAAGGAATAAGAAGAAGAAATCAGTTTGTAAGGACAATTTTCATGCCATTCTTCATGTCTAGGTGAGGGTTTCATCCTATTTGTGCATTTGTGTTGAGATTTTGCTAGGGTTAAGATTGATAAGTGTAATTAGTTGGTATTTGAAGTGGTACATGCTTGTAATGTTAGTTAAATGAAGTGTAGAGCAAACTTTAGACATGGTTTTGCTTGTGTATTGATTATTGATGGTGGTTTATTTGTATGCTTATAGAACTTGGTCAATGATTAAAGATGAAACTTAAGTGTTTGATTATATGTCATAGAGATTATTCTTATCATGTGTAAATCATAGCATACAAACAAGAAGTAGCTAAAATTGGAGTAGAGTAAAAAGAGCCATTCTGGACAACTTACTGCCGTCGTCTTTTGGAACCTTTTTGACATAGTAAACGAGCTCTAAAATTAACAAAATTTTTATAGCAGATATATTATTCAGTTTAGAGCAAATGTTGATTTCTAGAGATAAGGCTAATTCTAATGCTTGGACCCTCCGATTTGTACATTTCCGAAATGTGTCTGGGAAAATCGCTGGTGCAGGGCAGTTTAGAGTAGTTGCACGGAAAAGGTTATAACTCATGGAATTTAACTCGAAATTAGGCACCGTTTGATTCTAAAGTTATCTACACTCAAAGAGCTATGTTAGTATATAAAAATAAGATAGTTTGGAAGTCAATAGCATAGGTAACTGAATTAATTAAGTTAAGCTTCTGTTAGAGAAATTAGAAATATCTTAGTTGGATTATTATTTGATAAAGTCTATTTGTTTGGATTGGTACATGGATATGACTTGTGTGAGAATATGTTTATGACTTGAATACTTGATCACCTGAATGTACCGGAGTAAACCTCCTGAATGTACGGTGCTAGACCCTTGAATGTGTCAGTGTATGCCTCCTGAATGTGCCGGAGTATAACTCCTGAATGTACGACGTGTCGGAATATAATTCCAGAATGTGCCAGAGTTTAACTCTTGATTGAGTCAAGCTTGACTACGTGATACTCGTGCTAATCGATTAAATTGCTATCTTGTTACGTGAATATCTGTTGTGTACCTCTCGCTTGGGCCCTTGTTCCTTGGAGAGTTACCTTTAATTGTGATCTTACATGATATTGTATACTTGACTTGATGTGATTATCCTCTTTTCCTTGATAGGTAACGCTTGGTTGATTAATTGTCTATTGGTCTCACATTATTAATTATGTTATGTGGTTAATAAGTTACAAAGTCTAGTTTTTTGTTTTATTGTTTGTAATTATTTAATGTTTCACGAAAATGATAATTAGTTATATTAGTTTGAATGAGTACTTATCTTGTTAATTGATTTTATGCTTTACCTGTATTGCACGAAAACCTTTTCGAAAGCTCCCTCACTAGGTATACGTGTTGTTGTATGCTCATCCGTCTTCTAACCATTTCAGGTTCAGAGCCTTTAAAGTTGAGGTAAAAAAAGTTTGGGATTCTACATGATCAGATGTGCTAGTTGTAGCTGTTTGTTTCTATGTACAATTGAGATAATTATATTTCTTTTGAGGCTTGTGTGCCTTGTATATATATTAGTTATAAAAAAAAATGTAATCCAAAGTTAAAGTCTTGTATGATTTTGATAGGTATAACTAGTATGTAATAACTCCAATGATTTATTTTGTTGTCAAATTAGTATGCATGCTTGTGTAATTTTGTTAAGTTTGTTGAGTTCCAAGGCTCGGATGGCCTTGAGGAGTTTGTTGTATGTGTTGATATCGGAGGACGGGAATTATGAAGAAGCTATTTTGTGGTTATATAGCATGTGTGCAGGTATTCGATAGTCCTATAAACAGGAAAGACTCTGTCCATTTTTCCTCGTTTTTCGTGACCTCGGGAATAGAATCGGGGCCTTCGGACTCGTGAGGGATCGGGAGGACAGGAATTGTGAAGAAGCTATTTTGTGGTTATATAGCCTGTGTATAGGTATCAGATAGTCCTATAAATAGGGGAGACTCTGTTCGTTTCTCCTCGTTTTTCGTGACCTCGGGAATAGAATCGGGGCCTTCGATCTCGTGAGGGATCGAGGAGTTACATGAACAACCAAAAGGTGTGCAAACGGAGTTAAAGATTGAGACTATGAGTTCAACAGTGCCAAATTCAAATTCAGCTTCAGTACATGATGTTCCTCCGTTGCAATAGGTACAATAGTATTCTATTGCCAAGGATAGACCAGGGAGGAATATTAGACCACCCAAAAAATATGGTGAGACCGATTTGGTTACTTATGCATTAAATGTGGCAGAAGATATAAACTGTACTAAGGAACTTTCTACTTACTCTGAGGTAATCACTTGTGAAAATTCTGAAAAATGGTTGGTTGCAATGCATGAAGGGATTGAATCTCTTTGGAAAAATGAGACATGACAGTTAATAAAGTTATCTAAGGGTAAAAAGGTTGTTCGCTGCAAATGGATATCCAAGAAGAAAGAAGGCACACATGGTGTTAAAAATGTGAGATATAAGGCGAGACTAGTTGCAAAAGGTAACAACCAAGTTCCAAGTATTGATTTTACAGATTTATTCTCACCAGTGGTAAAACAAATTTCTATTCGAGCTCTTCTTGTTATTGTCGCTTTGTTTAATTCAGAACTTGAGCAACTTGATGTAAAGACAACTTTTTTACATGGAGAACTTAAAGAAAGTATTTACATGGAATAACCTGAGGGTTTTGAAATTATTGGCAATAAGGACCGTGTATGTTTGTTAAAGAAATCTCTCTATGGCTTAAAACAGTCTCCTAGATAGTGGTACAAGAGATTTGACTCATTTATGATCAGCCATGGATTCCCTAGAAGTAGGTATGATAGTTGTGTTTATTTCAAGGAATTAAATGATAATTCTTTTGTTTATCTGCTTCTATATGTTGATGTTGAGAGAATTTTATATACATTATTTCGATGCCCTTTACTTAATATTTGTTGGTTCTCGAGAGTTTTTATGAGTAATTTTGTGTGGTTTACGATTGTTTTGGGACATAAGTCTATGTTGGTGAGCAAAATTGACTTGTGAGCAGAAATGAAGAGGAGTATCAAAGCTCGAACTATTTTAAAGCGTTGGTAAACGAGAGGCGCTGAAGGAGCTGTGCTAATTGATGTTCTATCAGTCGTAGAGCCCTTGCGCCATCCATAGCGCCTTTGCGCTGCGTCGAAGAACTGGTTGTTGAAGTTTTCATTTTGCGTCAGGAAGCCTATTTTTAAGAGTCAAAAGAAGGGAATAAAACTAAGGATAAAAGGGGACTCTTGCGCAGCATAAATGAGGGATCCGACTTTTGCAGAGACGCTGGAGAGAAGAAAACCTAAGGAATTGAGAGTTGAAGAAGGAGAAACAATCCGAAGACGGACTTCTACCACAATTCTTTTTCAATTTCTAGTTTTTCTTCTTTCTTTTATCATGATTTATACTACGGTCTGGATTTTGTTTAATTCCATTATGATGTTCGAAGTTTCTATTCTAGGGCTACGATGTAGCCGGATTAAGAATGCTTGGATCTTTTTGGTTTTAATTGATTGATGAACTATTCTTATTTTATGTTGAGTATTACATTCTAAACTTAATGCTTGTGATTGTCTCGCCAAGAATTGCATGATTTGTGATTTGATTTGAGACTGAGAAGTGATAATTGAATTAGACCATGTTTGAAATACCACTTGATCGCCATAAGATAGAGATATTTGTGAGATCCTGTGCAGTATTATGAATTTTTCGGGCTTAATGAATTCTATCAGTTCACAGTTATCACAGAGATATAGTTAGCTTGATTATTGATAAATCCATATTTTTCGTATCTTAACCCATTAAATCATGTACGATTGTACTATTTTTGTAAGCTTAAACTGAATATTTGATACAAATTTAGTGCAATATAGGTTTTAAAGGAAAAATGATGAAAATAATGTCAAATGCCAATATTTGGAAATGATCATTGATACAACACTAAAGGAGGAAGATAGAGAGACCTTGACACAAGCAAATTGAGATTGAATTTGGCCAAACAGAGTGCGAAAAAGAACTCAAAATGCCTAAAAACCTTGAAGAACCCTCGATCAACTTTTGGTCAAAGGCAAAGTCAAAGTCAACTGTAAATGCATGAATAGTAAAAGTCAATGAGTGGATAGCAACCGACTGAGCGTGAATAGTAATAGTCAATGCATGTATAGTAACAGTCAACGCTTGAATAGTAACATTCGTTCACATCGCTGACATCATGTTGACATAAGCGCTGACCCTGGCACCGACGTCATGTTGACATCATCCTAACACAGGCGCTAACATCACTGTGTAAATAGTAACCAGTTTTCTCCTATAAATATCCCCTTTCCCTACTTGATTTGGGGACGATTCATTTCTTAGATTTTGCTCTTGTTGTTAGCTTTATATTATGTTAGTTTAGAAGTAATTTAGTTTAGTTCAAAGCTCGGATGAAGGAGGCCATAGCCAAATTAAAGTCATTCCGGAGAATCAAGATCCGCTATTTTCAATAAGTATTCTTTAGATTTCTTGATTTTCTACATGGCTTTCTGTATTGTAATTATTATTATGGCACCTTAAACCCAAGATTCAGGGTAGTAATAAGTGAGGATATTCTTTGTATATAATTCTTGGATTCAAATTAACTTATGTCTTGTATTTTCTTTTCTCGATAAGTATTATTTGATTAATCATGCATAGACTTGGTGTCATGTTTTCGTTAATCAAGAATACACATGCGCCCGGTTTTGTAAATAAGTGGCAATATGAGACTACCTCAGATGAATACAGTCCGGTTGTATCGACATCTCCAGGTTATGTAAGGGAAAGATTAATTGTGAGATTGGATATAGTTTGGTTGTACTAACACCTCCAATTTCGATAATCAATTAATCTCGTCACTTACGTATCTGAGGCCAACTTCAGAAATGGGAGCTTGTAGCCCTATTTTTGAATGATTTAATCTTTAAATTTGAATTCATAATATTATACTTGAATATTGCGAACCATTTACCATCCTGAATCCCATTTGACACTTGAACTTAACTAAAATTGTGTTGTAGTTAAATTTCGTAATCTGATAATTTACCATTACTTTTGGACTTAATCAAACTTATTCATGACGGGAGATAATCAAACAATTCTAATTTAAATATTTAACTTAATTTGATAACCCCAAACTTCATGGATCGACCCTCTACTCGCCGCAGCTAAAGGTAAGCAATATTTTCAATCATTTAACCTTATTATTTTAGATCGTAAAATGACGCGATCAAAATTTGGCGTCGTTGTCGGGGATCGGTGTTCATCAATTAAAGTAAGTCTTTGATTTATGTACATAAGTGTTAATATGTATATATTTTAGTTTTTAGTTTTTATTTCCTTAATTTTTAGTAAATTTTGTTATTTTGTATAGATTTTATTTTATTTTCATTTCTTTTTAATGTTTTAACTTTGTATGCATGGTCGGAGATCTTTAAAACCACCCATCTTTGTTTTTGATTCAGAAATTGAGAAAACTTTTAAATTCAGAAACAAAGCACAAAAACTTTCAACCATGACCGATTAGAATCCAAACCCAAATCTGGATCCAAATCTAAATCAAAACCAAAATTAGAATCAAGTTGTAGCTAGAGAAGTACGAAATGTTAGGATAAGCATAAAAGATTTTTCCACACCACAAGATTATGTACCTCCTCAAGCCATCACTCTACCTAAAACTGATGAAGGTTTTAAGATGAAATCACACATGATCTCAATATTTTTGACATTCTACGGTCTTTCTAATGAGAACCCGTATGATCATATTAATAATTTTGTTCGTGCTTGCAGTTCTATCAACACCAGATCTGCCTCAGAAGAGGTTGTTAAATTGAAAATGTTTCCTTACTCTTTATTGGGTCTGGCATAAACATGGCTTTACAGATTACCTTCTGATTCCATAACTTCTTGCGGTCAATTGTAAAGATAATTTATTGAAATATTTTTCTCTTCTTAAAAAACCAATGAATACAAGAATCAAATTAGTAATTTTTCTCAATTACTTGGAGATGCACTTCATGAGAGGGGGGACAGATATGAAAGATTACTTCATGAATGTTCACACCATACCATTCCAGACTGGCAATTAGTCCAAAATTTCTATTAAGGGCTAAATGAACATAATCAAAGTTTGTTTGATTCAGCGTGTAATGGTTCACTTCTTGAGAAATCTCCAGAAGAAGCCACATAATTGTTTATAAAATTGAGCAACAATTCACGAAAGCGTGCATCTTCATCTAGAGAAAAAAAGAAAGTGTAGGCACAAATGATTACAATTCTTTGTCTTCAAAGATTGAAAATCTAACTCTTACATTGGAAAAATTGATTAAAAGAAAAGAATCATTGCATGTAGTTGATTCAGGTAAAGGTGTTCTTGCATCAAACTCATATTCAATTTCGGAACAAGCTTGTGCTGCTTTTATATATTCTCGTAATTATGATCCATTTTCTAACACATATAATCCAAGCACTCGTGATCATCCGAACCTGCGATGGAATTAGGATTAGGAAACTATCCAACCAAGACCAAGAGGTCCAGGTTATCCGCCAGGGTTTCTACCAACAAGATATACTCATAATCAAGTACCTTCAAATTTCAATTCAAGTTCTCGATCGTATAGTGCAAATTTTGAAGAACAGGTTTTGAAGCCCTTACAAAACTTTGAGTCCAATACCCACCTTATGCATCCTCATTCACAATCAATTGCAAATTTGGAAAGACAAATAGGGAAATTAGCTAGCACCCTTCAGAAAAGAGAAAAAGGAAAACTCTCTACCCAACCAGATGGGAATCCAAAAGGTAAGGCCCAAGTGGCAGTTACGGATCAAACATTGGAGTAACTTCAAGCTGTCACTACACTGTGAAGTGGTAAGAAAGTAGAAAACAAGGTAAGCATTGAAGCTTATAAAAATGCAAGACAATCAAAACAAAAAGTTAAGTCTCAAGTTACTGTTGACTTATCAAAAGAAGTTGAAAATGAACCTGAAGCTATAATTTCACATGAACAAATTCCATCTACAGTGAGTCCCAAGGCACCCTTTCCATAGGCATTAAGAAAACAACCTGAAAAAGAATCTAAAAGGGAAGAAATGCTTGAAACTTTTAAACAAGTTAAAATCAATTTACCCTTGTTAGAAATCATTAGACAAATTCCTGCATATGCAAAATTTCTTAAGGATTTGTGTACTCAGAAAAGGAGGAATCCAGCTTTGATATCAAACAAGATAAGGTTGACTGAAAAGGTAAGTTGCATTATTACCTCTCTTACTCCACCAAAACTAAAAGATCCTAGTGCTTTTACCATTCCTTGTTATATTGGTGATCATTGCATAGATCGTGTGTGATAACCCGAACCCGGCATGCATTTAATGGCATTTAATTGCATTTAATTAAGTGTTATCATAAATGTTAGCATTGAATTATGTGTTTATTTTTAGTTAAACATTCATTTGTAGCTTTATTTTCATATTTTGTTAATCGGTTTTATTTTTCTTGCATCTTAATGCTCGGTTTTCAATAAAATGAAAAGTAGTTCCGAGCCGGAGTAAATTTTGAACTATGTTACTTTCCGAAAATTATATTTTCTTAAATTCTTTGAAGTTTAATTATTAATCTTTTATTGTCGCAAAGTGCATAGCATATCGAGAGCGATAGTTAGGAAATGATTTCTAGTCCTCAGCAAATAGTAAAAACTAGTGTTTAGTGTTTTAATTTTAGTAGTTTAGTTGTTATTAACTTGAATTTGATTTGTGATAGTTGTTTTAGCTTTAAAATACATAAAATAAGCTAGATTGACCAACTTAAGTGAGCATTGACCAAAGCCTTGACCATTTGACCTTGTGTCATCTTTATAATAGCTTAAAATAGCACAAAAAAACAAAGCTGAAAACAGACCACAAGCTGGCCGAAAATAGAAGGAGAAAAAAAAAGAAATTTCAACTTCAAATCTTCAATTCTTCGCGTGAGCTTGCACGGGGTGGTTTCCGAGGCACCCTACGAGGTTTTCCTAGCGTCTAGGAGCGTCTAAGGTGAGGGTTTCATGTTTATTTGCGCATTTGAATATTTTGTGTATTAACTTTGATTTTT
The DNA here is from genome assembly GCA_037974665.1 of Ehretia macrophylla. Lineage (NCBI taxonomy): Eukaryota > Viridiplantae > Streptophyta > Magnoliopsida > Boraginales > Ehretiaceae > Ehretia > Ehretia macrophylla. Next base: position 69,553,861 of record CM075781.1, read on the forward strand.
GGATTTTATCCGTATATCGTTATTTTAATCATTTTGAGGCTTAAAGAATGTTCCCTAGCAATTGTAGAACATGTATTTAAAGCTTTTTAACATTTTCTGCGGTTGAATATCGAAATTGAAATATAAATTGTTTAATAAATAGTAAATCCCCGCTTCGATGAAGTTGCTCCGTTACGCGTTCTGTTGATGTAGAAAGGTGCTAGATATGCTAGAATGTCTAAATGTATGGTTTAATTAGATTGTGTAATGGAAAAAACAGAAAAATTGGTTTAGTGAAAGTTGGGGTCGTTTAGGTCAAGTTTGTCATTTTCTCGTTTTGCATGATGGCATTGTCTCAGGAGGCCATGGAAGCACTTTTGGTGCGGTTATGGCATTGGTTGGGTGATCGGTTGAGGTAGCGATAGTTCAAACGAGCAAAGGGGAAAATCGGGGCTTTGCGTGAATTCTAGGGTTAAGTAGGGTTTCGGGGTCTTTAGACGTGCCTTATAGTGACGTAGGAGGATTGGTGAAGTCGGGTTCCAAAACTCGTGGCTCGTTTGAAAGTAGGAGCGTTTTGGAAGTCGGGGTCATTTTGTGATTTTTGTGTTTTCATAGTGTAGTGCCTATAGAATGCTTAATATTGCTTGTTATGTTTGTTAAAGTTGATTATGATTGAATTTGTATATCAATTGTTGAAATGCTTGTTAGTGTTGTTTTTGATACTTTATTGAATGTAAATGCTTGATATCTCGTCTATCGCCTTGCATCGTGTCTTGCATTGCATAGTGTCAGGCGCTGAGTGATGGGCCTCTCTGGGTAGTCTCGGGCTGCCAGTGTTGGTTGCTCTAGCTCCGTGTCCTATTCCCTTTCTCGCTTGGGTTGCCGCCCAGGGAGTTTTGGGTCGTAGATTGACAGGGTATGTCCGGAGTATTCTAACGGAAGTTATAAGGTGGGTGAGCCAGCGCGTCATCGTTAAAGTCATCGAAGTCATCGAATCGAATGGTACATTGGTCGTATGAGTGAACCATAGCCTTCAAAGTGTGGTATAGCTTTGATTGGTTATGTTAATGCTTTCTTTAATTGTTTATTGTATTGTTGTTTATATTGAATGCCTTTTTAATTGATTGTATTGCTTAACTGTACCTATTTGCATTGCACGATCTTCTTTCTCTCCACCTCGATATATGTCTCGCCCTCACTGAGTATACGTGTTGTGTATACTCACTCCTCACCACCATATTTCAGGAAATGTCATGTTAGCTAGAAAGTTCGTGATTTCGTGAAAGTTCGTGCTTGAAGAGTTGTCTTGCATGCCTATGTGGCTTGAGTTTTCAAAGTTGTAAAGATGTATGCTTTCATGTATTGTATGTATTTAATGTCAAAAGGAATGTAATTTAAGTTTCATTAGATTATTGAAGTGGTTTGATAAGTTAGATTATGTATCTAGTTAGTATAGCTTGACTTTAATGCATGTTGTAATGTCCAAAGGAAATAAGTTAGAATGGTTTAATTGTCAAGCATGAATGTACTTGTAAAAGATGTGAAGAGGTAGGTTAGTCTGTAAACTGGAAATGTATATTTGCTTGTGATTGCTTGTTGAGAACAAGGCTCGGATGGCCTTGAGGTGGTTGAATGTTTGGACATGGTATTGGTCCACTTATATGCTGTCGCAGGTTTGCTTTTTGCCTAGAAACAGGGGAGACTCTGTCCGTTTTCCCTAAAATTTTGCCCGGGTTCGGAATTGGGTTGTGATTAGAATGATTGATAGAACTCCCGGTCTCGAAAGGGATCGGGGTGTTACATCGTGCCCTTATTGATTTAGGAGCTAGTGTAAATCTTCTCCCATTTAATCTATTTGAACAGTTAGATATAAAAGAATTGAAACCTACTCTTGTCACCCTTCAATTGGCTGATAGATCACTTAAAATTCCTAGGGGCATGATTGAAGATGTTCTAGTAAATGTTGATGAATTTTATTTTCCTGTGAATTTTGTTGTACTTGATATGGAACCAGGATAAACTCAAAAGTTCCAAACTCAATCATACTAAGAAGACTTTTCTTAGCAACAGCAAATGCAAAAATTCACTGTGCAACTGGAGAATTTGAGTTTACATTTGGAGATATAATGGTAAAGTTGAATGTTGCTAATGTTGCTAGGTTTGCAAATAGGGATGATGGTCTTGAATGTTTTATTCTTGATAAGATTGATCCATTAATTGAAGAATCTTTCCTTAGTCTCATGCAAAAATATTTTTTGGAGAATACTTTGAATCATGGTGAAATAACTCTGAATAGGCTTGAGGAGGAATCCGATGAAGATATTGAATCTTCAGAAGGCGATCTAGGATTTGATGAAAAACTTCAAGTTTGTGCAATAGAACCATCTTTGACTCTTTCTAAAGAACCCATGATTCCTTCTACACAATCTCCTCATGTGTTGGAACTCAAACAACTTCAAGTCACCTCAAGTATGTTTTTCTTGGGTCAGATCAAACATTTCTAGCTATTTTTGCTTTTAACCTTTCTTTGGAACAGGAAGCTAAACTTGTAGATGTTTTGTCTAAGAATAAAAAAACATTAGGCTGGACTGTTCCAGACCTTAAAGAAATAGATCCCTCATTTTGCATGCATAAGATTAATTTGGAAGATGGAGCCAAGACATCTAGAGAGATGCAACGTAAGCTGAACCTGAACATAAGAGAAGTTGTAAAGAAGGAAATAGTAAAGTTGTTGTATGCAGGTATCATTTATCCTATTTCCGATAGTAATTGAGTTAGTCCTATATAAGTTGTGCCTAAGAAATCAGGAATCACTGTTGTGACAAATGATAAAAGAGAACTAGTACCTACTTGTACCACAACTGGATGGTAAGTGTATATTGACTATAGGAAACTCAATGCAACGACAAGAAAAGATCACTTACATTTACCATTCGTTGATCAAATCTTGGACAGGTTAGCAGGACAAGGTTATTATTGTTACTTTGACGGGTACTCAAGATACAACTAAATCCCTGTGGATCTCAAAGATCAGGAAAAGACAACTTTCACATGCCCTATTGGCACATTTGCTTACAGAAGAATGCCTTTTGGCCTTTGCAATGCACCAACTACTTTTCAACACTACATGATGTCTATTTTTACTGATATGATGGATGAATTTGTGGAGGTCTTCATGGATGATTTCTCTATCTTTGGTTCTTCATTTGAAACTTGTTTGAATAATCTTTCTTTGGTATTGAAAAGATGTCAGGAATCTAATCTCATTCTTAGTTAGGAGAAAAGCCATTTCATGGCTCAAGAAGGAATTGTTCTCGGACACATTATATCCAAGGAAGAAGTGCGGGTTGACAAAGATAAGGTTGATACTATCTCAAATCTACCTCTTCATACAACTGTTAAACAGGTGAGATCGTTCATTAGACATGCTGGTTTCTACCGATGATTTATAAAGGATTTTAGTAAGATTGCTAGACCTTTATCAAATTTGTTGGCACATGATACTCCATTCCAATTTGATGAAAAATGTGTCACTGCTTTTGAAATGCTAAAAAATGCACTTTCCATTGCTCCAGTAATTCAACCACTGGATTACTCTCATCCTTTTGAAATTATGTGTGATGCTCCAGATTATGGCATAGGAGTTGTATTAGGTCAACGCAAGGATCACATTCCTTGTGTGATCTATTATGCCAGTCGAACTTTGGATGATGCCCAGAGAAACTCCACCACTACAGAGAAAGAATTGCTTCCTATAATTTTTGCATTAGAAAGTTTTCAGTCTTATGTGTTGAGGTCAAAATTATCATTTATTCTCACCACTCGACATTAAGATAACTTTTGGAAAAGAAAGATGCTAAACCTATGCTTATTCGATGGTTGTTACTAATTCAAGAATTTGACTTAACAATCAAAGATAAGAAAGGTCGGGAAAATGTAGTTGCTGATCATTTGTCACGGATTGTATCCAAGGAAACAGAAAATGAACTACCTTTGAGTGATACTTTTCTTGATGAACAATTATTGGCAATTTCTTCTCCTTAGCTTCCTTGGTACGCTCATATTGTGAACTATCTTACAGTAGGTAAAATACCCAGGGAATAGAACAAGACTGAGAGGGATCGATTTTTCTCAAAAGTAAAACATTATATTTGGGATGATCCTCATTTGTTTCGTGTTTATTCTGACCATACGTAATGTCTGCAACGTAAAATCCCACTGTAATACCCTTGACCCTGTGGAACTGGCTGTGGCTTCTCGCGTGCTGAAGGAAAGCACTAGATGTCATGAGCATAGAAACCTCTGGAAGAGCTCGTCCTTAAAATAGTTTAAATTTAACTCTTGAACCCCATAAAAGAGTTTAAATGGTCTGGGTGGTTAATTTTTTTATTTTTATTTTTTAAAAATGAGTATAATTTGTGCGTTTTTGTTTTGTGATGTTTTCCTTTTAAACCTAAGAAAATTAAAATAAAATCACCCCGGCTAAAATGATTTTTACCCCAACCCTATCATCTCCCTATTGATTTGTGTGGTTTTGATGAATTTTATTTTTCTTTGATTTTAAAAAAAAGGATATTGAAAAAAAAACTCAAAAAAATATATATATATAAAAATTTCAAAAAAAATATTAATTTTTGCGGAAACCCAATTGTAAATATAAGTGAGTTTAGGATTTTTTTTTAAAAAAAAAAAAATTATTTCTATAATTTTTTTTTGTATATAATTTTTATTTCATTTTATCCTCACAACTTATGTTAGTATTTGGAGTTTTGAATGACAAATCTTCTTTCAGAACCATTTGAGGAATAATGCTTGAAATTTTTATCAGGTTGTATCTATCTTTTTAGTTTGTAATGCATTGCATCACTTTCTTACATTGAGCGCAATGTAAGGCTCGGGTTTGAGGAGGTAGGAGAAAATAGTCGATAATACCATTTAAAAATTTTCAAAATTTTCTATTTCTATTTTTCTTGCTTCATTTATTTATGATAATTAAATTTGAGTAGTTAATTGTCGAAATATGTTAGATTTTGATAAAACACTTGAATTAATTGTGAGAATGGAACAGAAAAATGATTAACCACTAGAGTTGAGTTTGTATCTAGGGATTTTTACTCTTGAAACCTTCTTAATTGTTATTTTATCCCAACAACGTCACATGATTCAATTAGAAATTTTTGATTAATTATCAAAAGAGGCATTAGATTAAAGTATTTACAATGTGAGATGTTATATTTTATTAAAATTTGACTTATTTTTTTAGGTCGGTTTACTCCCTAAAAAAGAGTTAAAAAGTCTATATATAAAAAAAATATGAAAAACTACATATTTTAGATGACTCGTGTAATTTTCAAAGTGTTGATTCAATAAAACGGAGGCATAAAAAAAATCATAACGAGTGCTTTCTCTAACCATTTTTTTAGCACATTTGTTATGAAAAAGCTATCAATTCAAAACTTTGCCAGACAAGTCTTCTTTCACCAAATACAATGCAATCAATGAAAGGCGACACTTCAAAGAAGCCAAGCAATCAACCATTATCCATTGATCGAGTCATTTATTCACCAAAAAGAAAAAACTCTAAGGGAGTATTACATGACTTGGAAGGTAGTTGATTTTTAACATTACATGACTATCCGTAAGAAATATTTTTTAATTTAATTAATCTTGCGTGATTAATTTTTTTAACTTTTGATTAAGTTACAAGTGCTTAAAAAGACTTTAAAGATTTTTTGTAATTAAGATGTGTTTCTCTCCTGCTAGATACAAAAATAACTTCTTGGGGCAAAATAGTTTGGAAGACAAACTCACCATTAATCTTGTATTTTATATGATCTAATTATTTAGATACATTTACTATTCAAATTTGATATGTTTGAATTTATGAAGTACTTGATGGCTTTGCTTGAAGCAAGCAAATGATGGGTTTGAGAAGGTTGATAAATCCAAATTTTTCGTATCTTAACTCATTAAATCATGCACAATTGCACTATTATTGTAACCTTAAACTGAATATTTGATACAAATTTAATGCAATATAGGTTTTGAAGGAGAAATGGCGTAAATTATGTCAAATGCCAATATTTGGAAATGATCGTCGATACAACACAAAGGGAAGAAGGTAGAGCGACCTTGACACAAGCAAATCAAGATTGAATTTGGCCAAACGGACACAGGACGCCGAAAAACCTTGAAGAAGCCTTGGTCAACTTTTGGTCAAAGTCAAAGTCAACGGTCAATGCATAAATAGTAAAATTCAACCAGTGAACAGTAACCGACTGAGCCTGAATAGTATCAGTCAACTCGTGAATAGTAATATTCGTTCACATCACTAATATCATACTGCCATAAGCGCTGACATAAGTGCTGACTCAAGCGTTGACGTCATGTTGACATAGTGGTGACATTGGCGCTAACATCATCCTGACAGTCGCTAACATCACTGTGTAAATAATAACCTCCGAATAGTAACTAATTTTCTCCTATAAATACCCCATTCCCCATTTCATTTGGGGACGATTCATTTCTTAGATTTTGTTCTTGTTGTTAGCTTTATATTATTTTGTTAGTTTAGAAATAATTTAGTTCAAAGCCCAAATCGAGGAGGCTATAGCCAAATTAAAGTCATTTCGGAGAATCAAGATCCGCTATTTTCGATAAGTATTCTTTAGATTTTTTTTGATCTTTTACATGACTTTCTGTATCGTAATTATTATTATGGCACATTAAACCCAAGATTCAGGGTGGTAATAAGTGATGATATTCTTTGTATATAATTCTTGGATTCAAATTAATTTATGTCTTGTATTTTCTTTTCTCGATAAGTATTACTTGATTAATCATGTATAGACTTGATGTTATGTTTTCGTTAATCACGAATACACATGTGCCCGATTTTGTAAACCAGTGACAATATGAGACTACATCTGATGGATACAGTCCGGTTGTACCAACACCTCCAATCTCGATAATCAATTAATCTCATCACTTATGTATCTAAGGCCAACTTCAAAAGTGGGAACTTGTAACCCTATTTTTGAATGATTTAATCTTTAAATCTAAATCCATAACATTATACTTTAATATTCTGAACCATTTACCATCCCGAATCCCATTTGACACTTGGACTTAACTAAAATTGTGTTGTAGTTAAATTCCGTAATCTAATGATTTACCATTACTTTTGGACTTAATCAAACTTATCCGTGACGGGAGATAGTTAAACAATTCTAATTTAAAGATTTAACTTAATTTGATATCTCCAATCTCCATGGATCGACCCTCTACTCGTCGCAGCTAGAGGTAATTCAAGGTAAGCAATATTTTCAATCATTTAACCTTACTATTTTTTATCGTAAAACGATGCGATCAATTATTAGAATATGTTATTGATGGTTGAGAAAAATTAATAATCAATTTAGAGAAATTCCCTGGCAACATAAGGAATAAACATTAATTAATTAAATCAGGGGATTCAAGTGAGACTAATTTTGGTGAAATCGGAAACCCTAGAGTTTTTAATTATTGATTAATCTTCTTTAATTAATTTTGAAAGTACTTTAGTTATTAATTTATGTCTACAATTTTTCAATTCGTTGATTCAAATAAAATTAGGGCTAGATTAGTTTCGGTACTTAATAGTCACGGTCCTCGAGGGAACAATCTCTACTTATCACTTTATTACTTGTTGACGACACTTATACTTGCGTTTGATTTTGCACAACAAGTTTTTGGCACCGTTGTCGGGGATTGTGTATTTTATTAATATCGATACCAAATAACTTTAGATTTACTTTGGATTTTATTTTATTGTCTGTTTTTTAAATTTTTGCCACTTGTGTTTCAGGAACATTCTTTCAGGTGCATGCGAAAGTTTGGTAGCAGTAATCTGTTACCTCTTGATTCTAAAATAGAGCGTACTTGTCAAAAGAATAAAAAGGAACGACGAGCTATCGTTCACAAATCGTAAGAAACTATGGTCGAAATTGTGAAAGTAGAAGATAAGAACAACCAGAACAATCTGCCAAGGGCATTGCAGGATTATGCTTTGCCACCTACTGGTGTTCAGCCTGTGATAAGGAGACCGACTATTTAGGCGAATAATTTTGAGTTGAAGTCAGTAACTCTGCAATTGATCCAAGCAATCCAATTCAGTGGATCGTTTATTGAAGACCCTAATCAGCACATTACAAACTTTCTGAAAGTTTGTGGTACTGTCAAATATAACGGCGTTATCGATGAAACTTTTCGCCTTCGTTTGTTTTCTTTCTCTTTGAGGGATCAAGCTAAGGAATGATTGAATTCGCTGCCTTCATATTCAATTACCACATAGGATAATTTGGTGCACAAGTTTCTATCTAAATTCTTCCCACCTAGAAAGACAGGAAATATGCGCAATGAGATTAATAATTTTGTTCAGCATGAAAGTGAAACTCTTTGTGAAGCATGGGAGAGATAGAAAGCGTTGCTAAGGAAGTATCTGCATCATGGGTTGCCCAAGTAGATGCAGGTTCATAATTTCTACAATGGATTGATAGGTACAGCTAGAACTTTGATTGATGCATCAGCAGGAGGAGCCCTTATGAAGAAGACAGAAGATGTGGCTTATGAGTTGTTGAAAGATATAGTCATTAATAATTTTCAGTGGCCGAGCGAGAGAACCATGCCTAAGAAAATAGTTGGGGTTCATGAGATTGATACTATAACTACTTTGACAGCTCAAATTGTCATTCTCACTAAACAGTTGCAAAACAACCAAGTGACGGCTAACTCTATCCAAGCGGTATCAATGGTGTATGAATTCTATAATAGAGTGCATCATAGCTCGGAATGTCAAGTTGGTAACCCGGTTGCACAAACAACGTTAAAACAAGCACAATATGTGGAAAATTTTAATAGGGAGAAAAACAATCCTTACTCCAACAGATTCAATCCAGCATGGCGTAATCATCTGAATTTATCTTGGAGAAATACGTAGAATGTGTTGCAGCCTGAACAAACTAACCCATCACAAGAGAAAAAGGGGAATTTGGAGGATATAATGGCTTAATTGGCTAACTCTCAGACTCAATTCATGAATGAAACCAGAACTAATCCTCAGAACCAATCCGCACAGATCCAAAATTTGGAGGTTCAGATGAGCCAAATAGCCACTTTGCTTTCTGAAAGGCAACAAATAACTCTACCTAGTATTGCTGAGGTGAATCCCAAAAGAGATAATAAGGAGTAGTGTAAAGCGATCACTTCAAGAAGTGGTAAAGAATTAGAGGATCCTGTGAGAGCCAAAAGTACTAAAAAAGATTAAGAACAAAATGAAAAGAAAGAGGGAGAGAAAGTAGAAGTTCAGCCACGACCCCCTCAGGAACTTTCTGTTAAAGTTCATTTTCCTCAACGCCTGAAGAAGAACAACCTTGATAAGAAGTTCACTAAATTTCTTGAGGTTTTCAAGAAACTACACATTAATATCCCATTCGCCGATACGCTTGAACAGATGCCCAATTATGTGAAGTTTATGAAAGATATTCTTTCAAACCAAAGGAAACTGAGAGATTATGAGACAGTTGCACTTACTGAGGAGTGCAGTACTATTCTACAAAAGAAGTTACCGCAAAATTTCAAGGATCTAGGGAGTTTCACCATTCCATGTTCAATTGGGAACGCTATTTTTGAGTGGGCATTATATGATTTGGGTGAAAGTATTAATTTAATGCCTCTGTTTATTTTCAGGAAGCTTGGTTTAGGTGAAGCAAGACCAACAAGAGTAACACTACAACTGGCCGATCGTTCTCTCAAGCACCCTAGAAAAGTAATTGAAGATGTGCTCGTCAAAGTTGATAAATTCATTTTTCCTTCAAACTTCATAGTTCTCGATATGGAGGAAGACAAGGATATCCCTATTATACTTGGAAGACCATTATTAGAAACTGGGAGAACATTTATTGATGTTCAAAAGGGTGAGCTACGTATGTGGGTACAAGACGAAGAGGTTCAAAAACAAGTTTTAGGGATATGCACGAAGGAAATTGGCTTGACCTGTGACGAGAATTGGAGAGAAGTATCAAACCTAGAACTATTTTAAAGCATTGGTGAACGAGAGACGTTGAATGACCTGTGCTAATTGTCGTTCTATCAGTCGTAGCACCCTTGCGCCAGCCATAACGCTTTTGCGCCACGTCGAAGAACTTGTTGTTGAAGTTTTCCTTTTGCATCAGGAAGCCTATTTTTTGTAGGAGTCTAACGAAGGGAAAGGACCTAAGGATAAAAAGGGACTCTTGCGCAGAATAAAGGGGGGAGCCGACTTTTGCAGAGATGTTGAAGAGAAGAAAACCTAAAGAATCGAGAGTTGAAGAAGGAGAAACAATTCGGAGACGGCCTTCTACCACAATTCTTCTTCAATTTATAGTTTTTCTTCTTTCTCTTATCATGATTTACACTACGTTTGGGATTTTGTTTAATTCCATTATGATGTTCTAAGTTTATATTCTAGGGCTATAATGTAGCCAGATTAAGAATCCTTGAATCTTTTTAGTTTTGATTGATTGATGAACTATTCATATTCTATGTTGAGTATTTCATTCTAAACTTAATGCTCGTGATTGTCTGGCCAACAATTGCATGATTTGTAATTTGATTTGAGATTGAGAAGTGATAATTGAATTAGACCATGTTTGAAACACCACTTGATCACCATAAGATATAGATATTTATGAGATCCTGTGCAGTATTATGAATTTTTCGGGCTTAATAAATTCTATCGATTCACAGTTATTACAGAGATGTAGTTAGCTTGATTATTGGAATATGTTATTGATGCTTGAGAAAGATTGATAATCAATTTAGAGAAATTCACTAGCAACATAGGAAATAGACATTAATTAATTAAATCTGGGATTCAAGAAAGACTAATCTTAGTGGAATCGGAAACCCTAGAGTTTTTAATTATTGATTAATCTTCTTTTATTAATTTCGAGAGTACTTTAGTTATTAATTTATGTCTACAATTTCTCAATTCATTGATTCAAATAAAATTAGGGCTAGATTCGTTTCGGTACTTAATAGTCACGGTCCTCGAAGGAACGATCTCTACTTATCACTTATTACTTGTTGACGAGACGTATACTTGCGTTTGATTTTGCACAACAGTTGATGATATGTTAATAGCTGCCAAGAATGAAAGGGAAATCATAGAACTCAAGACTTAGTTAAGTGAAGAATTTGAAATGAAGGATTTAGGAACCGCAACGAAGATTATTGGCATGGAAATTCAGAGAGACAGAGTAGCAAGAAAATTATATTTGAGTCAGAAAAGTTATATTCAGAAAGTACTACAAAGATTTAATATGACGAATGTCAAGCTTGTGAGTACACCGCTTGATGCACCCTTGAAATATGAGACCCTAACATGCATCACATACATTTAAAATTTTCATCCTATTACTTGAGCTTATTTATCCATAATAGTTAGAGGGGTAAAATAGTCTTTTCACATTGGCCAATCTTCTAGGAAGGGTAGAAGGGTTATATGAGCAAAATAACAAGAGTGTTTGGTCATTAGCAATTTACGATATTTGATTAAGGGTATAAGCGTAATAAGAGGGAATTAGCTACGCAAAATGGTCTTTTTACACACCTAAGTGTTGACCCTTCCTTTGACCTTCTATCAACAATTATAAATAGCAAATAAATGATCAAAATTGCACAAATCCAAGCCCTCTTCAGCTGCTCCACCCCTAGGGTTTTCAAATAGTCATTTCTTGCATTTTAAGCTTGTTTGTGGTGGTTTGAGGTGGAATCAAAGGCCAAGCTTGGGGATTTGACCTTTCCTAAGTGTGCTCTAGCTTTCTATCGGGTTATTTCTCTTTGTTTCAACGTTTCTAAGGTGAGGGATTTCCATGTTCTTGTATGTCTGTGTAATAATGATGATGATAATGTTTGTTTATGAGTTAATGATGTTTATTGTAGTTGAATCCATGATAAAATGGTGTTGGATGGGTCATTTATGTGTTTTTGACCTTTTGAGTGTATGGTTGAATGTAGATGATGGTTAAGTGGCTATATATGAGTTTGTTGCTAGCTTAAATGTGTCTCATAAGTGTTCATATGATTTGCATGAATTTGACAAGAGTTTGGTTCAAGAATCATGCAATTTGTGCATTTTTAGTCGGATCCGGGCGACTATGGTCGGATCCGGGCGAGTGAAGTCGAATCTAGTCGATCAGATGTTTTTTCAGCTTTGCGCAATATTTTTCTAAAGGTCGTATCTTTGTCAATTCAACTCCGAATTGAGTTTCGTTTGATTCTAGAATTATCTACTTCCAAAACTTTAATTCTATACCAAAATCAGACTATTTGGAGGTCAGAAAGATAGGTAGCTAAATTGATTAACTTGGACCATTGCGTGAGTTACATGAAGTTGTTGTTGAATAAGTATGTGTCTTAGAGTTTTAGTCAAGCATGTTGCAAGTTGTTATTAATGTGTACTTTTCCCCTAAATGTGATTTTAAATGATTAATGTGATCGTGAGACAACCTCCTTTGTTGTTTTCCTCTTTTTATAAGTACGTGAAACGTGGTAACAAGTGTATGTGAATGAGATCCATTGCGATGTGAATACGAATGCGAACTATGTGTTAAATGTGCATGCATGTGTGAAAGCAAAGCGTAGCGATGGTAGTGTCTTGGAACACTGGGCAGCATTGGGCTTACCAGTGCTAACTTGACTACCATGTACAATTTCCTTCTCGTATGATCCGTGTATATCATTTCGAGTTTGGGTCGTAGCACCGTGTACTTCCGGAGTGCACAAGCGGGAGTGACAAGGTTGGATACCGGCTAGTGTTTAAGCGTTTCATGTTACTTGTTCGCGATAGTGAGGCTTCGAGTAACAAATCAGCGGTATTGTATCTTCTTCCTTTATGTGTTTACAGCACTATATCTCATGAACGAATGCGTACGTGTTTTTTCTTGTAAGCTAGTGTTTCACAATGTGTTAAGTTAACTTGAGTACTCCAAGTGTTTATGCGAGTGTGAAATACTTGATTATCTATATGATATGTTATCCAACGTGCCAAAGAGTTTTAGGTTAAGGATCCAAAACACCTGAGTCGTTCCTCACTGAACCTGTTTAGCTCACCCTTTCTTTTGCATGCTACAGGTGAACCCGAGGACTTGGCTAAGTGCAAGAGAAGTATAAAGTATGACTTATGTGTTAGTTTATGAATTTGTTAAGAGAATATAACGAGTTTATGAATCATTGTAGAGATGTATGTAATGATCACATTAGTCATACTTTGTAATGAGTTAAGTTGGGTTGTAATGATTTAGAGTTGATGTAATGTCGAGCTTACTATGCTTCTATTATTGTGAATGCTTGGATGTTGAGTGGTTTGAGCAGGTTATGTTTGACCTAAGTGCAGGGGAAACTCTGTCCGTTTTCTCTCGTATTCGTGTCTCGAGTTTAGATCAAGTTGTTTTAGTGGTTCCTGATTTCGCGAGAAATTGGGGCGTCACATCAAACTTTCATCTACCTTGTCTCCACAATATGTCATGCTCTGAGCCCAAAACTCCAGACCTGCAAGCGCGACTAGTGTTGTAGGCATAAAAAATAACTACTTGGGTCTCTTTTCTACTACCCCAAAATGGTTAACCCAAGTTATTCCTTATACTCATAACACTCATTTATAAACTACACAATCACACTATATTCCACCGATGTGGGATATTACATATACGTCCCCGTTAAGGACCTGACGTTCTCGTCAGGGGCACACATAGCCAGGACCAACCAGGCGGAAAAGGATTCTAGAGGTGACTCTTGCAGGTTCAAGAGGAGGCTTCTACCAACCTTCTAGGTGGAGCACTTTGCCCCGCATAGCACTTAGCTCCTGCACCGGTTAGTGACCTACTCTGATACTATCTGTCACGTCCCGAGCCCAGAACTCCAGACCCGTAAGTGCGACTAGTATTGTAGGCATAAGAAATAAAGAACTCCAGACCCGTAAGTGCGACTAGTGTTGTAGGCATAAGAAATAACTACTTGGATCTCTTATCTACTGGCCCAAAATGATTAACTCAAGTTATTCCTTATACCCACAACACCCACTTATAAATTACATAATCACATTATATTTTATTGATGTGGGATATTACACAATTATAAGGTGAAATTGAGTATATGTCACGAATACCATATGCTAGTGTTGTCGGTTCCCTTATGTATGCAATGATTTGTACTCATCTAGATTTGTCCTATGTAGTTAGTGTTATAAGCAAGTTTATGGCCAATCCTGGCAAAGAACATTGGAAAGTTGTCCAATAGATTTTGAGGTTCTTACGTGGTACTACTAATACTTATTTACAATTTGAAAAAACTAAAGATTGCGTTGTTGGTTTTGTCGATTTTGACTTTGCAGGAGACCTTGATAAGAGAAGATCTCTTACCACTTATGTATTTTCTCTTGGTAGTTGTGCAATTAGTTGGAAAGCTACTTTACAGTCTACACTTGCTTTATCCACTACTAAAGTAGAGTACATGGCTATCACTGAGGCTATAAATGAGGCTATTTGGTTGAAGGGATTGTTTAGTAACTCATTAAGGATTTGCAAGTCACTATAGTCTATTGTGACAGTTAAAGTGCTATCTTTCTTATGAAAGATCAGATGTACCATGAGAAGACAAAGCACATAGATGTACGGTACCACTTTATCAGAGATATTATTGCTCATGGTGATATTGTTGTGAGCAAAATTAGTACACATGATAATCCTACTGATATGATGACAAAATCTCTTCCTATTGCCAAGTTCGAGTATTCCATGAACTTGGTTGGTATTCATTATTGATTGACGTCCTAAGGGACTTGTGGAAAAGGTGGAGTGTTTCCCTATTTTGCTATTTTTGGCTTTAAAGAAATTTGAGCCAAGGTAGAGATTTGTTATGTTATGTCTCGAATTATTTCATCTTGCTTGGACAACAAGTAGTCTTGGACAACAAGTTTTGTAATTAAGGCAGATTTCTTGGATGGGAAGTCTTGAGAAGTTTCTTAGTCAAGCAAGAAGCCTTGGGAACCTAGTCGTCTTGGGGACCAAGTTTTGTAAACCTATAAATAGAGGTAAAGTCTTTTGTTGAGTGAATCCCAAAATTTGTGAGAGGAAAATTTTAGAATTAGAGCACTTATTCTCCAAATTGTGTACTTCATCTTTGTTAGTGAAACTCTCTCATTTGCCCGTGTTTTTTTTTTCATCTTGAGTTTTTCACATAAATTTTGGTGTTTAGTTTGTATGATCATTCTTTTATATTGTTTACTTTACTCGTCTTATCTTACTTTTGTTCTAACATGAAATAAAGAAATTATATATCAAATACGTCTCTCTAAAAGTAATAATGAAATTCAAAGGTGAGAAAAGACAAAGAAAAAAAAGAAACGTATCGAGGACTCATTATGCTATGGGTATGTGTTCGGTAAAAAATCCAAAACCTCACTAAATTTCATTTTTCGATTAGAAGGGTTCATTTATTACCAAAAATAAGTCATTTATGGTCATTATTCATTCTTGGGAGAGAACCACTTGCAACATTCTGAGTTTGCCAAGCCGGCTTGTCAATTGAAAGACCTTGTGGATATTCCAATTTGGATGGCTATTGACATCTCTCAACTTCACGAGAAGCGATATAACTTAGAAGGACAGGGCAGAAAGAACACATTAGCCATCTTCCTCAGGCGACTGGACAATTTGGTCTACTTGTTTGGTTATCATCACTTGATCTTCAATTGATCCAGCTTCAAAACCATTTTTATCCTTGTCCAAGTACAAGAGCCTAATATGATTCCTTGGAGATTGACGTTACATTTTGACCCCAAGTTAAAGTTTAGTATGGTTTGATGCGCACAATACCACCAAAAGGCCCAGATAGAATAATGTCCGATTATTGCTCATCATGAACAGTAACGCCATTTACTGTTCACATGAGCAATACCTTTTTTCTAATTATTATTTATAAAAAAAAAAAAACTCACTTGTGCCAAAAATCCCTTTTTTTGCCCTCACATATAATGTCAAACTCATAAATAAAGCTAAGAAGTATAATGTATCTTTTTTCTCAAAGTGAAGGCTGCGGTTAAAATGTTCAGTGACGTTCACAAAGTCACTATCCAAAGCAATTCTTTCTTTTTCTTTTTAATTTCAAAATATTTTCTAAGCCTTCTTTTCTAAATCTAAGTCATGCCAAATGCTTCCTCTTTCCAAGTTGCTCAAACACACAATTAAAAATCAAATTGAAGCATGAATCTTTATTTAAAACTATTGTGGCGAGCCAAAGAATTTGATAATTAATGGGCCTTAACACGCATATGTAGAACTCAACTATTAACCTAAAAGCTTAACCTATTGGGTCTTGAATCTATACATATTTATTAATAGCTCATTATTCTCCTAATCTTTCCATGTGGGAGAAATCATCTTTGTTCTCTAGTTCACGAGTAAATTGCTTGTCGCATTCTGTGTTTTGCTCAAAATACTCATTTATCCCTTGTCTTTTTAAAATAGGCTCATTACCCCTCTGTGATTTTCAGAGTGTAGCTGAACGCCCCTCTCCGTTAAAAAAACTGTCTAATTTAACAGCAATTGCAACACACGAGCTTAAAATGCGATTTTTTTTTGCTTTTGGTTTAAATAAATTCATTGCTGAACAAAAATACCATTTTAGTAAATTGCTTGCCGCCCCCTTGGATTTTGCCCTAAATACTCATTCATCTCTTGTAATTTTAAAATAGGCTTATTACCCCTCTGTGTTTTTTCAATTTTAACTTTATGTAAGGGTCTAACGACCAATTAACTAAGTTGGTAACGTTTGTTAACAGAATAAGAAATTTTGGTTGCATTAGCTTAATCGAAAAAACACAAAGGGTAATGAGCCTATTTTAAAATTACAGGGGATAAATTAGTTTTTCGAGCAAAACCCGGGGGGCGGCAAACAATTTACTCTCTAGTTCACTATGTAAAACTCATAACAAATCTCTTCATTTTCACATGTGAACTCCAATTTGGTCTTAACTCTCCCTTGATCCATATTCATCGCCGATGAATTCATCTTCACTACTGTCACAAGTTATTTAGATCTTCTTTTGCACCTTATCTACTACAATTCTAGTCCAGTAACTCTTCCCCGTACACCCCAAATCAACCATGCACCTCATCGTTCACCAACTTTAAGTTATGATTTCAGCCACCACCGACCTCCGATTTTGGCGAAATCACCACCAACGGACTCCTCTCTCGACGACGAAGCTTTTGATATGCTTCATTTCTCACGAGACAGCTCCAGAAAAATTGACTCTGACGAGACCCATTTTGATTTTTCCTTTTTCGGAGGCTCTACGGTGACTTTCAGGCTGCGCAAATGGTACCACTAGATTCCTTGAGTTGAGACGAGTCCGACCATATATTGTTTGTCAAGTTTTGCTCACGAAAAATTTTATCGCTTTCGTGAGCTTTCCAGGGCTTTTTTCTTCACAAATTTTGATTTTCGCGTCACTCTACCATCAGCCTAGCTCTAGATACCAATTTGTTAGGATAATCTAGGGTAATAACCTATAAAAATGAGAAATTAAGACGAACATAGAATTTACGTGGTTCGGCCTAAAACCTACGTACACGGGCATCTGGAGAATAATTCACTAAATGATTAAAATGTTATAAGCACTCTCTTAAAAAACCTCTAACATCTCTTATTTTGTTACACCTATTACAATAGTCATAAGGCTTATTTATAGGTAATCCCTAAGGTTTTAGATAGTGGGCTTATAAGACCATTGTGTATAAACTACAAATCCAGGCCATAGCCCAACAAATACTTACAAGACAGGTTCCAAACATGCGTAACATGCTTCTAAAATGAAATAATTTTGATAAATCTACATATCATAATCATAATAGGTACAGAGCATACATTTCTTTGACGAATTAAGCTTGAATCTCAAGATTTTTGAGGTTATCACCATCTCCGAAAAATCTAAACAGGCGAGGTTTGCACAATGTGTTCACAGCTTGGGTGTAGATAAAATATATATATATATATATATATATATATATATATATATATATATATATATATACATTGTATAGATCACTCTAGGTTAGATATAGACTTATAGGACTGGACTTAAGGCCCTTAATTCAAATAAAAAAATAAAATAAGTCAGGAGCAAAATAAGGTACGCTACAACAAATAACACCAAAATAATTTAATAATTACATTAAGAGCCCAATATAAAAATTGGGGGTATTAGACACTCACTAAGCATCATTTAACTATACTGTAATACATATGGCCTAAAAATTTCATATACGAAGCTGATTGTATCTCATTGTCTATGCTTCAAGTTTGAACTTTGATAAGCACCCAGCACACACAACTGTAAGCTTGCCATGTTCAATATACCTTTTAACTTGATTAGTTTTTAATCAATTACAGTTAACAATCAAGCTATACCTTTTAACTTAATCATTTACCCATTTTTTGTCTCTACATTTGCCATTACAGAGATAGAATCAAATTATATTCCTACTTTAAAGTTGGACGTTGATGTTGCCTGGATAACATTCTTTGTATCAAAGACTCCTTTTTTCCAGTAACTTCTCCTGTTATTGCTATTTACCAGCCATTTTACTATTTTTCTATTAATTTGCATCTCTTGTAGTCTTCCGAATGCGTTAAATTATAATTTAATATGTGATTGAATTTACTTGTAATCTAAATCTCTACTCATAATCACCAACAATTAATAACCAAAACCTTATCATGCATCATCCCAAATAATTTTTCTTCGTACACCATTAATTGGATGATTGTCACACACACAGAGATCAGTATCTAAAAGGCTTGAAACTTTGAGCAGAAAGAAGAGAAATAAATGGAGTCAAAGCCTTTAAGATTCATAACCCTGACTAAAGAGCAAGATGGCATACATTCCTGATGGCCAAGGCTTCTACCTGAAGGCAATAACTGTTTCTGCTATTCTTGAATGGTTGCTTGCTTCGCCACCACTTTGCACTATATTGTGCAAATAGTGAAAGAAAGAACAAAACACAAATTCTATTATGATAATAGAACATACAACCATGAACCTTGTCCATTCAATTTTTAAATGATAAAAGGAAATTGACAGAATCAAACCGTATTAAACTCCAAAATACAAGCAAAAGGTGCATAAAAAACATGAGAGAAACATAAGCGCCGACAAAAATTTTCTGGTTTTAGAGAACCTTACTGCCAGCTTATTAATGAACCCAAAAAGCTAATTGAGAATGTAAAAATCCAACAACAGTAACAGAAAATCCATCCTTATTTCCACTTCTGCCTAGTGTTTCCTTCATTTCAACGAAAAGGAGCACAAATCCTTCAAAATTCACAGTGATCGTACCTGCAAGGTAATTAGGAAACATATTGTTTTAAACTAATATTGACAAAGCCAAACAAGGATGAAATTGAAATCAAATTTACTCACATGTGAATTTGCGGCCACATTTAAGAAGATGATGTGAGGCCCTGATAAGGAGGGGTAACCTCGAGCCCCTCATTTCCGTAATCCTGCTGTTCTTGGTAAATTTTTCTGGCTGAATTTGCAGCAGAGGGATTGCACCACTTCACCTCAATCATCTGTAGGGTGTTAATGTCCCCAACAATACAAGGGATCTCCTCAAGTTGTTTGCATCTGTGCACCACCAATTTCTCCAGAACTGGAAAGTGTTCTTCACTGGAAATATTCCATCGTTCAATATCCAAAGATTCTACTTTCAAGTACTTGAGTTTGGGGAACTCATCATCTCTTGTCTCCCATTCTTTCCCATCAAAGGCTTTAAACAGTAATTTCAAAACTTCAAGGTTGGGGAGTGTTGCAATTGTTGCAATGTCCCTCCATGGCAAACAAAACTTAGATAAAGTCAACTTTTTCAGATTCGAAGGGAAGGTAAATCTTCCGTGAGATACCTTTTTGCCATAGTAAAACACCTTGAGTGACTCGAGTTGAACCAAAGAGTCTAATTCTGGAAATATGTTGCAACTCTCAGTATTGCTCCAAAATTCGGTAAATATGCACTTCAGTTTCTGGAGTTTGGAAAATGAACGTATCACATCCCTTGAATTTGTCCCGTATGATAGAATAGGTGTGGAAAGAGTTTCGAGTTTATCTAAAAGGACATCGTTGACATCACTCTTCTCCCAAATGAAAGCAGCACGGTTATCAATGTGCAGATGCCTTAAACTTACCATGCTCCAAATCGTATTTGGTATAGAAACTTCACCTCTCATTCCTTTCACAATGAAAGTTTCGAGGTTCCCGAGGTTAGCAATCGATGATGGAATAAAATTGCTCTGAATCCGAACTGCTAAGAGCCTCAACAGAACCAACAATTCTATTACAGGATTAAGATCTTCCACAACCAACCGACCCAAATCCAATATGTTAAGAGACTTGAAGATGCTAAAGATAGATGAGGCATCATATGGTGATGTCATGTCCAAGTGAATTGCAGGGGCAAAATGAAGCAAGGAGCGAACAGGCAAGTCGGAAGGCCACTTCTTGAATTTATTGGACATAGAGTGAATGCACAACCTATACTGCTCATGAGTTACAGGATTTGAAGACTTGAGGTCAGTTGGAGCAAATGGTTCATTATTTCCATCTAGCAGAAGCAGAAATTTTTCTTTTTTTGCTTGATCCAAGCTTAAACTGCGCAAAAGATCATGAATACGGAATGTTTTGACCCCACCTCTAGATCCTCTTTCAGCAACTATTACAAGGCTTCTACTAATGAGATCCATCAAATAGTCCTCTGCTGTACCCTCTAAACTTCTCTCCTCAGTCTTCTCTATGAACCCTTCGGCAGCCCATAACCACATAAGCTTCTTTGCTTGAATTTCTTTGTCCTCTGGAAATGCTCCTAAATAAAGGAAGCACAATCTCAGATGATTCGGTAAATTCCTGTAACTCAGTTCCAATACTTTCATGCTTAAATTTTGCAGGTCTCCATCAGTGTGTTGACTTAAACTCTTCGCAACTTGTTTCCACTCTTCTTCATTTTTCTTTGCAAGAACTCCAGCCATCAGAACAACTGCAAGAGGTAACCCTTTGCAATTTTTTGCAATTTTCTTCACGATTTCCAATTGTTGTTTTGTGGGACATCTTTTCCCAAGAAATAGCTTTTTCTGTAACACCTCGCAACTCTCATCATCATTGAAGGGACGGAGGAGATAAGGAATGCTATGTTCTTGAACTTTTGATGCTATTTCTTGGAGTCGAGTTGTGAAAATAATTCTACTTCCATTTTTTTCATTCTGAAAACATCTCTTTATAGCATTCCATGCTTCAACATCCCATATATCATCTATAACAATCAAATACCTCCGTCCTTTTAGAGATTGAAACAGCCGTTTGGCTAAATCTTCATCACTTCCCTCATTGATATCTTTACTGTCCTCGACAACATTACTTAAAATGTCAAGCAACACCTGCCTCTTCTGAAACAGTTGAGAAACACAACACCATGCTCGAACATCAAAGTACTCAACAACTGAAGGATTGCTATACAACTTTTTCGCTAAAGTCGTCTTACCAAGCCCTCCCATTCCGATGACTGAGATAATGTTTAGCTGCTCTGGTCCTCCAATTAGTTGCTCTATTACATTTTTGGCCTCATCCTCAAAACCAACAATCACTTCACGCATTGCTGATAACTTCTCACGAGAAATCTTCTCCTTAATTCTTTCTATCTCTTCTTTGATTAGCTTAACCTCTTCCATGAGATGATAAAACTTCAATATACAATACCAGACTGGATGATCCCTTAAGAAAATAGGGTCGGTGGCATATTTTGCTTCATTTGCCACATATATTATGCATTTATCAAGAGCTTCTAGTTCTTCAATTTCAATCCATTTCTCTTCAGAGCTCTCAAGAAAAGATATCAAGAACTCTAGTTCATTCTGAACATTCTCAATCCAAAGCTTAGCAGCCTCTTCCATATGAGGCTTTACAAAATGAGAAACTGTTTCAGCCCTACTTTTCAACAGCTCATTTAGTTCTCTGAGGAAAATTGCCGTACCTTTGTGGCCGCGGGTCTTGGGGAAGTTATACGATATAGCACGGGGATAGATCTTCCTCATGTCTGCCTTGATAAGCTTCATCTTTTCAAGCAAATCAGGAAGGAGAGAGCTCATCATCTCAGCCGTGTCTTCTTTCGTTTCATTGTTGTAAAATGAGTACATGGCGGACCCTGCTTCGATTGCCACAACTTCGATACGACTATGAATATCCTTAAATTTTTCATCCACATTATAACCCTTCCGCGTATCAATAAGAAATGTTTTCAAGAGCTGCATGTCCGCGCTAAGGGTTCTGAATTGATCCTTCATAGTAGCTAGCATACAAGCTCCATGGTTTACTAGCTCTATTAGAACAAATGACTTGATGAGCTTAAGCCTTTCACGCAAATGGGGAAGCCTATAATTATCTGTAATCGTCATCATTTCTTCCTCCATATCGCCAACGTACGAGTCTTCAAAAGTTTCTTCATCCATTCCGCCACGATAATAGTTGTAAAAAGTTTCATCATCAAAATTGATAGCATTTAAGAGTTCAATAAGATAAACCAAGTTATTTACCTGAGCTCCTATACGCTTTAGAAATGATTCTTTATAGTCAGCGTATTGCATTCCAGTGGCCATGAGTAAAACTCTCTGGAGCTTCAACTCTTCGTGAAGGATTACAAATAGATCCCTTGTTGGAATCTCCAGACTGCCATCAAGTATCTCTCCCAGATATTCGAGGAGAAAATCAATAAGGCCCATCAGAAGTTCATCTGCATCATCTGATGTTAATGACTTGGAAGCTTCCAAGACGCCACGATAAAGACTTGTCTCTTCCCCATCGGACTTATAGTTGAGCGCACGATAAAGCGCAAATTTTCTCTCGGGTTCTTTGTTTTCATCCATTAAGTTAATCCAACAACTGAAGAGAAACGATGCTGCAGTGCCAGCCACATTCACCGCGTCGTCCAAGAGATGATCTTGCACATGATTCTCGTCGTCTATTCTCAGTTTATCCATAAACTGGAGGGAATTTATCAGAAATCTTAGCCGTCTCTCGACGGTGCCAAGTAGTTTGTTCTCCAGAACATTCAAGTTGACCTCGGATTGAAGTAGATCCTTCAGATTCTCTAGGACATAGTGTACAAATTTGGCCATGGAACAACAAGTACCATAAACAGAACGTGATAATGATGAGATACGATGATAACATCGATTGACTTGTGGCTTGATAAGCTCAATCTTTTTTAGCATATAAAACAACCAACGTTCCAAATTTTTGGGCACTTTTCCATCCTCCTTTGCTTCAACATAAAGTGAGAGAATGACTTCACGCACATCTTGGATAACAGCTTTAATTTTGAGAAATCGATGAGATAAAGATCTGTCATCGAACATGATCACTCCTATGCCCCTGACGAACGTCCGGAGAAATTTTAGCTCCATCTTAAGGGTCTGGATCTCATCCTTCACGGAAGTAGAGCAGTTCGTCTGTTCCTCCAGGTAGTCCAGGCCTTCCAAGGAATCTTTAATGAGAACCATCTCCCTCCTCTCTCTGTTGCACTACTTTCTCACTCGAACTAATTTCTTTGATCAAGTGAAGAGGATTGGAGGCTTCACAGGTAATAGAAACAGTACAATGTGTTAGACAATTAAATTTACATTAAAGTTTTATTTTGTATTAAACAATTAAATGTTTAATAAAGTTGTTTAATGTTTAAATATTGTACTACGCAGTGCAGGTTCTTTCAAGGTAGATCGCTTCATAAACTACAAACTAGTATAGAGTTTTAAATAACCGTATTAAATATTTTCTCATGATACAATAATAAGTGGTCATTTCATCTAAATATTTAAAACTGTGAGAGAAGAATTTATTATATTATTCATTATCTCCAACAAGATAACCCATATATAATCAATAACAATATATATTCTTAGGCACATTTTTGCGCCTTTTGTCTAATTTTCCACTTCATTTTCGATTTTGTGCCTAAGAATTCTTTCTTCATTTGTATGATTAATTGAAGAATGGGGCTTTAATTTGGAGCAAATAGCATATCTACTTCTGTTTTTTGCAAATAATAGTTAGAATTTTAGCTGGTACAAATTGTGTGTCAATTGGCAACTTTGCCAAGTTAAAAACGAAACTCCCTAAAACTAATGGCAAGTCTAACCGGGTTTGTGAAATGTGGTGGGAGAGTTGGGATATAGAACGCTATAAAGAACTTGCGTAATCATGTGAACTGAAAGAAAAGAGAAGAAATTAAAATTCAAAGTGAGCTAAACCATGTTATTACACATGTAGTCAAGATTTAAAAGAAAGAATAAAAGCCGATCAAAGTCATGTAATTACATATGTCATTATTAAGGTAGAAAAATGACGGGTCGCAAGTGGCCTTCACGTGCTGTCTTGATGCCTGTAAAACAAAGAAAGCTTGACGGGTCTTGCCCGTATTAGCACTCCGATGCTTAAATTAGCGTGGTGCTTCTGCAGAGAAAAAGATATATATATGTGTGTATAAATGTGTATCAAATGTACCTTCCCCTCCTCCCTATTGAAACCTCTACCTTTTATAGGCACCATGACCATTGAAGTCATCATGGCTGCTCAATTAAAGAGAGAAGTCACATGGTTGCTGAGTCACAAAGGAGAAATCATCATTGGAGCTGAGTCAAAAGATTAAAGGTGCAGTAGTGGATCATTATTATAAGCATGGTGGAAAATTATTAAAGGGCTAGTGGAGAATTATTAAGGACCAGTGGGAGATTAGCTGGAGATTCTCTGATATTAAGGAACAATGTCTGCCAGCTCTAGCTGGTTTGAGGTCTGGGTGCTATTTCCAAATCCGACCCCTGCCCGAGGTGCCCGAGGTCCTATTCGACCGGTGTCCGAGGTGTCCGAGGTCCTGTCCGACCCCTACCCGAGGTGTCTGAGGTCTTGTCTGACCCATTCCCAAGGTGTCCGAGGTCCTATCCGACCCCTACCCGAGGTACCCGAGGTATCCGAGGTCTTGTCTGACCCGTGTCCGAGGTGTCCGAGGTCTTGTCCGACCCTTGCCCGAGGTATTCGAGGTCCTGTCCGACCCGTGTCCGAGGTGTCCGAGGTCTTGTCCGACCCTTGCCCGAGGTACCCGAGGTATCTGAGGTCCTGCCCGACCCGTGTCCGAGGTGTCCTAGGTCTTGTTCGACCCCTGCCCGAGGTACCCAAGGTGTCCGAGGTCCTGTCTGACTCTCCTTCGATCTTCTTGACCCCTCCGAGGGGTCATTATAATAAATCCTGGGGGTCTTATCCGTATCATAATGCCCCATCAGTTCTCGGAGATATACAATACGTTCGGGAACTGATTTTAATGCCTCGGTTAAGTCGAAGCTTTTCGGACAATTGTTTAAGTGCCGCCTCTTCTTCTGCAATATCTATTACCAACCACCATTTACAAAAGCATTGCTACTTGTCACAATTCGGTGAAATGCATTTTGAATCTATGGTGGGGATTAGAGACCTTTGGTTATCCCTTTCTTTTTACTTCTTTCAATTTTTCATTTTTCCCTTTGCACTTGGTTCTTCTGCTGAATCATCCCTTTGAACCTTCTTTTGTTGAAAGGTCAATTCTCCTCAATCTCGCGTTTGTTGGCTTTGGGGGTCGATCCCCTATCCTTATGCCTCGGGGATCGTGCCCCGAGCCTTGAATATCGGGGTCGGGGGTCGTGCCCAGACCTTAGTCTTGGGGCTGGGGCTCGGGGCCCCGACCTCGGCCTTGGGGTTGGGGGTCATACCCCGACCTCGGCCTCGGGGTCGGGGGTCATGCACCGACCTTTGTCTTGAACCTGGGGGGTCGTGCCCCCAGTCTTCATCTTGAACCTCAGGGGTCGTCCTCCCTGTCTTCATCTTAAAACTCGGGGATCATGCCCCGACCTTCGTCTTGAACCTCGGGGGTCATGCCCCTGGTCTTCATCTTGAACCTCAGGGGTCGTCCCCCGATCTTCATGTTGAACCTCAGGGGTCGTCCCCCGTATCAGTAACCAAGATCAAAGAGAATAACACAAACACAATCTAGGTCATGTATTTACACATATAATCTGGACTGTGTTAAAAATAAAGAAAAAGTTAAAAGAGAGATTGAAGTGGATGAAAGACAGAGAAATGCTGGTTTTGAGTTTTATCAAATAATTTTGCTGAAATCACTTTGGCATCATAATTCTTTCAATATTCTCCACGAGTGGCTTGACTCTCCAGGTGATGGATTGAAAGAATGGCTTGATGGACTACTGTTGTATCATTCTAATTATGAAGCAAGAGTTAAGGCAGCAATCAAACCGAACATTGTCAATAAATTACACAATCTAGAAGGAAAGATATTACAGGCTAGTCAAAGGCTGTAGTACCTCTACTCCCCCCTTGACATTCCGTGTGGTGTGTTATATTTACTGAGCATTCTTTCACCTACTCTATTTCCTACTTTTTATATAGAGGGCAATGATGATAGGCTGCATCGAGGTTGGTAAGACTATTTTTACCATAGACTCTATATTAGAGATTTTTGAATCGTATAATTATTACGTAATATAATTTATTTGATAAAATAAAAATTTATAAAATTGAGATCAAAATTATCAAAAAGTGGACTTAGTAACTTTGATAGAGACTTTGTACTTTTTAGTACTTTATAGATTTTTATTTTACCAAATGAACTATATTACGTAATAATTATACGATTCAAGAGTCTCTAATATAGAACTTCTAGTAAGAATAACCTAAGTGATGGGTAAGACAGAGATGGACATGACTGAACTAAAAGTTACTCTGATAGCATGTTAAGAATTATAAATTTTTATCTTAAAATCAATTGATGTTAAGTGAAGTTGGACTATAATTTTATAAGTGGTCTTTGAATTAGTAATTTTTTTGTACGAGAAAAAAGTATATTTCAACGTATATATAATTTTTGTATAGTGCGGTAGGATGATAGCTAGTGTTTTTGTATTATTGTCTGAGAAAAATGGGACCGTGGTGCTCGAAGGAAAGACGATCAAGCTGCAAATTGAAGAGAAGTTGGCTTTCTCCAATTTCGTGTTGATGATGTTATGAAGCATAGTATTAGTACAGTTGTTTTAAAAATATATATTTTTTGTTATTTGTTATTGAAAATCACAGAAACTTAAAGTCAGGCATGTGACAATGGGGTATCCAGATCTTTCGCTTGAGATTCGAGACAATTAATGATTGTCCAATCACATGTTGCTACACCAACACTCTGATTTCTTCTGTTAAAGTCATCTTCGAGATTTCAAATTGAAGGGTTTTAAAAATAAATTTAATTTTTTTTACTTTTTAGAGTTTTATGTGTATTTTAAAGGTTTTTAAAAAAAATTTATCACTAGTGGAAGCTTTAAATTTAAATATCTATAGTGGGACTTACCGTCTCTTTCATTTTTTTGAGCCTAAGTTACTATTTTTTTTAAATTTTTTTGGTTAAAATTGTCAGTCAAATGTCAAATTTAATTTATTGAAAAGACCTATGTGGTCAAATTTGATTTGAAAATGATCCATGTGGGCTCTAAATTTTTTATCTTTTTCTTGGCACTCTATTTTGTTTAACAAATTTATTGAACAAAATAGAGTCCGAGCTCTAAATTTGTTGAAACATAATAACTTTGCATCAAAAATCTGGATTTGGGTTCTATATGTATCATTGGTGTTGCTTTTTTTCTTCTAAAGTCTCTACATTTGCTAAAAAGTTGTAATTATTGTATTTTAAATCCTTCTAATATAATGAAAATGGGTAAATTAAATAAGATATATACAAAAATCGTTATTTATGTTGGACTCTTTACTTTGCTATGTGCAACCTATAATTGTTTGGAAACACTTGAGGTGTAAAATTAATTTTATTTATAAATGAATTTTGTGAGAATTTGTATTTATAAATAAATTTCCCTGTTTGTATTATAAAATCGTATTAAGTCAATTATGTTATTTACATTTGGAATTGGAATTATTATTTCTATTTTACTTAAATGCCCTTTTTATTATTTTGAAATTAGACTTGTCATAAGTTATCATCTCATCCCATTATTGATTATTGCTATTATCATAAAATTGTCCAAAAAAAGCAAAAAAAAATTAACAATTTTTTTTTTTCAATAAAGTGAAACAATACAAAATAATCATATCTTCAACCATCAGTTTAAGATTACAAAATAAACCTACATTTCACGTGACAAAATAACCTTAAATTTAACCGTACATTTAATATGAAAAAAATAAAAAATAATCTTAAGAGAAAGGATGAGAGAGACGTTTTTTTTTTTTTTTTTTTTGAAAGACAAACACGGAAAGAGGCAATGATTTTTTTTTAATCTTTGTACTTTAGCCAAAGTCTATATCTTAAACCTAGAGACAATTTTGTACTCAGAAGATAAGCAACATATTTGAAAAATATGGATTTATAAATTCCACCTCTTGAGCAAAGATTTGAAAAAGCATAAGAAAATCTAGAATTTATAAATTTTGGATTTCTAATTTTTAAAAGGCTGCTTCCAAACACTAAAAATTGACTTTGTAAATGAATTCCACAAAATTTTATGGAATTTATTTACAAATCTATTTTCTTGGAAGAATATTTAATGCCCCCAAAAACTTCACTTGAGGTCAAAATATAATTTTTATATCTTATGGGGTCACTTTCGCAATTGTAACATTTTTATTTTATATCTTATGGGGTCACATTCGCAATTATAACATTATTAAAGCCAAAATATCTATATCTAGAGACTTCCAAACTTTCAGCTCATTTTATTTCATCAGTTTATGAAACGTGAAAGAGAGAGAGAGAAAGAAAGAGAAGGAGAAAACTTACAAAAGATCTGATGGTATAGCTTGTGAAGTGTGCAAAAATCATATATGAAGGGTTAAGTCTTCTTTAAATTAGAATTGGCATACTTAGTGATAATTCTTACGTTAAAGTTGTGTACTGAGGATATTATGTATATGATACTATATATATTATGTGGCTCACATATTTATATAATATAAAATGGTTTAGATTGCTTGTGGAATTAGCCTTGCAGGTTTAAGAGATAACTTTCTTAAACTTGCGATAATCACGTCCTCGAGGTTACTTTGGTGAAAATTTTAAGGCGTGACAAATTGGTATCAGAGAAGTAAATTTGATGATTATTGAAAACGAAAGAATGGGTCGCTAAGTCTTTTATGGAATAATATGGTGTTTGCCCCCGGGGCGGGGGGGGGGGGGGGGGGGGGGTGGTGGGTGGTGGTGGTTTGGTGTGGGGCTCCAAAAAACAAAAACAAAAAAAAGATTTTCCCCCTCTCCAAGTAGAAATTCAAAATGTTATAATTTTTTTTTTTTAAAATATGAAGTTTGTAGTGGTGGTTAGTAACATTCATGTTATTGGTGTGGAGTTTGAGTCACTGTACGTATATATTATTTTTTACCAGTTTTTTGCATATGCTCCAGTGTCCATCAATTTGTGTGTGCTCTATTGTCCATCTATTTGTGCGTTTGGTCTGTTGATGGCAAACACACAATAGGTGTAAAACTATCATCTTCTCCCATGTCTCAACTTTCGTAATTATCATATTCTTTCAAGTCTCTATTTTTCTCTGTGTGGTCTTACATATGAGTATATATGTGTATATACATAGATATATATGTATATATATAACATGTAAAAAAACTAAAATCGTAAAAATTGAGTCTATTTTTTACTAAACAAAAAATAATATACAAAAAAAAATTAACCTCCCAACATTCGATTTCTAGCTCCTCCGCTGGCATTTGCTATTCAATTTAGTTTGTATCTGAATGATAATATTGGTTTGATGTTTGATTATTTGATCATGAAATGATTGTGGAAATTAGATCAATGTTTGTAGGTTATAGGCTATAAATTTTTAATCCTCGTAGTGCTCTTAGCATTTATTTGTGATATATGAAAGACAATCATATTTTTGGAGTCATGCTAATATATTAGAAGTCCTAATTTGATGAACCTAATCTTGATGTTACTTTATGAAAATGAAATTTGCTTGAGAAAATTATGTATTCTAGTGATTGAAATCGCATTTCTTGTTATGTGACTTTCCATCTTATTATTTGAGATTGATTTATGATTAAAAGTTGTCTTAGTTGTATTTATGAATCTTGAAGTCTCAACTTGAAGGACTAGTTTTTTAGGTTACTTTGTTAGTATATATAAATTTTGGAAATGAAAATTATTTGAGGAAGTGATGAGGTATCCTTGGTCTTATCTGTAGTAAGCATTTGAGCTTAGGCAATGCTGGTGTATGTGAACTACTGCGAAGTGGATATGGCATCTGTGTTGGCTTAATAGGTGAGTGTGATGTAGTAAGTAATGCATCAGTGTATGGGGATATAAAATGTGTGGGATTAATTAAATGTGGTTTTCTCTTGTATCAATTAATGAAGAAGAAGTTAAAGAAAGAAAAATGGCTAAGTAAAGAAGCTCTTTTAGTTAAATTGACTACCTAAGCCTAGGTTATGATTTCACGAGACATTGTTAGTGTTGGGAATCCAAGCATTGTTGCATCTAAATGTTTCTAATCTTACTAAGATAGTATTCGTGAAAACTATATTTTGATTTGAAGATATAGCACCTTGAGACTTCTTTGTTAAAGTTAATAAGTTTCGAGAACGAAACTTTTTATTAGGAGGAGATGATGTAATGCTCCCAAAAACTTCACTTGGGGTCAAAATATAACTTTTATATCTTATGGGGGTCACTATTGCAATTATAACATTTTTAAAGCCAAAATATCTATATCTATAGACTTCCCAAACTTTTAGCTCATTTTATTTCATCAGTTTATGAAACGTGAAAGAGAGAGAGAGAAAGAAAGAGAAGGAGAAAACTTACAAAAGATCTGATGGTATAGCTTGTGAAGTGTGCAAAAATCATATATGAAGCTGGGAGCTGCTCCGAAAAGCGAGGCCTACTTCAAAATTCGCTTTCAACAAATGTCAACAACTTCTTTAAATTAGAATTGGCATACTTAGTGATAATTCTTACGTTAAAGTTGTGTACTGGGGATATTATGTATATGATACTGCCTATATTATGTGGCTTACATATTTATATTATATGAAATGATTTAGATTGCTTATGGAATTAACCTTGCAGGCTTAGGAAGTAACCTTTTAAGGCTTACAGAAGTCACGTCCTCAAGGTTACTTTGGTGGAAATTTTGGAGCGTGATAGAATATACATACTTAAAGAGTGTAGATTAAAATAATATACAAAAAAATTGTTGTTTATGTCGAGAAAAAATAGTACAACAATATTCATAGTGTTAAACATACTGAATAAATACAATAAATCTTTATCTAATAGTTTAAGTTTTTAAATAAAGTTGTAACTTAATACATAGTAAGTCATTGTTTTTAATACTAGCGGGTTTTTATCCTAAGATATTGCAATAGTGATGTTCTCAATAAGTCATTTCCCCCCGCCCCCAATCCTTTTTCATGTAATAAACAGAACAACTAAAATAATGAATCAGCTAGATCAGCGTACAAAATTCGATTGATTATTCAGCTACATGTTAGAACATTGACTCCAGGATTTCTGTTAATATGATAACTAGAATAGAGATTAAAATAAGATATACATAATTATTGTTTATGTCAAGAAAAAGGAGAGATTGCATGTTATGCCCCGAAATTTAAAAAATGTAAACCCAAGGCCGCAATAGTCGCAAGCCCAAAAAAGTTACTTCCTAAGCTTGCAAAGCTAATTCCATCATCAATTTAAACCATTCAAAGGAAATAATAATTAGAGTTATTAACCCACATTGCATACATTGCACTCTATAAAATAATCATATTACAGCTCTAAAACATGTCCCCATTGAAAAATTTAGGATCAATAATGTAATATATATATATATATATATATATATATATATATATATATATATATATATATATTAACCTCAATTTGAAATCAAACAATAGTCTCACTGCTAGTTACTAGCGTCAAAAGTCTCTATAAGTCCAAGTCTTATTTCCCTCTCTACAAAAAAAAAAAAAAGAGGACAAAAGAAAAGTGTGCAAAACGATGCTTAGTAAGTGGGAATACTAAAGATGAGAATAAAAGAACCAGAGTCAGCAAGCTTACAGACAAAGAGCTTGGTAAACAAAGCTTAAGATACTTACGGAAAATATGCGAATAACAGCTGGCATTCCACAAATTGATAGCAAAAGAAAACTAAGAATGTGGATTACTAATACGAGAAAAAGGAGAATATTCAACGAAAATAAATGTTAGACATTTATGAATAATCATAGGATATACTAATGAATATGACATTTATTCATAGCATGTGATATTGGCTTATTTTATATAGTAGTGGTTGATTCTTTCGCAATAGTGATCTATAAAAATATATATAGTACTCGTGGAGATCCAAATGTTAACTTTAAACATTATGATATTGGGTAAGCAATTATGAACCATAGTGGTTACCGAGATGTATAATAGCTATATAAGCTTAAAGTGTTTCCAAATTTAGGCATTGTGTTTGGCACGAAAAATTAGTTATAAAGATGGCTTCTTATGGTTTAGGCTTGGTGATTCCAATATCTAAGCCTTTTGATTCATTTGTTGTAAGTAGTTTA
Organism: Ehretia macrophylla; assembly: GCA_037974665.1. Classification (NCBI taxonomy): domain Eukaryota; kingdom Viridiplantae; phylum Streptophyta; class Magnoliopsida; order Boraginales; family Ehretiaceae; genus Ehretia; species Ehretia macrophylla. The sequence goes on from CM075781.1 coordinate 69,586,581, forward strand.
CTTTTTTATTTTTTATTTACTCATTTGTTGTTCTGCAATTATCTTTTAATTCGTTATTATGTTATTTGTTTGTGATTTTTGTTCAATTATTTGTATTACTCCTCTTGATATGTTAAATCTAAGCCTTTAATTCAGGCCCTGCGAACTATATAAGTTGTGTATCGAATCCTATGCGGATAGGAGTTAATTAGTTGTCCCTTGTTATCGACTGTTGTGAATTGTAAATCTGAACTTATTACGACGCTACTATTAAGTAGATACGGCTTGTTATAGTGTTCCGTAGTGTCTGATATTCTTTCGTGATTATTTGGCTATTTATTGGTCTTTAAATCTTGGTTTTCTTTGGGCTAAATCTACTTATTGAGCATTGTTCCTCTCACTCATTGAGAATTAGGTCAGGGTTTACAAAACTAGAAATCACGTGACCAGAGCTAAAGATTCGAGTGGATTTATTGAGAATTATTATTATTATTATTTTTGGAGAATTCTAATATAATTAAAGTTTTAATGCTTATTTTTGAGACTGTAGAAGTTTTAAATTATTTATTTATTAATGAATTATAACTTGTTTTATTGAGAGATTTAAGTCTTGCGTGCTTAGGAGAACTTGTCTTTCTAGACGAGCGACGGTTTCGTCCCGAATTTACCTTGTTAAATTTCGGGACGTAACAAATAAAAACATAAATTTAGCCATAAGGATGCACGAGCACAGAAGGAAAGACGAAGGATAAGACCTATCACATGAAGAGACAAACAGGGTAGTTGAAATAAAGCACGAGATCAAACACACATAAACACAAATGGCATAGCCATGGACAAGATGACTAGCCAACCATAAGTTGCAGAAGCATTTATCCGTGTAGCTGCGGTCAAAAAGTGAGTACTAAGTTACTACCAGGCATCACATAAGGTGAGTACGAAGCCTCCACTAAGCAATAGATGCACCCCTCATACACACATACACACATGTACACAGCGTACGGTAATCAAAGGAACAATCGAACGCAATATATGACAAGGACAAAATATGATGAAGTAGAGTTACGTACGTCATCAAAAGAGATTTATTAGGGAACAAGATTAAACTTACGATTGATTACTAACTAAAACATATTAGAAGACATTACAGAATCATTCAAGGAGATTGGAGAAGACGTATGAAAGGAATGATAGGACACAAGAATAAAGAAATGAGTTAACAACCCAAATCACCTTAGGATATGCAATCAAATAAAAGAGGGAGAAAGAGACCCTAAATCAAATATACACAGTCGCATAGAGGAAACTATGGAGTTCAACCCCTAATGATGAGACAAATATAATTACCATGCACCTAAAAATGACATCGTTTCTAAGTCCACGAGGCACCAAGCAAATAAACTATATTCCACAAGTAAGTGAAAAACCTCAGAAATGTAAATGAGGTAATAACAATGTATAGAGTTTAATTTCATATTCAAATTGATATTTGTATTGTATATATATTCTTTTCTTCTTGATCCATCATACACGAGAATATTTTCTCTTTTATGGTATTGGAAGCAACAAGCGTTATTTATCATTATACTTTTATTTTGTCTATCTTTCAGAATCAGACTTTTATAATCTTTCGACCAAGCACGATCAGTTTCAGTTTCAACCATTATTTCTACACTTAAAAAGTTCAACCGGGATCATTTTTATAATGTCTCTTCCTCTATTGATAATATTCACAACGAGTTAGGTACAACCTAGAATTTGATTGTTAGTTCGGGAGCTAATGACATTGTGCTAGAAAATAAGCACAAATTTCTGGTCCAGCTTGATGAAGCCCTTAGAGTGGAAGAATCGGTTATACAACAGAAATCTAGGGTGCTTTGGCTTAAGGAATGGGACCTTAATACTTCTCACTTCTATAATGTTGTTAGAGGCAGCAGATCAAGAAATACTATTACCTCTTTGATCAAGGATGTCGCGAGTTAGACAACCTCAAAGAATGATGTTACGAATATTTTGAAAGGCTATGTAGATTCATATTTTTCAGGAGATTCCGATAAACAAAAACCCATTGCAAGCTATGTGTTTACACTTGCAGGGGGTGCGGTTAGCTAGGTGTCTAAGTTATAGACTGTTGTGGCCCTATCTACAACAAAGGCTAAATATAAGGCAGCTATAAGTGCCCATCAAGAAGTAATCTGGATTAAAAAATTACCGGAGGAGCTCAGGCACAAACAAGAGAAAATTCCCTTGTATTGTGATAGTCAATGTGCCTTGCACATTGCAAGGAATTCAACTTTTCATTCTAGGACCAAACATATAGGAGTCCAATATCACTTCGTTCATACAGTAGTGGAAAAAGGGAGTGTGGATAATATAGAAAATTTACACCAACAAAAACTTAGCAGATGTCATGACAAAGCCAATCAACATTGACAAGTTTGTTGGTGTAAGTCCTCTAGTGATGTAGCAAAGACATAAGCAACATGAAACTTGTAAGTACGGAGAGATTTGGAAAGGTCACCAAAAGTGACTTTAAATGGAAGAATGTGAAAGCGATTAAAGTCAATTTTGTGAACAAAAGTGGAAGAAAATCACTTTTGTTGACAAAAGTGATTGAAAAGGAGAAAAAAATTGTTGCGGGAAACAAATTTTCGGCCAAGAAATTAACAACACGTGCAATTTGCGCATATCGAGGTGGAAATTTGCAGCAATATTTCATACAGAGCATTGAATTTTGGAGAGGAATGAGCCTATAAATAGAGGGCTTATTCTTCAGTTTTTGTATCAACAAGCATCCTAGTTCAGAGAGAAAAAACAAAAGGTTTCTCCTGAGTGTTCTCTTCTTCTTTTGTTGTCCCATATTGAGAGAGATAGTTAGTTTCTACTATTATTTGAGAGAGCGTAATAGTTCGATCCGTATAATAGAGAGAAGACCATTGTAAAATACACTTACATAATAGGAAAATTCTCATATACTTGCCTATGGTTTTTCTCTCAAATTGTTTGAAAGTTTTTCACGTAAAATCTTGTATCTCACCTTTCATTGTTGTGAGACCCAAGAATGAACTTTATGTGAAATTTATGTATTTTATTTATTTTGGTTCATAATATGTGTATTTACATGATTTACTTAGTGTTATTAAGCAAAATGTGCATTTAATTGCTTAATTTATCAGTAGAATGTGTTAAGTGCATTTTAATTGCAAGAGATTAAAATTTAGTTGGCATAAGTAGTTTTTTGTACCTTTAAATATTTAGCCTACCACAGTTGAGTTAACATTTGACATGTCTTGCAATATTAGACATAGAGCTAACTTTAGTGGTCATTTAACCTCTTTGTCTTGCATTGACCAACCCTTGACCTAGACACTTATACATATAATACAAAACAAAGCCAAAAACAAAGAAAAAAGATGATGAAGCTCACAACCAAGCAAGGAAAGGGGGGAATAGTGCCAAAAGTTAAGGTTCTTGATTTTTGAGAGAAAATTGAAGAGAAAGTGTGCATTTTACACCCAATCCAAGTGGAAATTGCTTCTCCTTAGCTCTGACTTGCCTATTCTTGCTTCAATCTTCAATTTTGGTGAGGGCATGACTACCATGGTCTGATTCCTTCGCTCGCATAGACAGAGAGTTCCATGGAGTATTGGGTCGTAGATGAATGTGTAAGGTTGCAACCTTTAAGCACGCATGGTAGCGTGGTGTCACACTGGGCAGCATCAGGCTTGTTAGGCAAGGGCATGACTACCATGGTCTGAGTCCCTCGCTCTTATGGACAGAGAGTTCCATGAGGTGTTGGGTTGTAGATTCCCAGGGTATCCGAATGCACGTGAGTGGGAGCAACAAGCTCTACAATTGCACCATCTCCTTTGAAATCTCTCTTTTTCTCTCTCACGAGTAAGCTTCAACCTTTTGAAGAAACTCGAATAGTTTTTCTTTTAATTAGTTTAGAAAGATCAAGTCCTACAACTTGATCAACACTTAAGCTAGAATTTTGGAATAGAGGGGAAGATCAAAGTCAAGGAGTAGAAGCAGTGCTCCAGGTGTGTGGATCTCTGCAGCAAGAGGTGAAGTTTTTCTTCTTTTGTTCTTCGCGATAAATGTATTCCTGAAAATTTTATTTATTTTTATAATTAAACTATGAACTTTTTAGATGTTCAAGTAGCTATTTCATGCTTTATTTATTTTAAAGATCCATGCATGAACGTTTCCACCTAATTCTTGTAATTTTAGAATATGATTCATGTGATATAACGTTTCCCTTCACCACAAACACTATTAAATTATAGGAATCAAACAAACTTACTTCTTTAACAAAAGTTTTAACAACTGCAAGTTGTATACTAGAAATTAGACATGAAGTTGTCAAAACAAGAAGACAAAAAAACAATAAAAATGCAAATCATACACAAAGTGAACATAGCAACAACAATCAAACACAAATTGAGCATATCAAGATGTTTCACAAAAAATATTTTTTTAAAAAATTACTGAAAATATGTAAAAGAAAGTCGTACTTGAAAGTAAAATGCGTTGAGGATGATGGAATATGCTTTAACACAGTTGAAGAGATGTAATGTAGCAATTTCTCAAATTAATCGGTTCGATTAATAGTTAGATTGAAGAAGATTGATTTTTTGAAACCTAACGTTAGAGTTTCTGTGACCCCCAGGGCCTAGTTCCTGCATGTCTCATCTAATTGCATATATATTTTTTATGTTTATTTAAGTGTTGATGTGTGCTTTCTTGCTTATTTAGTAATTTGACTTTTACGTAATAGACTACTTTTTTTATTATTTGAAAAATAAATAAACTAAGTTAATTAACTTATATATATATATATTACCTATTATTTTGATAGTTGCATTAATTAGATTTATTTTCATGCATTATTTACTTAAATTCTATTATTTGCTTAAAGAGCTCCGAGCCCGCAGTGATTTTTAAATTATTTTATTTAATTATTTTTCATACACATTTACCTTATTTAAACTATTTCTAAGGTACGTCTATCGAAAGAATTTCATTTAGAACATTACGGGAAGGGTCTGAGTGAATAGTGCCACATAACGGATAGTAACTTTGTCTAGACTTTTTAATTGGGCCATTAGATGTTCTAGGATAGTTTTGGGCCATTAACTATCACTTAAATTAAGTCAAATAAGCCCAATGGCAAGCCCAACTAGTAGCACAAGCCCATATATGCATATATATGTCACCTACATAGATAAAATAGAAAAAAAATACAATCACTTAAACCCACACATACACAAAATCAGTTATTTGCACACACACACTAACACAAACAAAACAAATAAAAACTACACTCACACACACTATAATCGGACCAAAGGAGAAAAAAAAACAGAGAGAACTCTAGGGCTTGGGCCCATGAAGGAGGAAGTAGAGAGAGGAGGGAAAAAGAAGAAGGAAAATGAAGGAAAAGAGGGAAATAGCTCATCTACAAGCCCTAGTTTGTATTACAAACAAGTTTTAGGTGAGGCGATTCATATTACTTGTATATTCCTTGTAATTTTTGATAATGTAAAGTTTATATAAATGTTGCAAAGATATGATTTATGCCATGAACTAATTAGCTATCTTGATTATGGTGATAATATATGAATTTTATGTGTTGTTTTCAAGCTAAGCTTGAAGGATTCTTGATTTAGTTGTTGTTGTTGTTGAATAATGAGATAAGGATGTTAATGCATGTGATATGCTTGATAAAATGCTTGAAATAAGTCTATTTGAACACAAGAATGCATTAAGTATTTGGCATGACCACGAATTGCTAGCTAGATGAACTAAATGTACATTAGTATGTGTGTGTGTGGCTGCCCATGTATGTGTATTGTGGAACCGTAGATGTATGGATGTGGTAGAAGGGTGCTATGGCTGTCTATGGATGAACCTAAGTGTATGGTTGGGTGTTTGGTGTTTGGGTGTAAGTTAGTTGAAGAGAAATTTCAAGTGTTGTATGTGTAAGTGCATTTTCGGCCAAGTGGCCTTCTTTTGGTACTAGTCTTTTACTTCATGTTTGCTTGAGCTTTGTATAGTTTAGTATGATCTAATAATTAAACTATATGATATCTTAGTTAAGCAGAGTTCTAAAAGAATTAATGCCATGATTACATGAAATGCAAATTTAGTTAAGAAATATGGTAGTTAAAGAGTATCCTAATGCTTTGTGCATAATTGTGTAATTTAAAGTCAACTACTTAATTGCTTAATTAAGATTTAAGTAGTTTATAAGTGATTTAACGTTGTTGTGTGTGTGTGAGTATTGAGTGAAGTCTCTTACAAGTTATAAAGTTAAAGAATGCCTAAATATGTAGAATGTAACTCTTGTTGGTTGAATGCAATGTATGGTAAAGATTATAAAGCATGTTTTAGTAGTTAAGTTGTGGATTATTTTAAGTTAGTTGTTTAAATGTCTAACTTAGTTAGTAATATGAAGCTTGTTAGCTATGGTTTGCTTTTGCATATGATCTATCACTTACCTTGATTGAATATGGAGGCTTAGGTACTAAATAAGTTGTGTTGCTTATTTGCTTGGAATATGGGTAGAAATAAAGTATGTTTTAATGGCTATTTTGATTGCCAACGTTTAGGTGCAAGAAAGTGAATTAGTAGCGAATGTCTGAATATGTAAATGCTTGAGTTAATTCAAGGAGGTTTGGAGAGAATCTAAGCTATTCTCTTACATATATATAGCCTAATCCAAGGTGAGAGAGTTTTCATCCTTATATGCATCTTAGTTATTTATTGTTCTTAAATTATGAGAATTAATATAATTGCTTGAATTTATGTGTGTTTATTGATTGTTATATTGTCTGTGAGAGCAACCTACTTTGTTGCCCTTCCTATGTGTTATTGCTTTATATTATTGTTATATTGTCATTGGATTTAAGTGCATTGCATAGTGGTTACACAACCATATTGTCAGGGGTGGATGTATTGGATATCGGCTGGGCGGCAGCGAGCTTGCCAGTGGATATTTGATCTCTGTGCTCGAGTCCCTCACTCGCTTGGTTCGGAGATTGCCAGGGGGTGTTCGGTCGTAGGATTTTCAGGGTACATCTGGAGTACGCCTACTAGAGTGTTTGGGATTTATGCTGGCACATTGATCGAGGTTCGTGGTTCGTGATTGAAGATCAAATAAATTTATGAGTGTTTGGGGTTAAAGTGAATCGCATCCTTTTTAATGTGTGGCATTTTAATGTTTATTGTCTTATATTTGTCATGTTAATCGTTTATTAGTTTTACTTGTACATAACTGTTGCATTGCACGAATCCCCTTATAAATGCTTCCTGTATACTGTTTTCCCCTCCCTCACTGGGTATACATGATTGTATACTCACTCCTCTTTATTCACCTTTCAAGAAATGTCGTGCTTGCAGGAAAGTTCATGATTTCGTGATAGTTCGTGCTTGAAGAGTTGCCTTATGTGTTATATGGCTTGAATTGTAAAAGTTATAAAGTTGTTCTATTAAGAGTTGTATGTATTCAATTAATTAAAAGATGTAATTTGAGTTTAACTAGGTCATTAGAGTGGTATGATAACCTAGCTAACTGTAATAGGTTGGTAAGGTTTAAAGTCAATGCGTGTTCGTGCTTGTCCAAAAGGAAAAGAGGTAGGGTAGCCTTTGAATTTGGAAAATGTATAATTGCTTGTTTTTGTGTGTTGAGAACCAAGGCTCGGATGGCCTTGAGGAGTTGTTGAATGTGTTGGACACGGTACTGGTTCATTTATATTTTGTTTGTAGGTTTTGGTTTGTCCTATAAATAGGAGATACTCCGTCCGTTTTTCCTAAATTTTGTGCTCGGGTTTGAATTTGGGTTGAGTATAGCATGGTTAATAGAATTCCCGATCTCGTGAGGGGTCAGGGCATTACAGTTTCTCTCTTTACAAAAGGGGTTTCGTAAGCGGGAAATGAAATTGGTAAAAGTGCATCTGATCTTTATTTTTAAATGAGGGCAATATAATCATTTTGGAACTGTTGTTAACATATACTAACTGAAGTAGACGGAGGGGCGAGTGTGCCACATTTAGAAAAATAGAGGATTTATGATGCTAATTTTTAAAACATAGGATTTATCATGCATATTTTTGAAAACACAGGGGGGGTATAATGTTTTTCACTTGAAGAAAAACTAATACATCAAGTAATCCAAAATTTACTAAAAGCAAGAAGAGATAACAAATTATATTCCAGAATTGTAACAAAACAACCATGAGCAATGTGTATTCACTTACTTAGTGATAAAAAGAAGGGAACCAAGTGATATTGAACTAAGTTAGTGATTGGTATTTTGAAATGATTTTAGACAGGAATTAAATGAGTTAAGGAATGGAATGACCCTAGGAATGGAATGAACTTGAAAAATAATATGTCATGTTTGGTATGCTTTAGAAATGAAGAAATGAATGGATATATTGATTCCAAGCCCATATTTGATAGTCAGTAGAATAAAGTAATAATGAGAATGACTTATATAAAATGATAAGAATGCCCTTTTGTTGCTAGATATATTATTGTTTTAAAAATAAAAATAAGCATCATATTAATAATAAAGATGATGATGATGATGATGATGATGATGATGATTATTATTATTATTATTATTATTATTATTATTATTATTATTATTATTATTATTATTATTATTATTATTATATTCATATTTATTATTTATTTTATATTATTATAACATATTATTTTCTATTAAATTTACATTACTTATTAATTATTATTATTATTATTACTTATTATTGTTTATTTATATTTATTATGATTATTATTTATTATATTATTAATGTTATTATATTTATTATTATTATCATTATTGTATTTTATTTATATTTATTACTATTTATATATTTTTATTGTAATTATTATTATTATTATTCCTATGTATTAATATTATTATATTCATTATTATTATCAGATAATATATCGTTATTTTATTTATATTTACTATTACTTATCTTATTTTATTATTATTCTTCTTTTTCTTCTTAATCTTCTTTCTTTCTTTCTTTCTTTCTTTCTTCTTACAATAATATTATATATTTATTATTATGTATTATACAATTAATACATTTTTTTTTTTATTGTTATTATATTTATTTATAATTATATTTATTTTAATTTATTTTTGTTTAATTATATTACTTGTTTAATAATAAATAATAATATTAATAAAGAAAAATAACAATAATTATATCGATAATAATGTTATTTGTATAGTGTGTAATATGTTTGTCCTACGGGTACTTTAGCCACTTGAATAATATGTTTATTCTAAAGCACATGGAAATGGCTATTCTCATGTGTTTTGTCAGGAATGTGTATTTCCATGTTCGTGAGAATGGGATTACCAAGGGAATTAGATTCTCAATTTTATTATTTTATACCAAGCGTGAGAATTAGAATTGAATTAAGAATATCATTCCATTCTCACATACCAATCGCTACCTGATAGTATTTGATTTTATAGCTACTGAAAAGTTGGACATTAAGGTTGCTTGAATGACATTCTTGGTATCAAATTTCCGGATTACAATTCCACGCTATAGTTATCCCGATTAATGTCAAGTGTCACTAAATATCATTTACAGACTATATTAATCTTGCTAAACTAACTTTTTCACTATGGTTAGAAACCATTAAATATCAAAATCTTAACTACCATATTTAATTAGCAAAACAAATATGAAAACATATGATTTAAAAAAAAAAAATCCATTCATGCCCCAAGAATAACGATTCACTAAAATTTAAGATAATCACAAATAAAGTAACTAATTCTACTATCAACACAGAGTTAGCTCAAACAAAAAACAAAATAAATAAACAAAAATTTTGAAGATAAAGAACAAAATAAAGAAATAGGAAAAAAAATAAATGAATTGCAGTGGTTAAATGTGATGTAAGCAAAAAAAAAAATGGGTATCTCTAAATTTGTGTAAATGAACTTCGTATAAACCTGTTTTGCTATAATTGCTTCAACTGTAACAATAAGAAATGCTACATACTCTTTATATATATATATACATATATACATATATACACACATACACATATATATAAATCTGAAGTCTTTTTTGTCTTTATTACTTTCTCTCTAAATGATTAGCTGGAACTGTAAATCTTTTTAAGCGCTTCACTAGACAATTTGGAGTAAATATTATGGCTTATTTTATTTTCATTTTTATTTAAAAAAATAAATCGTATGACTTCTTGGAGCAAAAATCTAATGGCTTAATTTTTTTTGGTCCAACTTCTATAGATTTTTCTGCAAATTTTAAAGACCATTTATTCTTCACACTAAACACTTTGTGCATTTTTGGCTAAGCCTATAATTAAAGCAATAAATATCTTTTTGTTTCAAGACTTTAAAGACCATAAACCACTTTCCATAAAAAATGCTCATGTAATATTTTTTGGAGCAAAAAAAAGTATGGCTTCAAAAGCTAAATATGGCTTCCATATTTGTTTTACTAATTAAATATAGAATTTTAGATTTGATATTTAATGCTTTCTAATCATAGTTGGAAAGCTACTTTAGCCAGATTAATATAGTCTGTTGATAATATTTAATGACACGTGGCATTAATCGGAATGATAATTGCATGAAATTGTAGAGAATAGAATTGTAGAGGAACCAAGTCTATCATTATGATGCAGCGCGATCAAAGTTCTATTAGAGATAGACATTTGCATATACAATAAGCAACAGAATGCAAATAATAATTGAAATGAAATAAATCAAATTAAACAATACATATTACAATAGTGCAGAACCAGGATTCGTGTTCAACATGATGTTCTTAAGGGTATTTTTTTTCTAGGCTATTATGTTTATCTCTCCTCTTGCTCAAACCTCCCAAGATATAATTGTTAATCCTCTTGTAAAGGCAACAATCACAGTACAAGAGCTTGTGAAAATAACAGTGACTAAACTCTCTCAACACTATGCTTATGCAGAAAACTATAGAATCTATGCTCTGAAGAATGCTTTCAACTGTGTCATTTTCCTTTGGGATTGCAGCTATTTATAGGCGAGGTAGGAAGCTCATATTTGACCCATGTTTTTGTTGTGTTTAATGAGAATGTTTACTTGACCAAAAAACAAAAAAGAATAAGAATGTTTAATGCATTTTTGGCATCAACTCAATAAAAAATAAAATGAAGTTGGCAAAATTCAACCCACACCCACACTCGTGCCACACCCTCGCTGGGCGGTAGGCATACGCGTGTTAGGTAGATTTGGACCAATTCCACAATGATTGAGTCTTTCCACTAGCCACATGATTACCACCATATTTTGCCAACTCTATATATAGTGACTAGATAGTTTAAAAGTTTCTACATGGGATGCCCAATTTTGCACTTCATTTCTTATGTTAGAGACTCAATTTTAACCACTAATTTTTCATTCACCACTTGCCCAATTTTGACATGTAAATATACAACATTCATCTACTCGCAATGAGGAATGCGCATGTTTTAAGTCCCACTCATTTTGGCTTAAGGGACCCACTTAAATTTTAAGCCGAAAGTGTTACAATAAAATATGTGAACCAACTATTCCAACAAGTTCTTTATATTGAGGTGTCAAATATAGCAAGCTCTCCAAATACTTCACAAACTAAAGACTCTTTTCTCCAGTAACTTTTCTTGTTATTGTTATTTACTACCCATTTTCCATTTCTTCTGTTAATTTGTATCTCTTGTAGTCTTCCGAATGCGCTAAATCATCATATGTGGTTGGATTTACTTGTAATCTAAATGTCTATTTATAACCAGTGACTTTTGAAGATGGAAATAGAAAAACAGAGTATCATATTATGATTATACTGTCTTCCCTTTTTCATTTTCAAGTTCTTTAAAGAATATCTTCAGCCACATAAGGTTTAATTTGCCTGCTGTGATCGAAGAAATTTGAAAGAAAGAGCAAAACTCAAATTTTATTATGATAATAGAAAGAAATTGACAAAGTGATACGACTTTAAAGTCCAAAATTCAGGCAACAAGGTCCATACAAAACCTTACTGCCAGCTTATTAATAACCCAGAAAGCCAATTGAGCATATAAGCATCCAACTACAGTAACAGAAACATTATCCTTATTTCACTTCTGCTAAGAGTTCTTCATTTTACCTGGAAAAGAGCACGAACTCTTTGAAATCGTAGTGATCGTACCTGCAAGATAGAAAAAGGAAATCTAAGGCTTTAATCTAATGTTGATAAAAACGGATGCAGCTGAGACCAAATTTACTTACATGTCATTTTGAGTTTGAAACTTTGTCCCGTTCACTTTTAAGAAGATGATGCGAGTCCCTGATCAGAAGGGTAAGGATGGATAATGACCTTGAGCACCTCATTTCCAAAATCTTGCAGTTCTTGGTAAATATCTTTGGCTGAATTTGAAGCAGAGAGATTGCACCACTTTACCTCAATCATCTGTAGGGTATTAATTTCCCCAAAACTCGAAGGGATCTTCTCAAGTTGTTTGCATCTGTGCACCACCAGTTTTTCCAGAGCAGGAAAGTGTTCTTCACTGAAGACATTCCATTGTTCAATATCCAGAGCTTCTAATTTCAAGTACTTGAGTTTGAGGAACTCATCATCTCTTGTCTCCCATTCTTTCCCATCAAAGGCTTTAAACAATAATTTAAGAACTTCAAGGTTGGAGAGTGTTGCAATTGTTGCAATGTCACTCCATGGCAAACGAAACTTAGATAAAGTCAACTTTTTCAGAGTCGAAAGGAAGGTAAATCTTCCGTGAGATACCTTTTTGCCATAGTAAAACACCTTGAGTGACTCGAGTTGAACCAAAGAGTCTAATTCTGGAAATATGTTGCAACTCTCAGTATTGCTCCAAAATTCGGCAAATATGCACTTCAATTTCTGGAGTTTGGATAATGAACGTATCACATCTCTTGATTTTGTCCCATAAGATAGAATAGGTGTGGAGAGGGTTTCTAATTTATCTGAAATGGAATCCTTGACGTCACTCTTCTCCCAAACCAAAGCAGCACGGTTATCAATGTGTAGATGCCTTAAACTTACCATGCCCCAAATCGTATCTGGTATAGCAACTTCACCTCTTAATCCTTTCACAAGAAATGTTTCGAGGTTCGTGAGCTTGGCAATTGATGATGGGAGAGCATTGCTTTGAATCCGAACTGCTAAGAGCCTCAACTGAACCAACAATTCTATTCCACAATTTAGATCTTTTAGCAGCAACCGTCCCAAATCCAACACATTAAGAAGCTTGAAGTTGCTAAACATAAATGAGGAATCATACGGTGATGTCATGTCCAACTGAAAAGGAGCAAAATGCAATAAGGAGCAAACATGCAAACTGGAAGACAAATTCTCGATGTCATTGAGCATAGAATAAATGCACAATCTATATTGCTTATAAGTTGTAGGATTTGAAATATAAGATTCAACATTGCCATCTACCTGCTGATGAAACTTGAGGTCAGTTGGAACAAATGGTTCATTATTTCTATCCAGTAGAAGCAAAACTTTTTCTTATTTAGCTTTAGCCAAGCTAAAACTGCACAAAAGATCATGAACACGGAAAGTTTTGACCCCACCACTAGATCCTCTTTCTGCAACAATCACTAGGCTTCTACCAATTAGATCCATCAAGTTGTCTTTCGCTATATCCTCTGAACTTTTTCACTCAGTCTTCTATATGAATCCTTCAGCAGCCCATAACCACATAACCTTCTTTGCCAGAATTTCTTTGTCCTTTGGAAATGCTCCTAAATAAATGGTCTCAAATGATCCGATAAATTTTTGTAACTCAATTCTAACACTTCCTTGCTCAAATTTTGTAAGTCTCCATCAGTGTGTCGGCTTAAACTTTCTGCAACTTGTTCCCACTCTTCTTCCTTTTTCCTTGCAAGGACTCCAGCCATCAAAACAACTGCAAGAGGTAACCCTTTGCAATTTTTCGCAATTTTATTCACGGTTTCCAATTGTTCTATGGGACATCTTTTTCCAATAAATATCTTTTTCTGTAATAACTCCCAACTTTTTATTAGAGATAAAATCGAATGCAACAGTTAATATCATTTAGGATATCTTTTATCTGTTATTGGCTTTATCATATTATTTGGTTGTATTGTAATCTGATATGTATATCCAGAGTCCTGGTCAAAATAGCCAGCTCAATTGTTGTATTTAAATACTTTGTTGAATGAATCGAAAAGGGATCATATTCAGCAAAGCAATCTTGCATATTAAGATTATTTATGGTATCGAGCCTATCAAAGCTTTAACAAGCATCAATCCACTTCATCATTTTTTTTCCATGACTTTTGCTTTCGCTAGCACCACTACTATACCTGCATCCACTCCAGTGCTTCTTGGTGGTATAGCGTCTCCATCCTCAATCATTGCTATTAACGTGATGGCTCAGCTTCCGCTTAAACTCACTGGTAGCAACTTTCCCACTTGGCGTACTCAGTTTCTAACACTGCTCTACGGGTACAACCTAATGGGTTTTATTGACGGAAGTACCCCTTGTCCAGCTGCTACCGTTACCGCTAATGATACCACATCTCCCAATCCCGCACACAAGGCATGGACCCGTCAAAATAATCTGTTGCGCTATGCTATTCTGGCCTCCGTTGATGCCAGTATTGCACCGCTAATCACCTCAGCATCTACAACAAAGGATGCTTGGGACAAGCTCCAGAGCTCCTATGCCAATGCTTCCAGGTCCAGAATTTATGGTCTGCGCCATAAGCTACTATACATGACTAAAGGGACACAGTCGGTCACTGACTATCTTCACTCCGTAAAAACATTGGCCGATGAGTTGTCTTTGGCGGGATCTCCAGTTACTAGTGATGAACTGGTTGTTATTGTTCTCTCCGGCCTTGGTGACGAGTACAAAGAGATTTGTGCTACCATTCGGGCACGAGATACTGATATTTTGTTCGAGGATCTTTTTGATAAGCTCTTGGATCATGAAAGTTTTTTGAAACGCGAGGAGCAACACAAAGAAACTATTACCATCACTGCGCAATTCTCTCAGAAAAATGGTGGCAAAGGGAAAAATAATGGGGGTTCATCCAAGAAAGGCAACAACAACAACAACAATACTAATAATCGATATTCTCAAAATGCAATGAATGGAAGAGTATCACAATTTTATTCTGGCTTCAAGTCACAGAGTAACAACTGGCGTCCTAGCTCTCCAAGCGGTCAGCCTCGAGTTCAGTGTCAATTGTGTGACAAGTTTGGTCACACCGCTAAAACTTGCCGAACTCGTTCATTTGATCCTCAAGCTCATTTCGTTTAGAAGGGACAATCCTCTCGTCTAGTCCATGGGTCTTTGACTCAGAGGCCTCTCACCACATCTCTTCAGACTTTCAGCACATGAACCTTTAGTCTGAGTATTACAGCTCCGATGGTATTCTCATTGGTGATGGGTCTGACGTGCCTATCATCCATATCGGTAACACCTCTCTAATTACTCCTCCACATACCTTTTCTTTAAAAAATGTTCTTTATGCACCTAGTATTCAAAAGAACCTATTGTCTGTGTCTCAATTCTGTAAATAAAACTCCACCTCTATTGAATTTTTCCCATCTTCTTTTCTTGTGAAGGATTTGAGCACGGGGGAAACGCTGGTTCAAGGCCGGAGTAAAAAGAATCTATACGAATGGTCTGACGTCTCCACAAAGCCTCAAGTCCTGTCTGTTATTTGTGTCTCTAGGGAACATTGGCACAACAGACTCGGGCATCCCAATCATCGTACTCTTAGTCATGTTATTCGAAATAATAGACTTCCAGTGTCTAAGTCTAGTTTTCAAATTTGCAATGCATGCTCGTGTAATAAGAGCCATAGGCTAGCGTTTGGAGAGTCAACTCTTATAACTCGCTAACCTTTAGAAATTATATTTTCTGATGTCTGGGGTCCGGCCCCAGTGCAATCTTTTGATAACTTCAAATATTACATTATTTTTGTTGATTACCATACTCGTTATGTGTGGTTATTCCCTTTGAAAAAAAAATCTGATACAACCTCAATCTTTCAAGAGTTCAAAGTCTTAGTTGAAAATTTCTTTAACACAACGATTCGTACTCTATATACTGATGGTGGTGGAGAGTATGAGGGACTTCGCCCTTTTTTTAAAAAATGTGGGATTCAGCACTTGGTTAGTCCACCTTATACGCCTCAACATGTAGGTATTGCTGAACATCGACATCGTACTATAGTTGAAATGGCTCTAACCTTAATGTTTAAAGCCTCTCTCCCAACAAAATTCTGGTCTGCAACCTGTCAAGCGGCTGCCTATTTAACCAATCGTTTACCCTCTCATGGCTTGGCTAACAGATAGTCATTCCAACTATTGTTTGGAGACGCCCCAAATTATTCCACCCTTAAGATCTTTGGTTGTTTATGTTACCCGTGGCTTTGGCCTTACGCAAGTCATAAACTAGCGCTGAGATCACGTCCCTGCATTTTCTTTGGTTACTCAACACAGCACCATGCGTATAAGTGTTATGATCCCCAGAAAAATCAAACTTTCATTTCCCGTCATGTACTCGTTTATGAAAATGAGTTTCCAGCTAAGACCTTGAACTTAGGCCCCCCAACTTATTCCTGATCTTTTTACTTTGCTCCACTCCTCATCGTCTAACATCTCCGATACCACACCCACTGATATGTTGTGTCCAGTAGCTACTATATCTATTCTACAGCCTCTTGTCACATCCCCTGTTTTTGCATCTTCCTCTCCAGCATAATCTTCAGGTCTATTGCCATCGTGCACTCCTTCATCTGCAGTGATGACCAGCGACTCCTCCATGCCAGCTTCGGATCAGGTACGACCTTCATCTTCTTCTTCTCTATCACCTACTATTAATCCCTCTCGTCACTCAATGGTCACAAGGTCCCAGCCAGGTATTGTCAAACCCATACAGAAAATGTGCTTAACTGTTTCTTCAAACTTACAAACTCTTGCAGAACCAACAACATATAAACAGGCTAGTAAAATTGCTACGTGGCGTAGGGCAATGTGTGATGAGTTTGATGCCTTAATCCGCAACGGCATTTGGGAGCTCGTGCCCTCTTTGCAAGCACATAATATAATGGGTTGCAAATGGGTCTATCGGATCAAACGCAAATCGGATGGTTTAGTAGATCATTTCAAAGCATGGTTGGTGGCGAAAGGGTTTCATCAGCGCCCGGGGGTTGATTTTGATGCCACATTTAGTCCAGTAGTTCGCGCTACAACTGTCAGATTGATCTTATCCATTGCAGTTCATTTTGGTTGGGGAATCAGGCAATTGGACATTAATAATGCATTTTTACAGGGAACTTTGGAGGAAGAGGTATATATGCACCAACCTACAGGGTTTGTTGACACTCACTACCCAGATCATGTATGCAAGCTCAAGAAGGCGATTTATGGCCTGCAACAAGCGCCTCGGGCATAGTACACAGAATTGAAAGGCTTTCTTTTAAGCATTGGCTTCCACAATTCCAGAGGTGATACTTCTCTATTTTCTTTTCGTGCACAAGGTGTAGTGGTCTTTTTGCTAGTTTACATGGATGATATCATTGTCACTGGAAGTGATTTGCATACTATTTCTGCTATTATTTACTCTCTTGCTAGTAAGTTTTCACTCAAAGACTTGGGTCAGTTGGACTATTTCTTGGGTGTTCAAGTTAGTCATTTGAAAGATGGACTATTTCTGTCTCAATCTAAGTATATTGCGGATTTATTGGTAAAAGTTAACATGTCTGATGCCAAGGGCGTGAGTACATCTATGTCTACTTCATGTGTGTTGAAGCTTAATGTTGGGTCGAAACCCAATGATGTTAAGCTATACAGAAGAGTAATTAGCACTTTGCAGTACCTATCGTTTACTAGGCCAGATTTAGCATTTGTTGTCAACCGACTATCGCAATTCATGCACCAACCCACTAAGACACATTGGATAACAATCAAATAACGAAGGTGATGACAAATTCCACTACTTGTTTGAAGTTTGGAGGCTATTTCTTCGAGCCGTGTTATGAAAACAATTCTACTTCTTTTTTTGTCATCACAGAAACATCTCCTTATAGCATTTAATGTCTCAATATCCCATATATCATCTATGCCTATTAAATACCCCCATCCTTTTAGAGATTGATACAACTGTTTGGCTAAATCTTCATCACTTCGCACATGGATATCTTTATTGCGCTCATCAACATGACTTAAAATGTCATGCAATACCTACCTCTTTTCAAAGAGTTGAGAAACACAGCACCAGGCTCGAACATCAAAGTACTCGACAACCGAAGGATTGCTATACAATTTTTTCACTAGAGTCGTCTTACCAAGTCATCCCATTTCGATGATCGAGACAATGTTTAACTGCTCTGGTCCTCCTATTAGTTGCTCTATTATATTTTTGTCCTCATTCTCAAAACCGACAATCACTTCATGCATTGTTGACAAGTTCTCACCAAAAATCTTCTGATTAATTCTTTTTATCTCTTTCTTGATTAGCTCAACTTCTTCAATGATAGTGAAAAACCTCAACATACGATACCATTCTGGATCATCTCTTAAGGAAATAGGTTCAGCGACAAGTTTTGCTTTATTTGCCATATTCATGATGCGTATCTCAAGAGCTTCTTGTTCTCCAATTTCAATCTACTACTCTTCAGAGTTCTCAAGAAGACATATCAAGAACAGTAGTTCATTCTGGAGATTTTCAATCCAAAGCTTTGCAGCTTTTTCAATACGAGGCTTTACAAAACGAGAAATTATAGCAGCCCTACTATTCAATAACTCATTTAGTTCTTTGAGGGAAATTGTCGTACCTCTCTGGCCACGGGTTTGTCGGAAGTTAGATGATGTAGCACGGGAACAGATCTTCCTCATATCTGCCTTGATAAGCTTGATCTTCTCAAGCAAATCAAGCAGGAGATTGCTCATCTTCTCGGTCATGCCTTCTTTGTCCTCAATGACATGAAAAGAGTAAATGGAAGACCCTGCTTCGAGAGTAGTAACTTCCATAAGACTGTGAATGTCCTGATGCACATTATCACCATTTTGTGTCTCAACATAAAAAGTTCTCAAGAGTTGTATGTCCTCGCGAAGGGTTTCTAATTGATCTTTCATGATAGGAGCTATGGAACTAGTTTCATCGTTTATCAGATCCTCCATACATAATAAACTGATGAGCTTACGCCTTCCAAGCAACGGTACAAGTATAGTATTGACCATGGACATCATTTATGCATTCATATAGCGGAAATACCAATCTTCAATAAGACATGCTACCTTATTTAACTGAGCTCATATATGCAATAGATGTGATTTCACATAGTCAGGGTGTGGATTTGTGGTTGTGAGCAAAGATCTAACGTGCTTCAAATCCACACGAAGGCTTTCAAAGCGATCTATTGTTGGAATTTCCACACTTGCATCACGGCTTAGTAGCTTTGCCAGTTGTTCAAGGAGAAAATCAATAAAGCCAACTATAATATAAACTGTTGTATCTGATGTTAATGACTTTGTAGTATCCAAGATGCTATTATAATGACTTGTGTCTTCCTCATTGGGCTGATAGTGTAGCGCAAGAGAAAGGTCATTATTTTCATCCATTTTTTAATCCAACAACAAAAGAAAAACGATGCTGCTATGGTAGCCTCATATCCAACCGCTTTCTTGAGATCATACAAATCACACTTGCTTAATTTGAGTTTAGCAACAAATTGAAGAGAATTTCTTAGAAATCTTAGCCTTCTCTCCAGGGTGTTAATAAGTTTTTTCACCCAAACAATAGAGTTGACATGATCAGATTGTATTAGAAGATCCTTCATATTCTCTAATACATAATCAATACATTTCACCAGGAGATCACCTTCAATATACCCATATTGAGATAATTGCTTGAAAAGATGATGACATTGATGGACTTCCAGCTTAATAAGCTCAATATTTTCTTGCACAGAGAACAGCAAACCATCCAAATCTATGGGCACTTCTCTACCCCCAAGTGAGAGAATGACTTGTCCCACTTCTTGTTGGACTACAGCTCTAATTTTCTTATATCGGACTTTTATATCCTCTCTATCAATCATCATCAGTTCTTCGGACATGAAGAACGTCCTAAGAAATTTGAGCTCAATCTTAAGGGTCTTCATTTGATCTTTGAGTGAAGCAAAACAGCTCTTATGTTGTTCTAGGTAGTCCAAGCGTTCCAGTGAATCTTTAATCATACCCTCCATCTTCATCCCCATCCTTTCTGTTTCTCTTCTCTCTTAGTCGAATATCTTTGATTAAGTGAGAAAAATGTATTGGAAGCTGAAGGTGTTTGCAATTGTGAGTGATCTCAGTTAGTCTTCTCAATAAGTCATTTTAATTTTCCTTTTCCTTTTTGCCTATTCCCAGTAATAAATTAAAATAAACACAACACAGAGACAGTGATAGCTAAAGTCAACACAATAAATGCTATTAATTTCTTACCCATCAAATGTCGCTACAATCACTCACCCTATGTTTGGAATGCACATGGGAAAGAATCCAAAAAGTAAGGTAGATGAAGAAAAATAAACGAAAAGGAAGGAAAATAAATTTTTCGTTTGGATTGTAAAAAAATAATACGGAAAAAAATGAAAGAAATTTATAATTTTTTATTTGGATTGGAGAAATAAAGAAAAGAAAAGAATAATTTTAGATATAAAATTACCTTACTATCTTTCTTATAAAATAACCAAAGAAAATATTATGGATAAATTAGTCTTTTTATATATTTTATTTTCCTTTTCCTCTATTTTACCCCAAATTGAAAGAATTGTAAAATCTTCTCATTAAAGAAATTAAAGAGATTTTGAAATTTCTCCAAATTTTTTAATAAATTTCAAAATACAATCCAAACAAGGAGAAGTATTCCCTAATCCCTTCTCTTCCATTGCTTTCCTTTAAAAAAGCCAATCCAAACAAGTTGTCAATGTTTTCTTCTGTTAATCTAATGAGGACAGTAGATTCAAATTGAAAACAAGAATGATAAAAACTGATTTGTTGTAATTAACTTGTCTAATCAAATACAATGTATAGATAGACTAGAATCCCCAATTATTTCCCTAGAAATCTGCTGATACAATAGTCAAAGTGCATCGAGCAGTATGTTTGCATTGAGCAGTGTGTTTGCATTAAGCAGTGTATGAGCATAGAATCTTTACATAATTGTTGACTATCTCAACACTCCCTCTCAAGTTGGTGCATAGACGTCAAATATGCCCAACTTGTCAAAGAACTTTGAGAGCACCCGATTAGATACTCTTTTGGTAAGGATATCAGCTAACTGATTTTCAGACCGAATCTTTGGTAGTTCCACAGCCTTTTCATCCAGTTTCTCTTTAATGAAGAACATATCTACTTCGACATGCTTTGTGCGGTCATGTTGAACTGGATTATGGCCTATATCACATGTTCCTTTGTTGTCACAATATAACTGAATTGGTTGTTTTGGGGAGTAGCCTAGGTCCTGTAAGAGAAATTTTATCCACAGTGCTTATCAAATTCCTAAAGCCATTCTTCTGTACTCAACTTCTGCACTAGATCGTGCAACAACATTTTGTTTCTTGCTTCTCCATGTAACTAAGTTCCTACCTACAAAGGTAAAGTATCCCGAAGTTGACCGCCTATCGTCAACTGCTCCAGCCTAATCAGCATCTGTATTTACCTCAATATTTTTGCTTGTTTGCGTCTTTAGAGAATAGAATTCCCTTTCCTGGAGCAGCCTTCATATACCTCAAAATGCGCATGACTGTATTCATATGTTGCTCACCGGGATTACACATGAAGTGACTAACGACACCTAGAGCATAAGCGAGATCTGGTCTTGTGTGAGCTAAGTACATCAATCTTCCAACAGGCCTCTAGTATTTCCCCCTATCCACCGGTACCTAGCTTGTATCAATACATAACTTAAGACCCTCTTCCACTGGAGTGTTAGCTGGTTGGCAGGCTGACATACCAGTTTCACGTAGTAGATCTAAACATACTTTCTTTGAGATAGGAAAATTCCTTTATTTGATCGAGATACTTCAATTCCCAGAAAGTATTTTAAAGGGCCTAAGTATTTTATTTCAATTTCCTTGGACAAGTACTCTTGCAACACTCTCATTTCTTCTGGATCATTTCTTCCAATGGCATTTTTTTTTTGTGCCTAAGATATGTTTGAGTATAAGATTGGGGCGAGACGAAGTTATGAAGTGCCTTGGAGGGTATTTTTGTTCATTCATATCAATTTGGGTGAGTATGCAATGTTTTGTCATAACATAGGGGGATAGATGTTTTGCCGTAGGATTGGTAAGTCGTTACCAATCAAACCCTGGACGAGCTCATTGGCAAGTTGTTAAGAGGATTCTAAGATATTTGAAGGGCACTTTGGATTATTGCTTATGCTATCAAGGAGTTGACCTAAATCTAAAGGGATTTACAAACGCTGACTGGGGTAGTGATCCAGATGAGCGTAAATCAACTTCTGGATATGCCTTCTTGCTGAATAGTGGGGCTATTTCTTGGTGTAGCAAGAATCAAATCTACATAGCATTATCTACCATGGAGGCTGAGTTTGTGGCTAGCTCAGCGGTTGTACAAGAAGCGGTGTGGCTTAAAAGGTTTATGTTAGATTTGGGAGTATTCACAAATGCTGAAAAACCTGTGACAGTCTATTGTGATAGTCAAGCAGCCATTGCCTACACTAAGGATCCAAAATACCATGGCAAGACAAAATACATAGACATTAAGTATAATTTTATAAGAGATATAGTATCAAAGAAAGAAGTGATCATTGAACATATCTCTACGCATGAGATGGTAGGCGACCCACTCACTAAGCCAATTCTTAGAGATATATATTTGTCTCATGTAAAATCTCTAGGATTGCGCAGAATTTAATGTATGTTCCATATGTTGTGAAATGATCACTTATGTACTCATATAATTGTATATTTCAGATGCCAAATAAATAAATAAATGAAATATTTTGATGCACTTAAGTAGTATTAAATCTTTGTGATATATATGAATGAGACTGTGTATGCACTTAAGTAGTGTTAAATCTTTGTGATATATGTAAATTAGATTATGTATGAGTACGTTAGCACATACGATTGGCATCAAATTGTACGTCGACAGGTTAGAGAGATTGGCTTTCTCACACAAGCAATCGCCTCTGGCGCAGTGAGAGCATGCAGAGATAAGACAATATAAGTTAGCTAGTATTTGTTGAAAATATTATACTTATGTCAGTGTCGCCTTGAAAATTAGTCAGAGATTAATTCCAACGACAATTATTAAGAAGAGACCTCATATTGTATGTCTTACAATTAAGACTAATGTGAGGTCGATATCGATTCCCACAATCCATACAACCTGTATATAGCCAAATATGAAACCTTGATTACTGTGAGTATTAAGTTCGAGGATTCAGGTTAGTTATTGAGTGATAACTAAATCAGAATCTATACGGTGTTAGAATTAAATAAAGACATACTCCCTTCTCTAAAGGAAGTCACACCGTAACACACGTTTTCATACCATGTGTGCTCTAGTGATTATATAAGGAAGTTGATGAATGAATTCCTGCTTCATTACTGTGTGAGACCTTGAAGTAACAAATTTTTTTTTTAATATACCCTTAGTGACCTAAGCTCATATTCTAATAAGTCAAGTTTAATGTTAGCTACTTTGGTATGTTGCCTAAAGATCACGTAAGATTCGATCATATAGGACATATCTGGGAAAGCAATTAACTTGATTTAGAGGGATATTGAGCGAAGGGAAGATTGTTCATATCTAGCGCTACATGTGTTCATTGGTCGATTAGTTATACAATCTATGTGATTGAACAATCTTTGTGATCAAATATAACTATGAATACATGATTGAGATTTTAAAGGTCATGCATAGCTTAAGAGGGATTAGGTGTATACTGACTGATGTGAACTTAATTTGGTCTAGGGTATAGCGATACTCTATATTCTTTTGAAGATAGTGGTTCCCATGTCATCCTTAATAGGTGCATGGTCTTTGAGCCTCCACTTATTGTGTGGTCGCGAGTCGCACGGCCTATTTACCTGTATGGGGCTTGATTATGCTTTGGAATCAGTTTTTTGAGAGATAATGGTGGATATTGTTCTGCCCATGTTGTGCGAGTGAAAGATGTTGGATTTGAATCCTGGGTCGTCTAGATGGGCTGCCCCGACCTATTAGACCCCCATCACTGGGTGTTTAAGTCCAATACACTAATAGAACACCGTACGTTCTATTAGGATCAGACACAAGAAATAGAAGAAAAAACTCTCTAAAAAAAGTATATCTACATAAAAGATATTTAGGCTGTGAATTTATCAGAGCACGAGACTGTATTGTGCACTTTGATTCACGACACACGCAGTGGAATAAGCACATTCAACGACCAAACATATTATGCTACATAAAAGGTTAGTAATCTTTTATGGCTTTAAACAGTGTATGAAGATACTAAATTTAGTATTAAAGTTCTTCAGTATCTTTTGGACGAATTTAGAATTTGAAAAGAAATAAAAAAGACCTACCTACTTTGCGTCTATGACATGTGAAGAATTAAAAACTTACCAAATCAACTTAGCAGGAATTCTAGCAAGGGTAGGAAATCTTTTATAATACGTTTACAGAATTTCTAGCAAGGCTTCTAATCGAACAATTCTTATATTCATATAGCCCTAAGAAAGAAGCCAGAAGTGAAGGCTAGAGAAGTAGGCATAATTCATAAGGACAAATAGTAAGAATTCTGTGCACGTCCTACGTTCTTGTGCGTTTAGGTAAGTGTTACTAAGGCTTTATCCGAATGAAGTTGTTACTTATAGAACGATAGGGTGGTATAATTAATTGTTAAACTTAGTAACATTATGAATTTCATAAAAGAGTGATAGTGTCTTTATGCCTTTTGAATTAGGATTGTGATCCTTGGGTCTACGATTTACAAACTTTGAAGTGAGTTTTATTGCTTGGATTAAAGATAAGTAGGAAGACCCTATATAGTTCTTTTTGCTTTTATTCTTTTTTTTTCTGCGAGCAAAACATATATTATGATTATTTTTGTTGTCTTGTGCTACCACATCGAATTTGTATATGAATTCATCGATCTTTGTCATATTTAAGATATTCAAACTTTTTTGATTTATGTCCAAATCAATTTTAGAGGTACAAAATTAAGTTAATACATGATTTTAAAATCTTTATTTTTGTTTTCTTTACTTAATTCGTATGTACATATATATATATATATATATATATATATATATATATATATATATATACTCCAAAAGTATATTTCCTTAGTACTGATTTACTCATGATCACTTGTTTAAATCTTTAATGCGTCCTTATTTTAGTTTCAGTCTTGAGTGTCTTCACATGGTTTTTCAAAGAATTATATATTTTAATTGTTTAGAAACAAAAATTTACTTTAGGACAAAAAATTTTAATATGATTGCATCATGTACATTCACGAGGGAATTTATTCCCTTTTATTTTGTAGAATAATAGATGTGAACCCGAGTGCCATGTATTCTGAGTCCGTACTTTTGTGTCCTTGTTGGTGGGGATCGTACACCAACAGATCTTGGGGTAGTACACTATCATTTTGTAAGAGATTGCTGCTTGCTTTTGGTGGTTTGTGTGACAACAAACCCCTTTTTAGACTGTGCTACCAGGAATGTAGCTTTGATCATCACATTGTTGGATCCTTTATTGGTACCTTTGGGTTTAATCTATTGTGGAACTATCGGTATACTTGTTAATTTTGTTATTCAAACCTTGGTCTTGTATATTGGTTATGGTTTTCCCTTATACTCTACTATGCTTTGGAAAAACTTATGGAATTTGGTTTATTTTCTTTTTGCCAAGAGTTTTGCATTAACTATTATGTTTTGCTTAATTTAATTTTGGACAGTAATGTCATGTTTTATCTATACGGGGTCTACTATTTACTGAGATTGTTTTCTCATTCCGTATTTATTTTCTTGAATCTTTATTATTGCAAATGGTGAGAATTAGGTGATTTCGCTTGGGAACTAAAGGCTAGACGACCTCATATGTTGCTAGGTCTTGAAGAGCCTTGCAATAACTAGACATTTTATTGGCATTAGACTTATTGCCTTCCGGAACTAAGAAAGACATTCCTTCTTAGGTGCGCAGTAGTCATGCTTTCTGAGGTTTGCTCTTGATGAATTTTGGTGATGTCACAGAGTAGTATTAGAGCCTAGGTTTTGATCAAATTGGACCTAGGGTTTTGGTTATAGGGATTTTAAGTTTTACGACACGATAAATTTCTTTATTGATAACTTATTTGACTATGTACTAAGCCTTGTGACATTATAAGATTAAAATGTCCCCTAGGAAGAAGGCTACCACAAGTGCGTGTAATGTTCCACCTCCTAAAGATGATGAGCATATTCCATTAGCCGAGTTTGCAAGGTAGCATGAGACTGACAAGGAAGCAGCCGTAGAGGCAGAATTTGATGTCATTGCTGATGCCTTTCTCCGCCGGATGACGAGAAGGACACGTTAAGGGACTAGCGAGAAAGATGATGACCAAAGAGCGTTAGAGAGATTCTTGAACATGCACCCACCTCGTTTTACTAGGGAGGGGGAAACATAGGACGCTCATAGATGGTTGACCATTGTGGAAGGACTATTTCCAACTTTGAGTCAAAGATGACCGAAAAGTTTGTTTTGGTACTCACTTGCTGCAAGGGGCTGCTTGAGATTGGTGGAATTTGAAGCTTGAGGAGATAGAGAAAGAGCTTGAGGATTGGAAAAAGTTTCTTGAGATGTTTGAGGCTGAATTTCACCTAGTAGCCTACCGCAATATGAAGGTAGCTAAATTTACAAATTTGAGGCAGAGGGACTTGACCATGACTGAATATAATCGGAAGTTTAATGAATTGGCTCGTTTTTCACCTTACATGGTTCCCAATGATTATGAGAAGGCCAAGAGATTTGAGTTAGGCTTGAACCTAAACATCCGTAGCATTATGGTACCTCAATTGCACATGACCTTAAAGTCTATAGTGGTAGCAACAACCTTAGATTAGAGAGATTTGAACCTGATGCAACAACAATGAGTTTCTTCAAATAAGAGAAAATTTGGTACACAATCTTCACAGACCAAAAATGGACCACCTAAAGGAGGCAACAAAAAGTTTGATCATACATGTAACAACAAGCCTACTGAGAAGTGTACCAAGTGTAGCAGAAAACATAGAACATATGAGTGTTGTTGGACCACTGGGGGTTGTTTTAAATATCGAAGTACCGAGCATCGCATTAAGGACTGTCCAAAGATGCAAGGGAATATTTATAATGCTAGACCCATGAATGATAGGAAGCAACAACAGAACCGTACCGTATTTTTACTATCACACATGGAGATGCCCAGGCTACCAATGATGTTATGACAGGTATCATTCAGATTATATCCTCTTTTGCTTATGTGTTATTTGACTTTGGATCCAATTACTCTTTTGTATCCCCTTCATTTGCCTTACAACTTAATGTCATACTCGAGAAACTAGAGTATGGGGTTTATGTCGGGACCCTAGTAGGCAAATTTGTTTTGACCAGCATGGCGTATCATAAATACCTAGTCCAAATAGGGAAGCAAGATTTGCTTTCCGACTTGATCTAATTAGACATGAGGGGTTTTGATGTTATTTTGGGAATGGACTGGCTGGCTGCGTACCATGGCCACCTCGACATTTTGGTAAAAAGGTTGTATTTTGCATGCCCAACGAGAATGAGTTTGAATTTGTTAGGAAAATACTTAAGCTCATTCGTGTTATAACAGTATTCAAGGCCCATAAAATGCTAAGAAAAGGCTGCACTGCATTTTTGGAGAGCGTAGTGGAGACTAAAAAGGAAGAGGTGATGCTTGAAGATATTCTTGTTGTTAAGGAATTTTTGGATGTATTTCTAGAGGATATTCCGGGACTCCCTCCAAACCGAGAAATTGAATTTGATATAGAGCTTATGCCAGGAACTGGACCAATATCCAACGAACCTTATTGTATGGTGCTTCCTGAGCTTAAGGAATTAAAAGTGCAACTGCAGGAACTTCTAGACAAGGGCCAAATTCGTCCAAATGTATCCCCTTGGGGAGCGCCTGTGCTCTTTGTTAAAAAGAAAAATAGAAGCATGTGCCTATGCATCGATTATCGAGAATTGAATAAGGTTACAATCAAGAATCAATACCCATTGCCAAGGATCGATAACCTATTTGATCAATTGTAAGGTGTGAAGGTGTTCTCGAAGATTGACTTAAGATCGGGGTACCATCAATTAAAGATCAAGAAAGAGGATATCCCTAAAACAGCCTTTAGGGCGAGGTATGACCATTATGAATTTGTTGTGATGCCCTTTGGTTTGACAAATGTGCCTGCAATGTTCATGGATTTGATGAAATGAGGTCTTCAAGCCTTTCTTAGATCAATTCGTGGTGGTATTCATTTACGATATTCTTGTTTACTCGAAGAGCCCTGAAGAGCATGAGACACATTTGAGAATTGTTATGCAAACACTCGGGAGTAATCAGTTATATGCCAAATTGAAGAAGTATGAGTTTTGGCTGACCGAAGTCGCCTTCCTAGGCCACGTTATTTCAGAGAAAGGGGTATCAGTTGACCCTCAAAAGATAGAGGTTGTAATTACTTGGTCGAGACCCATATCAGTTGTCACGCCCCAACCTGACCCTTCACGGAACCAAGTCCGGACGTGATAGAAAACGGGCATTATGACGCCTGTAGTCTGACACATTTGACATATAAACCTGTGCAAACAACTCATGTAACAACAATAGATCTGTACAAAACATAACCACAACATTTTATACACAATAGAATTTACAAGACCACCTGGCAAACCTACTTTAAACATGTTTATAAAAGTTACAAAGTTCCAAATAAACTAACATGAGTCTATCCATATGAACATGATCAAAATAGACTTGAGACTTTTACAATAAAAGACTTCTAAATTAGAAACCAGATAATATATTACATAAACCAAGAATCCTTCCATTACAACACAAACTTCGCAACTCATAACAACACATCAACATCCAACAAGCAATACAAGTAAAGCCATTACTTTAGTCACCACGAGGCTTGGTCTCAATTCCACTTGAAATGTGTCATAAAACGGCGTAAGTTTCACAAGTTTAGTGAGGGGGTGAACGGGAAGGTTTTGGAAAAACATTCTAACTTGTAAATCTGTTTGAAACCATGCATGCAATGCCATATGAAATCAATGAGTATAAGCACTAAAAGACAATTAACTCAAATAAGCACTTTAAATAATATAAAAGCACTTAATTATATTTGGATTAAATAATATTAAAGCTTTATAACTATTCAAGAAAATATACGCTGACATTTATCGATGTCATCACTTAAACCATCATCACGAACTCTTTTGCTTAACACCGATACATTCAAGTGACTTAACACCGGCCCATTCAGGAGTTGTACACCGGTACTTTCAGGTGACTTAACACTGGCACTTTCAGGTGACTTAACACTAACACATTCAGGAGTTGTACTTCGGCACATTTAGGTGATTTAACACCGGTACATTCAGGACCGTGGTAGTCATGCCATTACTCCAACGACCTCAAGTTGCCTTGAGTGACATGACACTACTATGGCCTGCTTTACACATTCGTATTCGCGTTCAATAGTCACAGTAAACAGTAAACAATCGCATTCAATCATTTAATTACACATTCACATTCATTTAGAGAGGACAACTAAGTAGGTTGCCTCTCAATACATTTAATATTCATATAACACTTCATTTAACACTTTGATATCATTCAATAGCACATTCAATAGGTGACAAGGTAGGCTACCATAACACTTGCAAACACCATTAATCATTAAGAATTCCATTAGCAAGTAGCATAACACAAGTTAACCTATCTATGGTTCTCTAAAATTATGAAACTTTTTAGGGAAATAGATTATCAAATGTAGATAGCTTTAGAATCAAACAGAGCTCAATGTAAAGTTAAATTCACTGAGTTATGTCCTTAAGAACAGAAGTTGCACAAATTGTCCAATGCAGCACTTTTAGCAGTAACTCACTGATATTGATTTTAATGAACACCTTAACCATGGAATTAGGAAATTTACATAAAAGACAATTTGTGATACTATTTCTCTAGCATAACAAATCCGAAATTCAGCTATAAATAACAATGTTTACTATATCAAATCAGTCAAGGAAATTCATTGCGCAGAAATTGAAATTTCTGGACAGCTATACAAGTTCACACAAAACTTTTGCTAAACTTACTTCTAAGCGATGAAATCAAGCTATGAACACATTTATATGCATATGAATTCCATATTTAAACATAGCACAAGGATTGAACCCAATTCTGGCTATAAAAATCAAACTACAGCAGAATTTAACCAACAACAAGATTTAAAGGTTCCGTGAAGCTAAAAATCATGTATATTGTTCTCAAGGCACTACTTAGCAAGATTCATAAGCATAAACAACAATATATAACATATATATGCAATTTCATAAACAAAACCTCAACTTTAACTTTAAGATTTGAAATTCCCCTCACCTAAAATGGTTGAAAATGCTAGAAATAGCAAGAATATACCTAGGAGAAGCAAGATCAACTTCTAATTTGGGTCCAAATGCAACCTTTCTTCTTCTTTGTCATTAAAAAATTGATCAAAACTGGGGTTTAATACTATTCACTCATTTCTCTCTCTTGGCTGATGGCCCTTTTGTTTTGTGTTTTGGCTTTGTTTTTTTTGTATGTATTGTATAATATGTATATAATGTGTATTTGGGTCAATATAAGTCAACAACTAGGTAAAAGTCAAGTCAAAGATGGCCAATAATGGTAGACTAAGCAAATATCTTTTATGTTTTGCATGTATATATGTATGGAATATTATATGTAATGGTCAAATGCCAAGTCAATTCCCGATTAAATCATAAACATATGCAATTTAAGCGCACATATTACTTCCAAATAATTATCAAAGTAAGTAGATGCACATATTATGTACTAATTCTAAATAAAACAATTAAATGCACATAAAATTCATGTTCGGGTCTCATATCAGTGATGAAGATCAGTAGCATTTTGGGATTAGTAGGCTATTACAAAAAGTTTGTGGAAGGGTTCTCTAAAATTGCAATTCCAATGATGCGCCTGATGTGCAAAGGGGTTAAGTTTGAGTAGTCATCAGAGTGTGAGAAAGCTTTTCAGGAATTGAAGCAAATATTGTTGTCTGCGCTCGTACTTGTTTTACCTAGTGGGACCGACTGGTTTGCTATGTATAGAGATGGTTCTCATAATGGTTTAGGCTGTGTGGTTATGCAACATGATAGGGTCATCGCTTATGTTTCGAAACAATTGAAGAATTATGAGAAGAATTATCCCACCCACGCATTGAAGATTTGAAGGCACTACTTGTAGGATTTATACGGATCACCAGAGTTTAAAGTATCTTTTCACACAAAAAGAGTTGAATTTGAGGCAACGGAGATGGCTTGAGTTGATCAAGGATTATAATTTAAAGATCCACTATTACCAAGACAAGCTAACAAGGTAGAAGATGCTCTTAGTAGGAGGCCTAAGGGAAGTATGACTGCAATACTCACATCGCAAGAAGAATTGATCATGGAGTTTGAGAAGCTAAGAATTGAGGTATCTGTGAAGAAGAGATCAACTACATTGGCACATATCATTGTTCAGCCTACATTATTCGATAGGATTCGAGCTGCTCAAAGGTAAGACCCCTACTTGGAAAACATACGAGCAGAATTAGAGAAAGGGTAAAAATCATATATGCAGATGCACGAGGATGGGACCCTCAGGTTCAACAGAAGACTGTGCATCCCAAAGGATCCTACGATAAACAGGAAAATTTTAGACGAGGCTCATGGCTCGCGCTTCGCAACCCATCCGGGAGGGACTAAGATGTATCATGATCTGAAAGATCATTTTTGGTGGCACAACATGAAGAAAGATGTAGGGCAATATGCGGCTAAGTGTTTCACATGTCAACGGTTCAAGGCAGAACATCAAAAGCCATCTAGACCTTTGCAGTCGCTGGACATACCAGAGTGGAAGTGGGAATGCATAACGATGGATTTTGTGACCGGTTTGCCTAGGACTCTTGATAAAAATGATGTCATCTAGGTCATTGTGGATAGGTTGACTAAGTTAGACCACTTTTTGCGATTTCGATTGGGGACTCAATTAGAAGAGCTCACGGAGATATATATCAGTGAAATTATAAAACTCCATGGAGTATCTAAAGAGATTGTGTTTTATCGTGACACAAGGTTTACGTCAAATTTCTGGGCAAGTTTTCAAAATGCCATAGGCACTAGCTTGAAGATGAGTTCAGCCTACTATCCGCAAACCGACGAGCAAAGTGAGAAGACTATTTAGATTCTGGCAGATATGTTACGAGTTTGTGTATTTGATTTTGGAGGAAGTTGGGATAAATATATCACCTTGGTAGAGTTTACATATAATAATAGCTACCAGGAGAGCATCAAAATGGCTCATTTTGAAGCTTTGTATGGGAGAAGGTGTTGCACAACTTTGTATTAGGATTTGGGTAAGAAAAAGGTTTTGGGTCCTCAATTGGTCGAAGAAATGGAAAACAAGGTTGGATTGATTCGATCTTACATTAAGGAAGCCTAGAATCAACAAAAGAGTTGGGCTGATCTAAAAAGGAAAAGATTAGAGTTCTACATGGGAAAATATGCCTTCATAAGAGTATCTCTAATAAAATAGGTGATATGGTTTGGAACTCGTAGGAAGTTAAATCTGCTATACATTGGACCATTGGAGATTTTAGGTCGTATCAATGATGTTGCTTACTGATTAGCCTTACCACCCTCTTTAGCCGGGGTACATAGTGTGTTCCATGTGTCACAACTAAGAAATTATGTACTGGATAAGAGCCATGTGATTCGTCACGAGGACATTCAATTAAGGGATGACCTATCATATGCAGAGGAACCTATGGAAATTATAGATTGTAAAGACTAGGTGTTTAGGAGAAGGAGCATCCCCTATGTTAAAGTTCAATGGAGAGGTCAAACTTAGAGAGAAGCAACGTGGATACTTGAGACAGAGGCTCATGAGAAGTACCCTAACCTCTTCCAAAACGAAAGTATGTAGTTTTGAGGATGAAACTTTTGTTAAGGCGGGGATGTAACGACCCCACGTTTTAAGGGTCTATCAGCTAAAATTTTAGGATTTTTGTTCCCACTTAATTTGATTTAGTATTGTATCTTTTGGGTGAATTTAGAATTTGAAAAGAAGGAAGAAGAACCTACCTACTTTGAGTGTATGACGAAGAATTAAAACCTTACCAAATCAACTCAGCATGAATTCTAGCAAGGGTAGTAAACCTTTTATAATACGTTTACATAATGTTCTAGCAAGGCTTCTAATCGAACAATTCTTATATTCATATAGCCCTAAGAAAGAAGCCAGAAGTGAAGGCTAGAGAAGTAGGCATAATTCATAAGGACAAATAGTAAGAATTCTGTGCACGTCCTGCATTTTTGTGGGTTTAGGTAAGTGTTACTAAGCCTTTACCTGAATGAAGTTGTTACTTATAGGATGATAGGGTGGTATAATTAAGTGTCAAACTTAGTAATATTATGAATTTCATAAAAGAGTGATAGTGTTTTTATGTCTTTTGAATTAGGATTGGGATCCTTGGGTCTACGATTTACAAATTTTGAAGTGAGTTTTATTACGTGGATTAAAGGTAAGTAAGAACACCCCATATAGTTCTCTTTTGATGTTCTTTTTGCTTTTATTCTTTTTTTTTTTTTGCTAGCAAAACATATATTATGACTATTTTTGTTGTCCTGTGCTACCACTTCGAATTTGTGTTTGAATTCATCGGTCTTTGTCATATTTATGATATTCAAACCTTTTTGATTTATGTCCAAATCAGTTTGAGAGGTACAAAATTAAGTTAATGCGTGATTTCTAAATCTTTATTTTTTGCTTTCTTTACTTAAATTTTGTGTGTGTGTGTGTGTGTGTGTATATATATATATATATATATATATATATATATAATTAATATATTAGTGAGGATTATGAAAAAAAATTACACGAGTTACTTTGTTTATTATTAATATTTTATTTTGCCTTCTTGTTTTATTTACTTTTTTTCATTATTTTATTGTTTAAAAAGTAGTACTTTTTTTATTATTCTACAATAGGTCAATTATTTTTTATTTTTTTAAGGTACTTTTTTTACGTTAGTAGAGTTGATAATTTGATCATTAGCGAAAATATCCTTATATTATATGGCTTACGTAAATAGTGATTGAGTCTGTACGTTAATGAACGTATATTTACTCCAAAAGTATATTTCCTTAGTACTGATTTACTCATGATCACTTGTTTAAATCTTCAATGCATCCTTATTTTAGTTTTAGTCTCAAGTGTCTTCACATGCCTTTTCAAAGAATTATATATTTTAATCGTTTAGAAACTAAAATTTACTTTAGTACAAAAGATTTTAATGTACATTCACGCGGGGGTTTATTCTCTTTTATTTTGTAGCATAATGGATGTGAACACGAGTACCATGGATTATGAGACCATACTTTTGTATCCTTGTTGGTGCGGATCGTACACTATCATATCGTGGGGTAGTGCACTATCATTTTGTAAGGGATTTCTGCTTGGTTTTAGTGGTTTGTGTTATAACAAACCACTTTTTGGACTATGAAACCAGGAATGTAGCTTCAACCATCACATTGTTGAATCCTCTATTAATACCTTTCAGTTTAGTCTGTTGTGGCACTATCTGTATACTTGTTTAATTTTGTTATTCTAACTTTGGTCTTGTATATTGGTTATGGTTTTCCCTTATACTCTACTACACTTTGGAAAAACTTATAGAATCTGGTTTATTTTCTTTTCGCCAAGAATTTTGCATTAACTATTATATTCTGCCTAATTTAATTTTGGACAGTAATGTCATGTTTTATCTATAAGGGGTCTACTACTTACTGAAATCATTTTCTCATTCCGTATTTATTTTATTGAATCTATATTTTCGTAGATTGTGAGAATTAGGTTGTTTTGCTTGGGAATTAAGGGTTAGACCACCTCATTTGCTGCTGGGTTTTGTAGAGCATTGGAATAAATAGGCGTTTTATTGGCATTAGACTTATTGGATTTTGAATTTTCGTATGTTTATGGACTTTTCCTTTTGTAATTATGTAAACTTTGGAGTTCATTTAAATTTTGATCTGGAGACGTGGACTATTTAAATTGTGTCTCTGGTTTTAAATGCTCTGGAATTACCACATTGCTTGTAGATTTTAGTTTAAATATACTTAGTGTCTTGCGGATCTAAGAAAGACATTTCTTCTTAAGTACACGACAGTCATGCTTTCTAAGGTTTGCTCTTGATGAATTTTAGGGGCCTGACATCTTATGTGAAAGTTGATTCCAATCTGGCACACTCTTTTGAACTAGAGGTAGGCAAAGATGAAGTTACAGGTGAAGAAAAAATCGTCATCATTTATGTTGAATACTCCTGGAAGCCTACCCACTGTTCCGTTTGTCATACTTTTGGGCATCCAGTCAATAAATGTCCATCGAGAAAAACAGAGGATTCTCATGCCCCTTCAGTCAATAAATGTCCATCGAGAATACTTCAAACTGTGACTCAAATAGCTGCTAGTTCGAAGCCCAACTCGAAGGCAGACAATTCGTTCCTTAGGAACAAAATATACAGACCATTGGAAGACAAGCACAAATCTCCTCCTCCTAATAGAGAAAAGGATCAGATGAGAAAATCCAAATCTCCTCTCAAAAACACTAGCGGTAATAAATGTAAAACTGAGAATGCCACTGTTTTGAGCAATCCTTTTGCTGTTCTTGATCAAGCTAGTGATGACAATGGGACTGGAGCTGAAACTAGCAGAACCAATTTCAGGGACCCTCCTCCTGACAACCCTCCTAAAATTCCAAATCCTGACCAATGAAGATGCTACTTTGGAACATCAGAGAGCTGAATAAGCCTCACAAACAGGCATATGTCTCTAAACTGCTCAAGTCCAATAATATCTCTGTTTGCTGTCTTTCAGAAACTAGAGTCCAAATTTAAGTCTTGGTCGCACAGTAACAATTATGAATGTGTTGATGGTTCAAATGATATTGCCAACCGAAAAAATCTTTGGAAGGATATCATTAGAATCTGCTCAAATTATAACAATTCTCCACTGGCTTTCAGGGGTGATTTCAAGGAGATTATCACAACGGAAGACAGACTTGGATGTGATACTTTACCAGCTAGTGAGTGGGATTTTGTGGAGTGCCTGAATACTACTGTGCTCGTGGAGCATCGCAGTATCGGACCTCATTTTACGTGGTCCAATAGGGCCTATGAAGGGGAGTTCAGGGCTAGCAGGCTTGACCGTATTTTGGTTAACAGTATTTGGCAGACTAACTTTACAGATTCTTGCCTTCATCTTAATTCTCCTGATATTTCTGACCACTACTCCTTGAGTTTTAATCATTTCACAGTCAGCAAAAATCATTGCGTGCCTTTCAAATACTTCAACTTTTGGTCGGACAATGATAATTTTCTAGACACTGTGAAGAAGGCGTGTGATATTCAAGTTCAAGGCTGTCCAATGTATAGACTTGTTTGTAAACTCAAAAATGTTAGAAAGGAAATGAAAGTTTTCAATAAAGTCCACTTCTGCAATCTTACACAGAATATTGAGGAGAAAATAGAGAAGTTGTGGACTGTCCAATCAAAAATCCTTAATGGAATGGGCATCGAAGCTGATTTTGAAATTGAGAGAACACTTACTGTTGAGATCATTTCTCTCGTGGCCAAGGAGGAGAGTCTTTGGAAACAGAAATCTCGAGTCCAGTGGCTATCTGAAGTGGACTCTAATACAACATTCTTTTTCAACTTCACTAAAGGGAAAGCAGCTCAAAATGCTATCACATCACTATTGGATCAACAAGGTAACTTGCTGAACTCTATGGAGGATATTAGCTCTGAGGCTATTGATTATTTTACTACTGTCTTGGGGACTAACAATCGTGGAGCTTGGCGTTACTCTGCTTCTGATATTAGACCCATGTTGAAAAATATTTTGGATGGTAATCAAGCTACTAATCTTGAGAAAGAAGTCATTCCTGAAGAGATTAAAGAAGCTATGTTCTCCATTGCAAGTAATAGAAGTCCAGGACCTGACGGATTTAATGCACATTTCTTCAAGACTACCTGGTCGATTGTGGAGAATGATGTTACTCAAGCTGTGCAATTTTTCTTTCGCACGGGCAAAATTTTGAAGGAGATTAATGCTACTACTTTAGTCTTAATCCCCAAGAATTCTAATTCATCAACAATGGCGGATTATAGACCTATTTTGTGCTATAATACAATATACAAGTGCATTTCGAAAATTCTTGTTAACAGAATGAGCCCCTACATAGAATTTATTGTGTCGGATGTTCATAATGCTTTTGTGAAGGGTTGCAATATCTCGGATAACATTTTGTTGGGTCAAGAACTTGTGAAAGGCTATGGCAACATAGGCACTAGTCCGCGATGTTTAATTAAAGCAGATCTCAGGAAGGCCTATGATTCTATTTGTTGGGACTTTGTTCTTAACACACTGTGTGCTCTCAATTTTCCCCCAACATTCGTCAACTGGATCCGTAATTGTATTACAACCCCTAGCTTTTCTGTGTTCATCAATGGGGGTCTTCACGGATTCTTCAGAGGAGCAAGAGGATTGAGGCAAGGTGATCCCCTTTCACCGTATCTTTTTGTTCTGGGGATTGAAGTTTTGTCAGGTATTCTTAACAATATTGCAGAGTGGAAGGAGGTTAAACATCGTCCCAAACGTAAATCCACAAAGCTTAATCCTTTATGCTTTACAGATGATATTCTCATCTTTTGCAAAGGGGATGCTAAGTCGATTGCTATTATCAAGAATAGCCATGATTTATTTCATGAGTTATCTGGACTTATTGGAAGCCCTGAGAAGAGTGAAATTTATTTTTGTGGCTGCAATAAGGCTCTGTGGAACAACAGTATTGATATCATGGGTTTTCAGGTTGGTTATCTTCTTCTCAAGTACTTGGGTGTTCCTCTTATACCTGGTAGATTTCTCAAGTCTCATTGTAAAAGTTTGGTGGATTGAATTACAAGAAGAATTGGGAGCTGGTGTAACATCGATCCAACTTTCTTATGAAGGCAAACTCCAGCTTGTGTGTTCAATTCTGTCCAATATTTACTCTTTTTGGGCTCGATTGTTTATCCTCCCAAAAAGGCTCTTGATGGAAATTGAAAGTAAACTTTCAGCTTTTCTCTAGTCTAGCTCTAACAACCATCACAAAGCAAAAGTCTTGTGGGAGTTGGTTTGTAAGAAAAAAGAGGAAGAAGGGCTGGGTATTAGAAGACTTGTTGAGTGTAATCAACCCACAATTTTGGGATACCTTTGGATTATCAACACCAGGCACAAATCTGTTTGGAAGTCGATAGGTTCATGCAAACTATATCAAAGATCAGTATTTTTGGGATCTCACAATTCCTAACAATTGTTCGTGGGCTTGGCTTAAAATCCCGCAACTCAGAAATCTCGCAAAGAAATGCATGATACACTCTATCGGCAATGGACAGAATACTATGTTTTGGAGAGACAATTGGCATCCTATTGGTATTTTGATGGAGGTCTTTGGCAGGGATGAAATACATAATTCAGGAGTCGACTGGAATACCAAGGTGGTTAGTTTCATTCCAGATGGGGATTGGTCTTGGCCGAATAATAACATGATCTTGGATGTTGTTGCTGTTAATATTGCTGTTAATACTATGATAGGAAGAGAGGACAAAGTGGTTTGGATTAGTTCCCCCTCTGGGCAATACAAAGAGCAATTTGCATGGGATCTAATTAGACAAAAGCACCCCCCATGCCGTGGTATGACTGTGTTTGACTCAAGCTTGCTACTCCAAAGCATTCATTCTGTACCTGACTTTATTGGTTGGATAGGCTACCTACTAAGAGCTGACTCTACAATTGTATTTTGACAAAAGAAAAATAATAACTTTGTGCCTCTTGCCCCTCGCTTTATGTATAGCTAACCAATAAAAACTAATAGAATCAAACTGTTTTGCCACTCAAGGAGATGTCATTTCTTCAGCTACAAGAAGGGCAAGTTGGCATGCATTCCTGATGGCCCCAAGGCTTCCGCTTGAAAAGGAAATACATGATATATTGGGAACCTTCAAAAAAACATTCCCAATATGTTACTTGGCACTTGAGCCCCCACGCACAAGTGAGACTCATGCACACGTGAGACTCACACACTTGTGATTGAGATGTTTAATGTCCATGACACTTTGAAGAAGTTTCAGATAAATTGTCATGCAAGTTCTGTGATCTCTGCAAATAGCAGCAGAAGTTGCTACACCTTTATGATGCAGCGGCCGGGTGACCGGGGAGGGAGGGCTGGGGAGTTGTTTTCAATTTGTTGCAATACAGTAAATAGAAGTAAACCTGTCAACGGAAAGGCACTATCAAGATGTAGCTAAAGACTTCTTCTCCAATAACTTTTCTGGATATGATAAGTTACAAGCCATTTAACTTTTTTTGGTTTTAATTCATATCTCTGGTAGCCTTTCCAAATGCATAAATTCAGCATATGAAACTGCAGATCATTACTTGACACTTTTTTTGAAGATGGAAAAGAAAAATAGATTATCATTTTGTGAATATCCTCTCTTCCCTCTCTCGTTTTCGTGTTCTACAATGAATAATTGCAGCACTTTAAGATCTAAATGGCCTGCTGTAGTTGACGATGAGGAACTATCATCTGCATTTGCGACGAAAAAACATACACAAAATTTGAGAAAAACTACTGCCAACTTAGTGAAAGAAAGAGCAAAACACAAATTTTATTCTGATAATTGAACATACAACCATGAATCCTGTCCATTCAATTATTGATGAACCCACAAAGCCAACAGAGAATGTAAATATCCAACTACAGTAACAGAAAATTCATCCTTACTTCACTTCTGCTAAGACTTCTCCTTTACCTGCAAGATGAATAGGAAGTCTAAGGCTTTAATCTAGTGTTGATAAAAAGGAATGCAACTGACACCAAATTTACTTACACGTTAACTTGAGTTGTCTCATCCACATTTAAGAAGATGATGATGTGAGGCCCTGATCGGAAGGATAAGGATGGATAATGACCTTGAGCACCTCATTTCCAAACTCCTGCTGTTCTTGGTAAATATCTTTGGCTGAATTCGCAACAGAGTGATTGCACCATTTCACCTCAATCATCTCTAGGGTGTTAATGTTCCCAAAACTA
Source organism: Ehretia macrophylla (assembly GCA_037974665.1). NCBI lineage: Eukaryota > Viridiplantae > Streptophyta > Magnoliopsida > Boraginales > Ehretiaceae > Ehretia > Ehretia macrophylla. The sequence goes on from CM075781.1 coordinate 69,627,033, forward strand.
GAAGGGATCTCCTGAAGTTGTTTGCATCTGTGCACCACCAGTTTCTCCAGAACATGAAAGTGATCTTCACTGGACACATTCCATTGTTCAATATTCAGAGCTTCTAATTTCAAGTACTTGAGTTTGAGGAACTCATCATCCCCTGTCTCCCATTTTTCCCCATCAAAGGCTTTAAGCAACAATTTTAGAACTTCAAGGTTAGGAAGTGTTGCAATTGTTGCTATGTCACTCCATGGTAGACGAAAATTCGATAAAGTCAACTTCTTCAGATTCGAAGGGAAACTTAATCTTCCATGAGATACCTTCGTGGCATAGTAAAACACCTTAAGGGACTCAAGTTGACTTAAAGAGTCTAATTCTGGAAAGTAGTTGCAATTCTCAAAATTGCTCCAGAATGCAGTAAATATGCACTTCAGTTTCCGGAGATTGGGCAATGAACACATCACATCCCTTGAATTTGTCCCGTATGGTAAAGTGGGTGTGGAAAGTGTTTCTAGTTTATCTAAAATGGCATCCTTGATGTCTCTCTTGTCCCATATCGAAGAAGCGCGCTTATCAATGTGCAAATGCCTTAAACTTTCCATGCTCCAAACTGTATCTGGTATATCAACTTCACCTCTTATTCCTTTCACAAGAAAAGTTTCGAGGTTCTTCAGGTTGGCAATTGATGATGGGATAGAACTGCTCCGAATCCGAACTGCTAAGAGCCTCAATTGAACCAACAATTCTATTCCACAATTTAGATCTTTTAGCAGCAACCGTCCCAAATCCAATACGTTAAGAAGCTTGAAGTTGCTAAAGATAAATGAGGCATCATCCAAGTGAAAAGGTGCAAAATGCAGTAAGGAGCAAACATACAACTGGAAGACAACTTCTCAATGTCATTCAGCATAGAATAAATGCACAATCTATATTGCTCATAAGTTGTGGAATTTGAATTACAAGATTCAACATTCCTATCTACCTGCTGATGAAACTGGAGGTCAGTTGGAGCAAATGGTTCATCATTTCCTTCTAGTAGAAGCAAAAACTTTTCTTCTTTAGCTTTAGCCAAGCTAAAATTGAGCAAAAAATCACGAACGCGAAAAGTTTTGACCCCACCACTAGATCCTCTTTCAGCAACAATCACTAAGCTTCTACCAATTAGATCCATCAAGTTGTGTTTCGCTATATCCTCTAAACTTTTCTGCTCAGTTTTCTGTATGAATCCTTCAGCATCCCCTAACCACATAACCTTCTTTGCCATAATTTCTTTATCCTCTAGAAATGCTCCTAAATAAAGAAAGCATGGTCTTAAATGATCCGGTAAATTTTTGTAACTCAGTTCTAACACTTCCTTGCTTAAATTTTGCAAGTCTCCATTAGTGTGTCGGCTTAAACTTTCTGCAACTTGTTCCCATTCTTCTTCCTTTTTCCTTGTAAGAACTCCAGCCATCAGAACAACTGCAAGAGGTAACCCTTTGCAATTTTTCGCAATCTTATTCACAGTTTCCAATTGTTCTGTGGGACATCTTTTTCCAAGAAATAATTTTTTCTGTAACAACTCCCAACTTTCATCATCAGTGAAGTAACGAAGGTGATGACAAATTCTACTGCGTGCTTGAACTTTGGAGGCTATTTCTTCTAGCCGTGTTGTGAAAACAATTTTACTTCCTTTTTTGTCATCACAGAAACATCTCCTTATAGCATTCCATGCCTCAATATCCCATATATCATCTATGACAATCAAATACCTCCGTCCTTTTAGAGATTGATACAACTGTGTGGCTAAATCTTCATCACTTCCCACATTGATATCTTTACTGCGCTCATCCACATGACTTAAAATATCACGCAACACTTGCCTCTTTTCAAAGAGTTGAGAAACACAGCACCAAGCTCGAACATCAAAGTACTCGACAGTCGAAGGATTGCTATACAATTTTTTCACTAGAGTCGTCTTACCAAGTCCTCCCATTCCGATGATCGAGACAATGTTTAACTGCTCTGGTCCTCCTATTAGTTGCTCTATTATACTTTTGGCCTCATCCTCAAAACCAACAATCACTTCACGCATTGCTGACAACTTCTCACCAGAAATCTTCTGGTTAATTCTTTTTATCTCTTTCTTGATTAGCTCAACCTCTTCCATGACAGTACGAAACCTCAACATACGATACCATTCTGGATCATCTCTTAAGGAAATAGGTTCAGCGGCAAGTTTTGCTTTATTTGCCATATTCATGATGCGAATCTCAAGAGCTTCTTGTTCTCCAATTTCCATGCATTGGTCTTCAGACTTGTCAAGCAAAGATATCAAGAACTGTAGTTCATTCTGGAGATTTTCAGTCCAAAGCTTTGCAGCTTTTTCAATATGAGGCTTTACAAAATGAGAAATTATAGCAACCCTACTATTCAACAACTCGGTTAGATCTTTGAGGGAATTTGTCGTACCTCTCTGGCCACGGGTCTCCCGGAAGTTAGATGATGTAGCAGGGAAACAGATCTTCCTCATATCTGCCTTGATAAGCTTGATATTCTGAAGCAAATCGGGCCGGAGACTGCTCACCTCCTTGGCCATGCCTTCTTCGTCCTCATTGATGTGAAAAGAGTATATGGTAGACCCTGCTTCGAGAACCATAACGTCTATAAGACTCTGAATATCCTTAATTTCCTGATGCACATGATCACCATTTTGTGTCTCAATATAAAAGGTTCTCAAGAGTCGTATGTCCTCGCGAAGAGTTTCTAATTGATCTTTCATAGGAGCTGTGCAAATCGATTCATCGTTTACCAGATCCTCCATACATAAGAAATTGATGAGATTACGCCTTCCAAGTGACGATAGAAGTATAGTATCTAACTGAGCTCCTATTTGCTGTAGATGCGATTTCACAGAGTCAGGGTGTGGACTCTTGTCTTCTCCATCGGGCTTATAGTATAGCGCAGGAGAAAGGTCACTATTTTCATCCATTTTGTTTATCCAACAACTGAAGAAAAACGATGCTGCTTTGGTAGCCACATTTCCGACCTTCTCCTTGAGATTATACAAAGCCCACTGGCTTAACTGGAGTTTAGCAACAAGTTGAAGGGAGTTTCTTAGAAATCTTAGCCTTCTCTCCAGGGTGTTGATAAGTTTATTCACCCCAACAATAGAGTTGACCTTATCGGATTGTATCAGATCCTTCATATTCTCCAACACATAATCAATACATTTCACTTGGAGATCATCTTCAATACTCCCTCGTCGCTGTAATTGTTTGAAAAGATGATAACATTGATGGACTTCCAGCTTAATAAGCTCAATCTTTTCTTGCACAGAGAACAGCGAACCATCCAAATCTATGGGCACTTCTCCACCCCCAAGTGAGAGAATGACTTGTCCCACATCTTGTTGGATTACAGCTTTAATTTTCTTATATCGGTCTTTGAAGTCCCTGCTTCCAATCCTTATCAGTTTTTTGGACATGAAGAACGTCCTGAGAAATTTGAGCTCAATCTTAAGGGTGTTGATTTGATCCTTGAGTGAAGCAGAGCAGTTCCCCTGTTCTTCCAGGTAGTCCAGGCGTTCCAGTAAATCTTTAATCACACCCTTCATCTCCTTCCCCATCCTCTCTGTTTCTCTTCTCTCTCAGTAGAATATCTTTGATTAAGTGAGAAAAAAATTATTGGAAGCTGAAGGTGTTTGCAATTGTGATCTCAGTCAGTCTTCTCAGTAAGTCATTTTCTTTTTATTCCCAGTAATAGAATAAAATAAACACAACACGGAGACAGTGACGGCTAAAGTCAACACCAAAAATGCTATTAATTTATTAGCCATCACATGTCGCTATAATCACTCATTGTTTTCTTCTGTTAATCTAATGAAGAGAGTAGATTCAAATAATATATAAAAAAGGAAAAATTTCACATTTAGTCCCTATTGTTTATAAAATATCTCAGTTTAATTTTTTTTGTTTAAAATATTTTAATTTAGTCCCTATTATTTTACTAAAAGTTTTAATTTCGTTCTTATTGTTTAAAATGTCTTAATTTAGCCCCTATTGTTTTCCAAAATTTTAATTCCGTCCATATTATTTTATAAAAGTTTCAATTTCGTCTTTATTGTTTTCTTAAAGTTTCAAATTTATCCCTATTATTCAAGGACTAAATTAAATTTTTTTTAGAAACAATAGGGACGAATTTGAAACTTCTTGAAAACAATAGGGACGAAATTGAAACTTTTGAGAAACAATAAAGACAAAATTGAGAAACCCTAAACAATAGAGACAAAATTGAAACTTTTAAAAAAATAATAGGGACTAAATTGAGACATTTTAAACAATAGGGACTAAACTAATTTTTTTGTAAATAATAGGGACTAAATGTGAGATTTTTCCTATAAAAAACTTGTTGTTCACGTCGAGAAGAAAGACAGATTGCAGTGAGACTCTCGCCACCAAATTTAGACTTAATGCCATTTTGCCCCTTTTTTTCAAGTATCAATTTTTGAAGGAAGTAGCTGATGATAATTTGTCTTTTGTGTAATGACAACTAGGGAATTAAATTTGTAGATAAAAAAGTTATTTAACTTGTATGAGGATCAATACTCCTTTTGCAACTTACTTTCTATCGGTCAAAATTGATGTTTGGAGTAATTATATTCATTATGCATGTTATATTCTAATATAATTTGCCATCTGACTTCATTTGGCACCATTTTAGTTACGAAATTGAATAGCCATCTTCGCAGATCTAATATCCATATGATGGGATGCCCCTATGATAGAATATATAATTATCTTTGATTGTGATAAGGTATTGATCGATGGACTTGCTTCCTCGACAATAAGAATCTGTAAAACAAAAAATATGTGAGATGTGATATTCATCTCGGAAGGTAGTTTCGACACTTAAATCAATATCGAGATTAAATGTCGAACTTAAATGATTACATAAGTTATTTTTAAAATGAGTATATAAGATAGCAGTTACCTTTTGTAAAATAAAATAGGTCTATTTATATACTTGTTCTGAAAATAGGTCCCACTGCCACGTGTTTGATTCTACATGATTCAGCGGCGACTCGGGGAAAGTAGCTAAGTAAGCAAAGTTTTCATTTGGGTTGAAATCCAATTTTACCAATCTAATTTTTAAATTATTCCATATAGTCTATAGGGAAAGTAGTTGAAATTCATTTGATATACTTATATGACTATTGTTTTTGGCTTTAATAGCATCAAATTTTGACATAATCACATTTTGTGCAAAAGATAATCCTAAGGTTGGGGGAGGGGATAAGATTTTTTTTTTTAATATCAATCTAATACGTATTTGGTGTGCTTTCATAGGCAATCAAAAATAGAACTTGTACTCCGAAAAATATATGTAGTACTGCGAGTAAGGATCGTTCCCAAAGAGAGTATCTAGCCTAATTTTATGTTACATAAACAAGGTTGGGGGGAGGGAGGGGTGTTGAGTATGTAAAGAAAACTTAAGAAAAATTACTGAAATTAAAAATATCGAATTTAATCAAGAAGACGAACCTTGGTCTAAGTCAACATCCATCATCGGAATCTTGTAACTGATCATAGATACAAGTATATATCAATTCAAACTTTAAATATTCACCGTTGAAATTATTTTTCTATCTCTCATTAGTCGTAGTTAATTAGAATACACACGACCTAATTAACCCTAGCCACTAAACAACCTCAGACACGCGCTAAAGGTTTAATCTATTAGTAGCCTTAAGAATTAGAGGGATCGATGAAGCTAAACAACACAAGCACACGCGGTTGCATTTAATTTAGTTGAACGTTCTTCCTAAAATCTAATAATCTCTGACGTAACAAATTATTAAATCTCAGTTGCTTCGCAAATTAGAGGGATCAAACAATTACGGATTTGATATCTAACTTAGCAGTTGATTATAACAAATAATAAACTAGTTGGCCACCCTAGCAATTAAACGAAAAAATCATATAAATAAAACAGAAGAACATTCAATACTTAAAGCATAAATTGAACAATGAAAACTAATTAGATCTCACAATTTTTTTGATTTCGAGGCTTCAATTTTCTTTAACCAAGAATAAAAGTTTAGCCATGCAGAGCCATGAAGAAAACTCGAAAACTAAGAGAAGAGAAAGAGAGGAGGTACCAATCTTATGATTTCTCCCCTTATTTATAGTTTGTGAAGCCTACAAAATTTCCTAAGATAATGGAATCCTAATCTGAATAGAATAAGAAAATATTAAAGGTAAAGTAAACTCCTAATATAACTAGGAAATCTTAAAACAACTAAAAAGGTCCTAATACAATTAGGATCGCTAAAATAGCTGGAATTTTCATGCACCACCTCTTCTACCATCAACTAGAAGCTTCTAGATAAAGAACATTCTAGAACATTTAACAACACAGGTGCAGAACTTCACGTCCAATTTCTGCTTTGATGAAGCCTTTATTTCTCAAAACTCAAAACATAAAAGTTGTAGATCTTCTTCTTGACTTTTCAGAACATCTTGAATAGCCTCAATGGAAGCTCGGATGAGAGAGTTATACCCCAAAAACATAACAATGTCGGAGATGTCTAGAATTGCGCGATTTAACTTTGTTTTGCACTTAATGACTCCATTTGCATCCTAAATCAAAACATGAAAATAATGAGTGTACTTAGGCATCTAAAAGGTGTAGAAGATTAAACATTAAGGGAGAAAAATATGACATTTTGCATTCTTATCAAATTTCTCCACACTTAACCTTTGCTCGTCTTCGGGCAAAACTCAAATTTTTAAAAATACCAAAGTTGTAATGCCATCAACAATGAACAACCAAGCTCTTCAAAATTCATAACATATCATGAACAAACATTCTTAACTAACTTATAATTACTTAGTAAGCATTCTCACTCAAAGATGGAGTAACGGAATACGTAGACCCTCACAGAGATAAACGCTCGACTCTTATGTGTTTGAAGGGTATGTGTTTTGCCCAAATTCATTCCAATAAAAATGATCTACCATAAGCTTGCATATCGTCTCATTCTCCACCACTAAGATCATATGCATGACACAAATCATAAGGACTTTTCAAGGGTTGTAACGGGCTTAAGGACCAAGGTGAGAAATATTTGGGAATGTAGCTCAAAAGCCATCGAAGCTAGCGGAGCAAAAAGAAATCAACTCAAGTTCGAATATGTAAGACATGTCAAAACCAATCACTCCATTCAATAGCTTCCACCTCCGTATATATTATGTATAAACAAAACCCTTCCTTGGAATTTTTAGGAAGAATTTGAACATGGACAGTTTAAAAGAAATTTAATCCATCACTTCCTTTCTTCCTTGTCTTTTTTCTTATTATTTTTTTCACCAAAATTATATCAACAATGGAACTCACATATCGAAAATGAAAACATGTTCCATTTCACCAATCATAGTCATACCACAAATCCAGACACCCCACACTTATTTCTTGCACACTCATACATATCATAACGTTGAACAATACTCCACTAGTCCTAAGGCTTGTGTAAAGACATTATTTTTTGGGTTTAAAGCTTATAACGTGGGTTCACAATAAACAAGGTCAATAAAGCTCAAAGGGGTTTAACAAAGGAAAATATTAATTACAAGGTAGGCTATTTGGCTTATGTAGCTAAATCAAAGGAGGCATTAATCATATTCATGCATGCATGCGTTAATGTAAGCTCGAAGAGAATCAAGGCAAGTTCTAGAGAAACAAATCCATGGAAGAATATCTCTCATAAAAAAAAAATGAGACTGATTATGGATGTGTCAGTCTAAAGGCTCAAAATCTCACCAACTTTTGTCTACGTAATTCAGTCACTACCATGCTTAAGGAAAATAACTAAACTAATTAATTCTAAGTGGAAAGAGTACTTGTTCAATCATGTTCTAAATCTTTCAAGCTTAATTGCACCTGGCTCATGCCATGCTAAAAAAACCATTGAAAACTTCTTCTTTTTTTTAAGAAAATTAAAACACAACCTAAATCCCCTCCCTCACACTTAAAACTTTCATTGTCCTCAATGAGTAAAAATAAACTTTCAAATTTATGCAAAGATAAGTAGAAACATGAAAGCAAGTGAAGTAAGAGAAAGAGAGTCTGTAGGAGGACATACCTAAAGCACTTGTTAGAGAGAAGAAAAGTAATGGTTTAAATCTGCAACTATTCAGTGAAGCACAAGAAAACAAGAAAAAGCAAAATAACAGGTAACAACAATAATAAAGTACTTTGTTTTTTTCTTTTTCTTTTTTATATTTTTTGTTGGCCGGCCCTATTTACATCCCCATACAAAGGCTCCGACCTCTGGGAGACACTGAAGCCGACTCTATGAAACAATAAAAACTAATACCTAAAAAATTAAAATACTTAGATTCATTTAACGTCAGCCAGTAAGACAAACTACCCTTGGGTTGCCACTTAAGCAGCACCTTTGTTTACTGTCGTTGGCTCGACTCAATGCTTTTTTCTTCAATCAGGATTATCAAAGTCCAATTCTTCCACATTCTCCTCTTGGAAAGGCTTCAAATCTGGAATAGGTTCCTGTGGAAAAATATTCAATGCTGCAGCCGTGTCCTACAAATCAGTACTGAAGGCTAACTCCTTATTCCTTTTGTCAAGATGGTTACTGTGACGCCCGAGAATTTCACCGTACACCTTTTAACTGTTGCATCCACTATTTGCGCATTCTTACTGTGCATTACTTGTTGCTTTATGTGGTTATTATTCATCACGTTTTTCAACTGTTTAATTACTTTGAATTAGCATTTTTCTTAAATCATATTAATTGTTTTAGGATTGAGAAAAATGTGCGTTTGAGCGAAATGTGATAGAAAGACTCGTTAGAAAATGTTTTGTTGGTTCGCGTGAATAGTATTACGTAGTTTAACATTTCTTTTGAGCTAGCTAGTAATTAATTACCTCATTGGAATTTTTCTAAAGTTATTTTGACTCACTTTTAGTGTCAACATACATGCCCAATCACACTACTTATAACATATTCACTTATTTACACATAACATAACATAACAAGCTCAAAACAAAAAGAAAAATTCCCCCTTGTCCTAAGCCAAACCTGATAGCAGCATAAGGAGGAAAGGAAAATTTTTGGCTCCTCAAATCTTCAATTCAAGCCAAGTCAAGCTAGGTACAAGTAGTTTAGAGTGTCCTCTAGCCTTCACAGAGCTTCTACGCACCATAGGTGAGGGATTTCATGGTTGTTTTTGCATTTCTAAAATGTTACACTTTTCTTGATTTTGTAGATTTGCTATCAAATGATTATACTATGCTCAAATATGCTAGTATATGTTGTATACAAGTAGTAGAGACCATATTTATGCTATTGTTTTATATTTTAAACGATTGAAATTGATAGTTTGATTGTAGGGGTGAATAGTGATAAATTTTCTAGGGTTTTTGAAAATGAACCTTATAGCTTGATTCAATGATCTAAATAGATGGTCTAGGTGCTAATGAAGGTAGTGTAATAACCCCGTAAGATTTAATTGCTCGTAACTTGGCTAAAACATGAAATAGGCGACTTTTAGAAAGGGGTTTCGGGGTTATTGTAAATTCAGGTTATTTTGGCCATCAAATTTAGTGACCTTAATCTATTTAGGTGCTAGATATGCTTTGTGTAACCTCGGATGAGTCACGGATAGGGTACTTGTAGTACAAACTCACAAGGGAAAAATTGGGGCTTTTGCGCTAAACGTGGGTAATTGGGTAATTTCGAGGGTCCTAAGGGTGCCTTATGGGTTAATTAGAAATATGGCATAGGCTGCTTGTTAAACTAGAATGATAGCTTGAGTTTGGAAGGAAAATGGGTGGTGTTACAAAGGGGTTAAAGTGGGAAGTCGATTGTTTCACGTTTCTATGAGCTTGTAGTTGTTCCTTAGGTGTTTAAATGTGTTTTTAAAGCATTTTTTAGCTCTTGATAAAGTTCTATGTGAAATATAATATTGCCCCTTTGTAATCCTTTGGTTGTTTATCTATCCATGCTTCTATTCAAACTATTTGGAGGACAACCTACTTTGTTGTCCCTCCTATGTGTTAATGCTTCCATTGTTGTTTTATTGTCATGTGTTAACGTGCATTGCATAATGGTTGCGCAACCATAGTGTCAGGGGCGAATGTATTGGATATCGGCTGGGCGGCAATGGGCTTACCGGTGGATATTCGATCTCCGTGCTCTAGTCCCTTACTCGCCTGGTCCAAAGATTTCTAGGGGGTGTTGGGTCATAGTTTATTGAATACATCCGGAGTACACCTACTGGAGTGATTGGGGTTATGCCGACACATTGTTCGAGGCTCGTGGTCAAAGATAAAGAGAAATCTGGAGTGTTGGGGTTAAGTGTATCGTATCCTTTCAAATGTGTGGTTATTTGCTATTTCAATTGTTCTTTACTTGCTTTTAATCCTTATTTGCTTAAAGTGTTGCATTGCACACCCCGGTTAGACTTTATCCTTCACTGGGCAATTATGGTTGTTCATACCTCGCTAACATATTTCAGGAGGTACTGATGTAACACCCCGAAACCAACACTCCCACGCCTGCAAGATACTCCCTGGACATAGGGCCCAAGCGAGCACCGAGGCCATGACGAGTGGGCCCGAAAGTGCACTATGCAAGTATTGTCCGCTTTGGAGCCCATACCCCTCACGGTTTTGTCCCTTCCAAGTGGAACCCCACTAGAAAAGGCGCCTGCAGGATTATACGAGACTTCTCTATATATTCAGTTGGCCCAGCTTGTAACCTTCCGATGTGGGATAGGTTCACCACATTCGCCCCCCCCCCCCCTTGGGGACCCAGCGCCCTTGCGGGTCACTAGTGCAAAGGAAGGCCCGCTCTGATACCAATTTTGTAACACCCTAAAACCAACACTCCCACGCCTACAGGATACTCATTAGACATAGGGCCCAAGCGAGCACCGAAGCCATGGCGAGTGGGCGGCACACCCGCATTGGAACGCGTCTGCACGAATATTAGAGAACCCTTTATATATTCAATGGTCCCAGCTCGTAACCTTCCGATGTGGGATGGGTTCACCACATCTATCCCCATTAGGAGGACCCAAATTGGCCACGTATTCGCATAGCTTGGCTGGGAACAAAACTGTGTGTGGGTGAGTCTACAAAGCAGACAATATAGAGTGTGAGGGCCCTCTCTCATTGCAAGATGCATTTTCACGTGGGCGCGTGCTTGCGTGGAGAACAAAGCCGTGAGTGGGGCCTATCGTGACCTTCACAAAGCAGACAATATATGCATGGTATGCGACGTTGGTGTGCCTCTGCCCTGCGGGGTATTCACTTAGCCGGGTCGCTACATTAAGTGGTATCAGAGCGGGCCTTCCTTTGTATCAATGACCCGTGAGGGCGCTGGGTCCTCCTAGAGGGGGCGGATGTAGTGAACCCATCCCACATCAGAAGGTTATGAGTTGGGACCATTGAATATATAGAGGGTTCTCTAATATTCGTGCAGACTTGTTCCAGTGCGGGTGTGCCTCTGCGTTAGACCCAAAGTGGCCACGTATTCGCTTAGCTTGGCTGGGAACAAAACTGTATGTGGGTGAGTCCACAAAGCGGACAATATCGAGCGTGAGGGCCTCCTCTCATTCCAAAACTCGTTTTCACGTGAGCGCGCGGGGTGTAACCAAAGTGGACAATATCTACATGGTGTGCGACGCTAGTGTGTCTCTGCCTGACTAATTCATGTTCTAAGCAAGTTTAGAGCAATTTGAGTGCATGGGGCTATTAGACTACCTTCATTAGCACCTAAGGCATCTATTAGAAGCATTGAATCAAGCTAATACGTGCAATTACACAAAACCCTAGAAATCCCTTCACTATTCACCTCATAAATCAAAATATCAATTTCAACCGTTTAAAATATGAACTAATGGCTCAAATGTGTTCTCTAGCACTTATATACAAGGTATAATAGCATAGATAGGCTTTGCAATAATATTTGATAATATTTTCAACAAATCAAGAAAAATGTGACATTTTAGATATGCATAAAAAGTCATGAAAACCCTCATCAATGAACGTAGGAACTCTCGGGAGGCTTGCAAACACCCTAAACTATGTGCTCGTAGCTTGGCTTGGCTTGAAGTGATGAATTGATGAAGCAAAATCTCCCTTTTTTCCTCCCTAGCTGCTGTCGGTATTCTGGCACTATTCACTGCTTCTATTTTTTTTTTTGCTAGTTATGAGCTAAGTTGTGTTGTGTGTTGAGTATATAATAAATGGGGCTAAGTTGGGTGCTTAAGTTGACTTCCAAAACGAGCCTAGGTAGTAAAATATATGTTAGCTAATTAAATCACCAAGTTAAATTACGAGCGTGCCCTCATGGCTTTGTTCCCCACGCAGGCACGCGCCCGTGTAAAAAAGCGTCTTGCAATGAGAGGGGGCCCTCACGCTCGATATTGTCCGCTTTATGGACTCACCCACACACGGTTTTGTTCCCAGCCAGGCTAAGCGAATACGTGGCCACTTTGGGTCTAACGCAGAGGCATATCCGTACTGGAATGTGTCTGCACGAATATTAGAGAACTCTCTATATATTCAATGGTCCCAGCTCGTAACCTTCTGATGTGGGATGGGTTCACCACATCTGCTCCCATTAGGAGGACCCAGCGCCCTTGCGGGTCACTGATACAAAGGAAGGCCCGCTCTGATACCACTTAATGTAGCGACCCGGCTAAGCGAATACCCCGCAGGGTAGAGGCACACCAGCGTCGCATACCATGCAGATATTGTCCGCTTTGGTTACACCCCGCACTTAATGTACGGGCGTGCCCTCAAGGCTTTGTTTCCCACGCAGGCAAGTGCCCACGTGAAAATGTGTCTTGCAATGAGAAGGGGCCTTCACGCTTGATATTGTCCGCTTTGTGGACTCACCCACGCATGGTTTTATTCCCAGCCAGGCTAAGCAAATACGTGGCCACTTTGGGTCCAACGTAGAGGCACACCCGCATTGGAACGCGTCTGCACGAATATTAGAGAACCCTCTATATATTCAATGGTCCCAGCCCATAACCTTCCGATGTGGGATGGGTTCACCACAGTTGAGGTTGAACCCAAACTTGATTTAGTTGAGGGTAAGGAGCAGGAGGTACAGGAGGAGTAGTTACCATAGTTGTTGTGTCATTTGCTTGAGGTGGAAGTGCTTCTTGTTGATTGCTATGTGAAAGCTTGTTGTACTACTTTGTGTTCTATTTTGGAGCCTTTGTGCTCATGTATAATTGTCTAGTTGTATGTTGAATGTATGGTATGTTATGTATTCGTGGCATGTAATAACTAATATTCCTGCTTTTAGTAGCTGCATGCTTGTGTGTGGTTGCAGGGGTTAATGGTTGACTTAAATTTCTAAGTATGCTCAAATGTTATCATAGAGTGGTATGATAAGAAGTCTTTTGTAAAGAAGTTTGTATTGTGAATGCATGCTTGTATGTATTGTAAACGGTTGGTATTGCTTAACGCTAGGATGGCCTTGAAGCGTGGTTTGTAATTGGTAATGTTATTCTTGTTGTTTTGTGGCTTTATTGAATGTTTACAGGTTTTTAGAATATCCACGGTACAAAGAAAACTCTCTCCGTTTGTCCGGTCCAGACTTAACCTTTAGCGTGGGGTTGGGTCAGGGTATGACATTTAGGTAGTATCAGAGCTTATAGAATGCATAAGCCATGATAGGTTTTTCGGTCTGTGGGTAGAGGTTTATTATGTAATTACGTGATTGCATGAATCAGTGACTCTTTGATTGACTAAGTGAAAAATTGAATTGGTAAAGAACATGCTAGCATGAAAATGGAAATATGAAAGGTCTTTTAAGAGTTATTGTGTGAACGTGGAAGGTCTAGAATGTAAAGTATGCTAAAGTGATTTATTTGTATCTCTTGTATATAAAATATTCATATGATCTTATATGTGACTTTATGTGGATTTATTTGAATTTCTTCTTATGTGTTTTATTTGTAAACTACATATATACATGTCATAATACTTTGCATTCTAGTTGTTCAGAGTTGGGGCCCTGCCGTCGTGTTGGAAATCAGAATGTTGCTGGGGAGAAGGAGGTAGATCAGCAGACTCTCAATGCACGATTAACAACTGCTATAGGCCAGATTGTAGAGGTATTATGGAGACAGAGAGGTGAGGTACCTGCGGGTAATCTTGGTCAGGGCCAAGATGGAGTAGAGGGTAGTAGTAGCAACTATTTTGAGAAATTCCTGAATCGGGGTCCGTTTAATTTCTTCGGAGAGCCCGATGATATGTTAGCTGAGCAGTGGTTGAACAAAGTGGAGAAAATTCTTACTGGTCTCGAGTATAATGATGCGAGGAGGGTTGCTTGTACTAAATTTTTACTCGAGGGAGATGTCAAACAGTGGTGGCACACCGTGAAATCCAAATATGAGGCTGAGGCAGTACCGTGGACTTGGGATGAGTTTGTCAGAGAGTTTCGGGAGAAATTCATTACTGAGACAGCTATTGAAAGACGAGAGCAAGAGTTCATTAATTTGAAATAAGGCAACATGTCAATTGACTAGTATGACGCTGCTTTCACTTGCTTGTCTCGCTATGTGCCAACCTTAGTACAACCGGAGAATAAGAGGATTCAGAGATTCGTTATGGGGCTAAGGCCCGATATTTCGTTGAATCTGTCTACCCAGGATTACTCCATTTATGCAGCAGTTTTCAGAATAGCTGCCAGATATGAGAAACGCAAAGCAGATTTGTTTGGGGAACCGAGTTAGCCTAGTAAACAACCACATCAGACTCAGAGTTAGGGATTTCAAAGGCAGACTGTTTCAGTTGGTCAGAGTCAACAGCCGAGGCAGACTCAGAGTTATACCAGGCCTACTCAGACTCAGGCACGACCAGTTCAAAGTCAGAATCAAGGGCAGTCTCGTCCAGCTGTAGCACGATCTCAACAGGGTAGTTCAACTACCTCTTCTTTCAGAGCTCCTACGTGAGGCACTGTTGCAAGACGTCACCAGCAGTGCAGCTTCTATCAACGTCAGGGCCATACTGAGGAGAATTGCTGGAGGAAATTGAACAGGTGTACAAGTTATGGGAGTGACCAACACAAGGTTAAGGACTACTTGAAATTCAAGAACACAGAGGACATACATCTGGTTAGGGTACTCAGACCAGGGCACTAGCTGCAGTATTAACACCATGGGGGCAGGCCCGAGTATTTGCCTTAGATGCAAAGGAGCTTCTTGATATGACTGCAATTGTTGAAAGTACTTTTCTTCTCAATAATAAATCGGTTACAGTTCTAATTGATACCAGGGCTACACTTTCATTTATCACACTTATGTGCGCTCAATCTTCTGCATTGAAAATTGATAAATTGCCTTATAAGATTGAGGTAGGTTCACCTGTAGGCATTAAAATTTTTACTTAATCTATGTGTAAAGCCTGTGAATTGTGTATTGGGGGTCGAGTCTTTCCTGTGGATTTGATTATCTTACCTTTTAAAGACTTTGAAATAATTCTGGGTATGGACTGGTTGGGTAAATATTATGCTTATCTAGATTGTAGAAGAAAAATTGTGAAGCTTGAAATGCCTAATCAACCCATAATTGAGATTGTTGGTAGTCGTAAGTCTACGGTTACTCGTATAATTTCTTCTATTAAGGCGACTAAAATGCTGAGTAAAGGTTGTGATGCTTATTTGGCCTATTTGATTAATCAACCTATGGATAAGCTAAAACTTAATGATATGCCTATTGTGAGAGAGTTTTCGGGGCTTTTTCCTGAGGAATTACCTGGTTTACCACCTGATAGAGAGATAGAGTTTGTGATTGAATTATTGCCGGGGACTACACCTATCTCTAGAATTTCGTATAGAATGGCTCCACCCGAATTGTAGGAATTGAAAGTTCAGTTGCAGGGTTTACTTGAGAAGGGATTTATTCAGTCGAGTTCTTCGCCTTGGGGTGTACCTGTCATATTTGTTCAAAAGAAGGACGGATCTTTTCGCCTTTGTATTGACTATTGGGGTCTTAATCAGGTGACTATCAAAAACAAATATCCGTTGCCTTTAATTGAAGAGTTATTTGATCAGTTGCAAGGCGCCAGAGTATTTTCTAAATTTGATATGAGGCAAGGTTATTATCAATTTAGGATCAAGAACGATGATGTACCTAAAACTGCTTTCAGGACTCGCTATGGTCATTATGAGTTTGTTGTTCTACCGTTTGGCTTGACTAATGCTCCCGCCGCATTTATGGACTTAAAGCAGAGGGTATTCCGTCCGTATCTGGACCAATTTGTGGTTATTTTTATTGATGATATTCTTGTATATTCTAAAACTGAGGCTAAACACGAGCAACACCGCAGGATTGTATTGCAAACTCTTCAGAAGCATAAATTGTTTGCAAAATTCAGTAAATGTGAATTTTGGTTAAAGCAAGTTGTTTTCCTCGGTCATATTATCTCGCAAAATGGTATTTATGTTGATCCGGCGAAGATTAAGGTTGTATTAGCTTGGAAACTGCCTGAAACTGTCACAGAGTTCCGTAGTTTTCTTGGCTCAGCAGGGTATTATCGAAGATTTGTCAAGGACTTCCCTAAAATTGCAAGACCTTTGACTCAGCTTACGCAGAAGAAAACTGTGTTTAACTGGAATGATAAGTATAAGGCTAGTATTCAGGAATTAAAGAAGAGGTTAACCACAGCTCCTATTCTTGCGTTGCCTGAAGGTTATGATAATTTGGTAATCTATAGTGATGTTTCTAAGGAGGGTTTGGGCTGTGTATTGATGTAGAATGGAAATGTTGTTGCATATGCTTCCAAGAAATTGAAACCTTATGAGTTCAACTATCCGACGCACGATCTTGAGCTTGCGGCTATTATCTTTGCACTAAAGAAATGGCGTCATTATCTCTGGGGTAACAAATTTGAGATCTTTACAGATCATAAGAGCTTAAAATATCTGTTTTCACAAAATGAGTTGAACATGAGGCAGATGTGTTGGCTGGAATTACTTGAGGACTATAATTGCACCATTAATTATCTGCCAGGTAAGGCCAATATTGTTGCTGATGCTTTGAGCCGAAAGGCTACAGTTGCTAGCTTGGTTATCAAAAATTGGGAGTTCATGGAAGAATTGTGTTTGTGGAAGCCCAAAACTTCAAATTCTGGGAGTCAATTTGTAAGTTTGCAGATTCAATCTTTATTGCTATCCAGGATTCGAGAAGCTCAACAGACTGATCCTTAATTGTTGAAAATCTTAGAAAAGTATAAAGGGGGAGAGTCAGATTTCAAACTTCTTAATGATGGCATTCTTAAATTCAAGGGCAGAATTTGTATTTCGAATGAACTAGCCTTGAAGAAAGAGATACTTGCTGAGGCTCATAGTTCAAAGTATACTATCCATCCAGGTAGTACAAAGATGTACAGAGATCTGAAATAGAATTTCTGGTGGAATAACATAAAAATGGAGATTTCTGAATATGTATCTAGATGCTTGACCTGCCAGAAAGTTAAAGCTGAGCATCAGAGACCTGCAAGGTTGTTGCAACCTTTGGCTATGCCAGAGTGGAAATGGGACCACATTACTATGGATTTCATGTCAGACTTGCCGAGATCTTCAAAGGATAATAACTCAGTCTGGGTTGTTGTTGATAGATTGACTAAAACTTCTCACTTTATTGCTACTAAGAAAACTGATTCTCTTGATAAGCTAGTTGAATTATATGCTGAGAACATTGTCAGACTTCATGGGATTCCAGAGAGTATTGTGTCAGATAGAGATCCCAGGTTCACATCTCAATTATGGCAAAAGATTCAGAAGGCTTTGGGTGCAACTTTAAGCTTCAGTACTTCTTATCACCCTCAAACGGACGGGCAATATGAGAGAACTATCCTAATCCTCGAAGATATGTTGCGAGCTTGTATTCTGGACTTCGGTAGGAGTTGGGAAAATATTTTCCACTCACAGAGTTCGCTTATAACAATAGTTATCAAGCTACTATTAGTATGGCACCGTATGAGGCACTGTATGGTCGTAAATGCAGATCTCCTTTATATTGGAATGAGGTTGGTGAGATGAAAACTGTTGACCCCACTTTGTTGCCTGAGATGATAGAATGATTGATAATGTGCAGCTTATTAAAAAAAGAATGCTTATTGAACAGAGCCGGCAAAAGAGCTATGTAGATAGACGTTGTCGTGATTTGAAATTTGTCGTGGGTGATCGGGTATTCCATAAAATCTCTCATCGTAAAGGTTTGATTCGGCACGAAAAAGGAGGAAAGCTCAACCTGATATATGTGGAACCGTTTGAAATAACTGAGACAGATGGTGCATTGGCCTACAGATTAGCTTTACCTCCTAGTTTGGGCAGAATTCACGATATCTTTCATGTTTCTATCTTTCGGAAATATCAGCCAGATCCTTCTCATACTCTTGAGCCCAAACCGTTAGAGATTAGTGAGACGTTGACTTATACTGAGAAACCTCTTTGAATTGTTGGTTGGAAGGTTCAGGAGCTCAGAACTAAAAGCATCTCGATGGTTAAAATTTTGTGGGATCATCAGGGGTTAGAAGATGCTACTTGGGAGAGAGAGGATCAAACACGAGAGAGTTATCCAGAGTTTTTATGTCGAATCATGTAAAAATTGCGTGGGCGCAATTAGTTTAAGGGGGAGAGGGTGTGACGCCCTAGAATTTCACTGTACATCTTTGAACTGTTGCATCCATTATTTGCGCATTCTTACTGTGCATTACTTGTTGCTTTACATGATTACTATTCATCACGTTTTTCAGCTGCTTAATTACTTTGAATTAGCATTTTTCTTAAATCATATTAATTATTTTAGGATTGAAAAAAAATATGCATTTGAGTGAAATGCGATAGGAAGGCTCGTTAGAAAATGTTTTGTTGGTTCGTGTGAATAGTATTACATAGTTTAATATTTCTTTTGAGCTAGCTAGTAATTAATTACCTCATTGGATTTATTTTTAAGTGATTTTGACTCATTTTTAGTGTCAACATACATGCCCAATCACACTACTTATAATATATTCACTTATTTATACATAACATAACATAACAAGCTCAAAACAAAAAGAAAAATTCCCCCTTGTCCCAAGCCAAACCCGACAGCAGCATAAGGAAGAAAGGAAAATTTTTGGCTCATCAAATCTTCAATTCAAGCCAAGCCAAGCCAAGCTAGGTAAAAGAAGTTTAGAGTGTCCTCTAGCCATCCCCGAGCTTCTACGCATCATAAGTGAGAGATTTCATAGTTGTTTTTGCATTTCTAAAATGTTATACTTTTATTGATTTTGTAGATTTGCTATCAAATGATTATGCTATGCTCAAATACGCTAATATATGTTGTATACAAGTAGTAGAGACCATATTTATGCTATTGTTTCGTATTTTAAACGGTTGAAATCGATAGTTTGATTGTAGGGGTGAATAGTGATGAATTTTCTAGGGTTTGTGAAAATGAACCTTATAGCTTGATTCAATGATCCAAATAGATGGTCTAGTACCAATGAAGGTAGTGTAATGACCCCATAAGATTTAATTGCTCGTAACTTGGCTAAAACATGAAATAGGCGACTTTTAGAAAGGGGTTTCGAGGTTATTGCAAATTCGGGTTATTTTGGCCATCATATTTAGTGACCTTAAGCTATTTAGGTACTAGATATGATTTGTGTAACCTCGGATGAGTCACGGATAATGGAGAAAATTGGGGCTTTTGTGCTAAACGTGGGTAATTGGGTAATTTCGAGGGTCCTAAGGGTGCCTTATGGGTTAATTAGAAGTATGGCATAGGCCGCTTGCTAAACTACAACAATAGCTTGAGTTTGGAAGGAAAATGGGTAGTGTTACAAAGGGGTTAAAGTAGGAAGTCTGTTGTCTCATGTTTCTATGAGCTTGTAGCTCCTTAGGTGTTTAAATGTGTTTTTAAAGCATTCTTGAGCTTTTGATAAAGTTCTATGTGAAATATAATATTGCCCCTTTGTAATCATTTGGTTGTTTATCTATCCATGTTTCTATTCTAACTGTTTGGAGGACAACCTACTTTGTCATCCCTCCTATGTGTTAATGCTTCCATTGTTGTTTTATTGTCATGTGTTAACGTGCATTGCATAATGGTTGTGCAACCATAGTATCAGGGGTGAATGTATTAGATATCGGTTGGGCGACAGTGGGCTTGCCAGTGGATATTCGATCTCCGTGCTCTAGTGATCGCGTCGTTTTGCGCTAAAAAATAGTAAGGTTATATGATTGGAAATATTACTTATCTTGAATTACCTCTAGTTGTGGCGAGTGGAGGGTTGATCCATAGAGATTGGGTTATCAAATTAATTTAAGTCCTTAATTTAGAATTGTTTGACTATCTCCCGTCACGAATAAGTTTGATTAAGTCCAAAAGTACGGAAGTACAGAAGTATGAAAAATTAAGTCCAAGAAATGTCCACAAAATGTCCAAAGATACGATAGTAACAAGATCCAAAAATGAATAAAGGTATTAAACTGAAGAATCACAACACTCAACAATGAAAATCCAAAGGGTTAATGATTCAGGGTGTTGTAGCTCGGTATATGCAAGTACAGAGTTAATGATTCAGATTAAAAGTTAAGTCCTTTAGAAATAGGGGTACAAGCTCCCACCACTGAAATGAGCCTTTAATTACATAAGTGATAAGATTAATTAATTAGCAAGACTGGATGTGTTGGTACAACATAACGATATCCACTCTCTCAATTAATCTTTCACTTACGTAACCTGGAGGTATCGGTACAACCAGACTAGAATCCATCTGAGGTAGTCTCGTTTTGCCACTGGTTTACAAAATCGGACTTATATGTACTTTCAATTAAATATAATATAACTACAAGTATACATATAATTAATCAAAGAATACTTAGAAATAAAAATACGAGACTTTAATAAATCTGAATCAAAACATATGTACAAGAATAACCTCACACATACTACCCCGAATCTTGGGTCTATTGTGCCATGATAAACTTTAAAGTACACAAATTCATAACGAAAACCAAAATCAAAGAATACTTATCATGTTTGCACGGATTTTGGTAGACCGGTATGACTTTGATATGCTGATAGCTTACTAGACCCTCCCCTCGGGATTATAACTTTGCACACAACTAAATATAATAATTAAAACACTCACAACTCACTTCACAAACACAAGAATAGCAGAAATTATGCTAGGAGAAAAAATGGTACGGTTTTGTTGCTGAAAATCATGGCTTTTATAGGCAAAAGTTCAGTCAGGCGCTCTCGAGCGCCCTTTTGCACTTTTGATTTTTATATTTTTTTCTGTCGTTTTCGGTCTGCACTCTGCCGCACAATTGTCGGTCTTTTTCAAAAAGTGGCGCTCGAGCGCGGAAAAGGGATGCTCGAGCTCTACTTTTACTGTGGTAGGTGAACTTTGACTCCGAACATTGACTTTGACTTGCTCGGTTGACTTTGACCATTGACCGTTGACTTTGACCGTTGACCAAAAAGTTGACCAGGTCTATTCCAAGAATTTTTAGCGTCTTGAATCTGTTTTCGCACTCGGTTTGGCCAAATTCAATCACGAATTGCTTGTTTTTAAGTTGTTCTACCATTTTTTCACTAGTATCGTGCTGAATTTCTTGATCAAATGTTGGTTTTTGTAGCCGTTTTTGCTCTTTCTTCTTTAAAACCTTAATTGCACTAAAATTGTATAAAATATACAATTAAGCTCGAAATAATAATGCAATATACATGATTCAATGGGTTAAAATTACTAAAAATATGGACTTATCATCTAGTCTTTCACTCGCTTGGTCTGAAAATTGTTAAGGGGTGTTGGGTCGTAAGTTTATCGTGGTACATTCGTAGTACATCCACTGGAGTGATTGGGGTTATGCTGGCACATTGTTCGAGGTTCGTGGTTCGTGGTCAAAGATAAAGAGAAATCTAGAGTGTTGGGGTTAAGTGTGTCATATCCTTTCAAATGTGTGGTTATTTGCTATTTCAATTGTTCTTTACTTGCTTTTAATGCTTATTTGCTTAAACTGTTACATTGCATGTCCCGGTTAGACTTTATCCCTCACTGGGCAATTATGGTTGTTCATACCTCGCTAATATGTTTCAGGAGGTGCTGAGGTTGAACCCCAGCTTGATTTAGTTGAGGGTGAGGAGCAGGAGGTGCAGGATGAGCAGTTACCATAGTTGTTATATCTGTTTGCTTGAGGTAGAAGTGCTTCTTGTTGATTGCTATGTGAAAGCTTGTTGTACTACTTTGTGTTCTATTTTGGAGCCTTTGTGCTCATGTATATAATTGTCTAGTTGTATGTTGAATGTATGATATGTTATGTATCCGTGGCATGTAATAACTAATATTCCTGCTTTTAGTTTGCTGCATGCTTGTGTGTGGTTGCAGGGGTTAATAGTTGACTTAAATTTCTAAGTATGCTCAAATGTTATTATAGAGTGGTATGATAAGCGGTCTTTTGTAAAGAAGTTTGTATTGTGAATGCATGCTTGTATGTATTGTAAACAGTTGGTATTGTTTAAGGCTCAGATGGCCTTGAAGAGGGGTTTGTAATTGGTAATGGTATTCTTGTTGTTTTGTGGGTTTATTGAATGTTTACAGGTTTTCAGAATGTCCACAGTACAGAGGAGTCTCTGTCCGTTTGTCGGGTCCAGACTTAAGCTTTAGCGTGGGGTTGGGTCGAGGCGTGACAGTTACTGATGGCAACTTCTAATCCACCTTTTTTATCAAGTTCTTTTATTTCCTGTGCTAAAGAATCAATCACATCAATAGAATAAACATGATTATCATCACCAAGATATTTCATGGCATCATAAATATTAAACTTAATAATTTCACCATCAAATTACATTGTAAGTGTGCCACTATGAACATCTATCTTAGTCTTAGATGTTTTTAAGAATGGTCTTCCTAACAAAATAGACATATTCTGATCACCATTCCCCATATCAAGCACATAGAAATCAGCAGGAAAAACCAAATCATTAACTTGCATAAGAACATCCTCAACTATCCCTTTAGGATAGGCATTAGATCTATCAGCTAATTGAATCACAATATCAGTTTTATTCAAAGGTCCAAGTTTCAAAGAAGCATATTTAGAATATGACATGACATTGATAGAAGCTCCTAAATCTATCATGACTTTATCAACTTTAGTGTTACCTATCGTATAAGGGATAGTAAACATACCTGAATCTTTGCACTTTGTGGGGAGTCTTCTTTGAATAATTGCGGAAACATTCTCCCCTACTCTCACATTCTCACATCCTTTAAGTTTATGCTTCCTCTTAATTGTGCACAGTTTTTTCAGGAATTTAACATAACGAGGTACTTGTTTAATAGCATCTAAAAGTGGAATGTTTACCTCGCATCTACGAAAAGTCTCATATAAATCTATATTGTGCTTATATCTTCTAGATTATGCTAAAGCCTGAGGAAAATGAGGCATTGGTTTATAATCAGAAAGAGGTCGAAACTTACGCTTAGGTACTTCATCGTCATTGGGAAAGTCACTGCCTGCAACGACATTCTTCTATTTTTCTTGCTTCGACGATGTAGGGGTTGCCCTTTCTAGAATCTCAAGCTCTTTACCGCTTCTCAAAACGATTGCACTTACATTTTCTCTTGAATTTATTACCATTTGATAGGGTAATTTCCCAGAACTCTGTGCCTCTAGCCGACTAATCGCAGTTGCTATCTAGCCCACCTGCTTGTCCAAATTTTGGATACTGACCCTCGCCTCTTGTTGAAATTGTTTCGTCTCCTATTGAAATTGCAAAGTATTAGTGGCAAGAGACTTAACAATATCTTCTAAAGACATACCTAAATTAAAAGTTTGCCCCGATTGTTGATATAGTTGATAACTTGGGCGATTTTGAGTCGCAGGCTGATTTACTTGTGGATTCCCATAGCTAAGATTGGGGTGATCTTTCCATCCTATATTATACGTGTTCGAAAAAGGATTATACTTACTTTGTGGTTGTCCAAGAAAACCACCCGGCGCATTCACTTGCTCTACGGGCTCCTCTTGAAGAGTTGGGCACATGTCGGTTGGATGCCTCACTGCCGAACAAATCCCACAAGCCTTCACCGCTTGCATATTACCTACAACCATTTGACGAATAAGAGAAGTTAGACTTGCAATCTGTTCTTATAGGGAAGAAATATTTACCTCATTAACATGCTTGGATGGAGAATCCAGCCTAGTGCCAAATTGTTAAGAATTGGCCGCCATATTTGCAATCAAATTCTTCGCCGCCTCCGGAGTTTTATCCACCAAAGCTTTTCGACTCGCGACATCAATCATGTTCCTATTAGTGGGTAAAAGGCCCTCATAGAAATACTAGGTAAGTAGCTGCTCACTAATCTGATGATGGGGGCAGCTCGAACATAGTCTTTTGAAACGTTCCCAATATTCGTGCAGGGATTCCCCACCGTGCTGCCATATACCACAAATTTCTTTCCGAATATTGGCTTCCCTTGAAGCTGGGAAGTATTTTCCCAAAAACAACCTCTTCATCTCGTTCCATGTCGTAATACTTCTGGAGGGTAGATAGTAGAGTCAATCCTTAGCCGAAGCCTTCAAAGAAAATAGAAAGGCCCTTAATTTAATCTGCTCGTCAGTCACCCCCGTAGGTTTCATACTCGTGCATACTACATGAAGCTCCATTAGATGCTTATGATGATCTTCACCTGCAAGGCCATGAAAAGTTGGCAAAAGATGTATTAGGCCAGACTTTAATTCAAAAGTAACATTAGCATCTAAAGTAGGAAACGTTATGCATAAGGGTTGTTGATCCAAATCAGGGGCGGCAGGCTCCTTCAAAGTTCGATTTACGGCCATGACTTCCTCTTTTTCTGAATCAGAATCACTAACAAATAAGGAATCAACAACTAGTTCGTTCTCTTTAGAATTCTTTCAAGCTTCTTTTCTTAACTTGCGGCCAGTTTTTTCTATTTCTGGATCGTATTGCAAATTACCTTGATTAGTAGACGAGTGACAATCATAAAATCAAGAAAGCGCTAATAAACCACGATAAATAAAGCAGGAAAAAGAAATTTAGAGTAATAAGAAAAATTAAAAATTTACGCAAAAACACAAAAAATGCCTAAAAACCCTAGTAAATGATGGAATTTGGCCTCGAGATGGTGGGGCTTATATGTCCAAAGGACTATAAGTCTTGCTCAGAACATTGTTTCCCTTTGGAAAAGTAAATTTTGAGACCTAATTCTACCAAAATTTTGAAAACTGCTAAAACTGTAACGATAAAAAAAAAAGTTTTTTTTTTTTTTTTTTTTTTCAGATTGCAAGAACGAAATAAAAATCACAAAAAATACAAAAATAAACTAGAAAAACTCCCGGCAATGGCGCCAAAATTTGGTGTACTATTGTAGGCAACCAAAAATAAAACCTGTACTCTGAAAAATATATGTAGTAGCGCGAGTAAGGATCATTCCAACAGAGAGTATCTAGCCTAATTTTATGTTACGTAAACAAGGTTGGGAGGGGTTTGAGTATGTAAAGAAAACTTAAGAAAAATTACTGAAATTAAAAATATCGAATTTAATCAAAAAGAAGAACCTTGGTTTAAGTCAATATCCACCATCGGAATCTTGTAACTGATCATTGATGCAAGTATATATCAATTCAAACTTTAAATATTTACCGTTGGAATTATTTTCCTATCTCTCATTAGTCGTAATTAATTAGAATACACACTACCTAATTAACCCTAACCACTAAGCAACCTCAAACACGCGCTAAAGGTTTAATCTAGTAGCAGCCTTAAGGATTAGAGGGATCGATGAAGCTAAACAACACATGCACACGCGGTTGCATTTAATTTAGTTGAACGTTCTTCCTAAAATCTAATAATCTCTGATGCAGCAAATTATTAAATCTCAGTTGCTTCGCAAATTAGAGGGATCAAACAATTACGGATTTGATATCTAACTTAGCAGTAGTTTATAACGAATAATAAACTAGTTGGTTACCCTAGCAATTAAACGAAAGAACCATATAAATAAAACATAAGAACATTCAATATTTAAAACATAAATTGAACAATGAAAACTAATTAGAACTCACAGTTTTCTTGATTCTGAGACTTCAATTTCCTTCAACCAAGAATAAAAGTTTAGCCACATAGAGCCATGAAGAAAACTCAAAAACTAAGAGAAGAGAAAGAGAGGAGGTACCAATCTTATGATTTCTCCCCTTATTTATAGTTTGTGAAGCCTACAAAATTCTCTAAGATAATGGAATCCTAATCTAAATAGAATAAGAAAATATTAAAGGTAAAGTAAACTCCTAATATAACAAGGAAATCTTAAAACAACTAAAAAAGTCCTAATACAATTAGGATAGCTAAAATAGATGGAATTTTCGTGCACCACCTCTTGTACCATCAACTAGAAGCTTCAAGATAAAGAACATTCCAGAACGTTCAACAGCACAGGTACAGAACTTTACGTCCAATTTTGGCTTTGATACAGCCTTTATTTCTCAAAACTCAAAACATAAAAGTTGTATATCTTCTTCTTGGCTTTCTAGAACATCTTGAATAGCCTCAATCGGAGCTTGGATGAGAGAGTTATGCTCCAAAAATGTAACAGTGTCGGGGCTGTCTAGAATTGCACGATTTAACTTCGTTTTGCACTTAACGACTCCATTTGCATCCTAAATCAAAATATAAAAATAATGAGTGTATTTAGGCATCTAATAGGCGTAGAAGATTAAATATTAAGAGAGAAAAATATGACATTTTGTATTCTTATCAGAATTCAGCTTCATTAAATTGAAGAAGATCTAAATATCAAATTTTGATACATTTACATTGAATATAAACTGAGGGAATGATTTTAGGTACCTTAGATTCGTTTAAATTTTATGTCTAGATTGTAATTGGTTTTCGGTTTCGACTTTAGATGATGGACTTGTGGTTGGTTTTAGACAAGGGTTTTAGGCTTAGTTCTAGTTTAAATTTCCCGTGAGATACCTTTCCGCCATAGTAAAACACCTTGAGGGACTCGAGTTGAATTAAAGAGTCTAATTCTGGAAAGATGTTGCAACTCTCAGCATTGCTCCCAGATTCAGTGAAAATGCACTTCAGTCTCCGAATATTGGGCAATGAATGTATCACATCTCTTGATTTTCTCCCATATGATAGAATTGGTATGGAAAGAGTTTCTAGTTTATCTGAAATGGCATCCTTGACATCACTCTTCTCCCAAATCACAGAAGCACGGTTATCAATGTACAAATGCCTTAAACTTACCATGCTCAAGATCATATCTGGTATAACAACTTCACCTCTTTTTCCTTTCACAAGAAAAGTTTCCAGGTTGTTCCTGAGGTTGGCAATTGATGATGGGATAGAATTGCTCTGAATCTGAATTGCCAAGAGCCTCAAATCAAGCAACAGTTGTATTTTGCAATTAAGATCTTTTAGAACCAACCGTCCCAAATCTAATACATTAAGAAACTTGAAGCTGCTAAATATAAATGAGGCATCATGCGATGATATCCTATCCAACTGAAATGTAGGGGCAAAATGCAGTAAGGAGCAGACTTGCAAGCTGGAAGGACACTTATCAAAGTCATTGAGCATAGAGTAAATGCACAGCCTACATTGGTCATAAGTTGTGGGATTTGAATTATATGATTTAACATACCCATCTACCTGGTGATGAAACTTGAGGTTGATTGGAGCAACAGGTTCATCATTTCCACCTAGCAGAAGCACAAAGTTCTCTTGTTTAGCTTTAGCCAAGCTAAAATCACGCAAAAGATCATGAATGCGGCACGATTTGACCCCACTTCTGGATCCTCTTTCGGCAACTATTACCAGGCTTCTACTGATGAGATCTAACAAATAGTCCTTTGCAATGTCCTTTAAATTATTATGCTCAGCCTTTGGTATGAAACCTTCAGCAACCCATAACCACAAAAGCTTCTTTGCCAGAATCTCTCTGTCCTCTGGATACGCTCCTAAATAAAGGAAGCATGGTCTTAGACGATCTGGTAGATTCTTGTAGCTCAATTCCACTACCTCCCAGCTTAAAATTTTGAGGTCTCTATCGGTGTGTCGACTTAAACTTTTTGCATCTTGTTCTCACTCTTTGTTCTTTTTCCTCGCAAGAATTCCAGCCATCAGAACAACTACAAGTGGTATCCCTTTGCAATCTTTTGCAATTTGCTTCACAATTTTCACTTGTTTTGTAAGATATCTTTTTCCAAGAAATAGCTTTTGGCTTAACAACTCCCAACTTTCATCATCATTGAAGGGGCGGAGTTGATGAAGAATGCTACGTTCTTGAACTTTTGAGGCCATTTCTCCGAGTCGAGTCGTAAAAATAATCCAACTTCCTTGGCAGTTGCCATTGAAACATCTCCTTGAAGCATTCCATGCCTCAATATCCCATATATCATCTATGACAATCAAAAACCTCCGTCCTTTCAGAGATTTATACAACAATTCAGCTAAAGCTGCAACGCTCTTGACATAAATTTCTTCAGTCAGCTCAACAACTTGACCTAAAATGTCAATCAGCATCTGCTCCGATTGATATTCTTGAGACGCACAACACCATGCTCGAACATCAAAGTATTCGACAACTGAAGGATTGCTATACATTTTTTTTGCTAGAGTTGTTTTACCAAGCCCCGCCATTCCGATGATCGAGATGACGTATAGCTCCTCTGCTCCTCCAATTAGTCGCTCTTTTATTTTTTCAGCCTCATCTTCAAAACCAACAATCACTTCACCTATTGCCAAGGTATTATCTTGTGATGACAACATCTCACTTGAAATATTCTCATTAATTCTTTGTGTCTTATTCTTGAATAGCTTAACCTCTTCCATGACGTCAGAAAGCTTCAACATGCAATACCAGGCTGGAAAATCTCTGAAAGAAATGGGATCTATGGCATGATTTACTTCTTTTGTTATATTCATTACACGATTCTCAAGAGCTTTTAATTCTCCAATTTCAGTGTCCTGCTCTTCAGAGTTCTTGAGAAAAGATATCAAGATCTTTAATTCCTTGTCAACATTCACCATCTGAACCTTTGCAGCTATTTTCATATGAGGCTTTGCAAAACGAGAAATTACATCGACCTTATTTTTCAGCAGCTCATTTAGTTCTTTGAGGATAATTGTCATACTTATTCGGCCATGTGTCATGGGGAAGTTAGATGATGTAGCATGAGGATAGATCTTCCTCATATCTACCTTGATAAGCTTAATCTTTTCAAGAAAATCAGGTAGGAGACTGCTCATCTCCTCGGCCAAGCCTTCTTTGATTTCATTGACGTGAAAAGAGTATATGGCAGACCCTGCTTCAAGAGCCAGAGCGTCCATAAGATTGAGGATATCCTTAAATTTCTGATGCTCAGTATCACCCTTTTCGTATGTATAAAAAAAGTTCTCACCAAAGGTTTCAAATTGATCCTTCAATTTCAAATTCATGAGCTTAAGCCTTCCAAGCGACTGCAGAAGTAGTGCATTATTCATGGTCATCATTTCTTCACTCGTATTCCCAACATACAAGTCTTCAAGAAAACGAGCTACTTTGTTTAGCTGTGAAAGAAGACATAAAGAGAATTAAGCAACGGAAGACAGACGTAGGTTATTGAAGAGAGGTGACGTTAGTCCTACACATCTGATACCATGAAAGAAGATATGGGAAAATATTTTCCTTGCTTTACTGTGTTAACAGATACACTATTTATAGTGTTGTACATGATTAAGAGATTGTGTAAAAGTAGAAGACTACAACAAATAACAGCAAGATTACAACGAAGAAATTGATTATAGCTAATCTTATAAAATACAACAACTAAATCGATACTTTGTTTACCTGAGGTCCTATATGCGCTCGATATGATTGCAATTGGTCAGCGTGTTGCATTGGAGTTGTCGTGAGTAAAGAAATCACAAGCTTTAATTGCTCGCAAAGGCTTTCAAATTTGTCCTTTGTTGGAATCTCCACACTTCCGTCATGGCCTGGTAGCTCTGCGAGTTGTTTGAGGTGAAAATCAATAAAGCCCACCAGAAGAGAAACTGTTGCATCTGATGAAAATGACACTGAAGCATACTGGATGGCACAATAAAGACTTGTGTATACTTCATTAGCCTTAAGATGTTGCTATGGTAGCCGCATATCTGACCTCCACCTTAAGATGATAGAGATGGTTCGAGATTAATTTGAGTTTAGCAACCAATTGAAGGGAATTTCTTAGAAATCTTAGCCTTCTCTCCAGGGTGTTAATAAATTTCTTCACCCCAACAATAGAGTTGACCTGATCGGATTGTATCAGATCCTTCATATTCTCTAACACATAACCAATACATTTCACCTGGAGATCATCTTCAATAAACCCCCGTCCATGTAATTGTTTGAAAAGATGATAGCATTCATGGACTTCCAGCTTAATAAGCTCAATCTTTTCTTGCACAGAGAACAGAGAACGATCCAAATCTAAGGGCACTTCTCCACCCCCAAGTGAGAGAATGACTTCTCCCACATCTTGTTGGATTACAGCTTTAATTTTCTTATATCGGTCTTTTAACTCCTCACTCCCAATCCAAATCAGTTTTTTGGACATGAAGAACGTCCTGAGAAATTTGAGCTCAATCTTAAGGGTAGTGAAGCAGAGCAGCTCCCCTGTTCTTCCAGGTAGTCCAGGCGTTCCAGTGAATCTTTAATCACACCCTCCATCTTCGTTAATTTTTCTTCGTTAACACTTCTCTTCTCCTCCACAACCACCTTATCTTCAATCTTCTTCTCTTCTGTTTCCTCAACCTTCTTTTGTTCAGCTTCCTCAACTTTTTTCCTATCAAACTTATTGCTCTTTTTCTTTTTCGTCTTTTGTTTTAACACCTTGGTATCAACTGAAGTATATGAGGGTTCAACATAATCAGGGGGCAAAACAATTTCCTTTTCTTCTACCTTTATTCCCTTCTCCTCGATTGCCTTTTTCACCCTTTCTGCAATCTTTAAGGCAGTCAAATTATTGGGTTCCATACTCAATACACTGTTGACATCCCTCAATGCAAAATCATGCCTATTTAAAGCATCATAACACCTTGCCCTCTTCAACAAAGCCTTGCTATACTTGGGAGCAACTTCAAGTGCTAAATTGCACTCATGTATCGCTCTTGGATACTCACCAAGACCCATTTGCATATAGCAAGCAGCCATATTACTACGCAAATAAGCAACATCAATATGGTTTCTTGGTAGCAACTTAATAGCCTTTTCATAGACTAGCATAGCACCCTCGTGATCGCGTTTTTGAAACAATTTGTTGCCTTCTTCCTTTAATTCTTGAGACATATTGATAAAGACAGCAGTGTCTTCATCAAATGCTTTAGAAGTCTTTTCGGTACCTTTACTACTATTACTACGCTTCAAATTTGCATCACTTGATTTTAAGCCTACTTGACTTTTCTTTTTCCGAGTAGGCTTTCCCATTTCTCCAAATAATCCAACAAATTCGGAACAATATATCCTAAATCAAATCTAAAAAATATTCTATATTAATCCAATACACACCTCACAACTTTATTCTCTAACGGGAGCTTCATGCACGAGCTGCCCAATTATTTTCTTCCCAGCAAGAAAACCCTGAAAACAAAGTAAGAATAACTAAACCCATCTCAGTCGAATATCTTTGATTAAGTGAGAAAAAAAAAGTATTGGAAGGAAGCTTTGCACCAAAAAAGAAACTGCAGCAGTGCGTATTACTTCCAACAGCTGAAGAAGGTGTTTGCAATTGTGATCAAAGTCTTCTCAATAAGTCTTTTTTTTTTTTTTTTTGGCCTTTTTCCTGTAATAAAATAAACAGAATACCGAGCAATGATCAGCTAAAGTGAACACAAAAGAATCACCAAAAATCATCAATACATTATAATAAGCATAGTGGAGACAAAATAAAAGTAACATATTAGTTAATTCATGTAGATGGAATGAATAACCATATGTACCAAGTATTCAAATATTGAGCTTAGCTACAGTATTGAAGACAAAATAATAATTTTATATTAAGTGAACACATAATAGAAGCAATCGATTCGAAATTATGTAATTCAAAACCTCCGGATTCAAGTTGTCACAAGGAGCGGGTCGAGCGCAAAATCAAAGAAATTGATTTTAGAAGGGTGTAGAGTAACGAAATAAAAGAAAACTTGACCAACACAAATTTCTGCAAAACAACTTTTGACATACAACAATCTGGAACTTAACTCAAAATCTCAAGAAAGTACGTATTACAACATTGGTTTATTATAATAGGAGCTCAAAATATCATAAAAACTGAATGGTCATCAAAGAAATGGGGAAATTCTTACTTAACTCAATCAAAGCCATTTACAAACTTCACAATCACAAACCCATTTACAAACCCAAGGCCATGATCACCATCATACCATATAAATGAAACTTTAACTTGCCATTGATCAAGATATTACTTAGCCAAGAAATCATAATTCCCAGCGAAATAATCTTTGATACTATAAGGACCAAACTTTACCTTAATATATGCCATGTGTTTCTTATTCAATGGTGTTAAATCTCTTGCTTATGAATTTGGGAAAGTTGAAGACTTGGCAATGCCCCTCTCCCTCTCACTCACGGTTGAAGACCCAACAAAATAAAAAGAGAAAAAGTGATTAAAAAAAAAAAATTAGCAAATTATATATTGACACCAAGTTAAAGTTTATGGTTTTAAACTTTGGGCCTTATCAGATTTGAGGCATTACAGTATCACAGGTAGGATTTGGGCAAGATGCTTCGTAATACAAACCTGCCTACAAACGTTAAGGAATAGATCGTAGCCATTAGCTGTAGGCCGATAGCAAAACTAATGAACCGTTTGTTAATAAGTGAAATAAAGAAATTATATATCAAATACGTCTCTCTAAAAGTGATAATGAAATTCAAAGGTGAGAAAAAGACGAAGAGAAAAAAAAGAAAAGTATCAAGGACTCATTATGCTATGGGCATCTGTTGGGTAAAAAATCCAAAACCTCACTAAATTTCATTTTTTCATTAGAAGGGTTCATTTATAACCAAAAACAAGTCATTCATAGTCATTATTCATTCTTGGGAGAGAATCGCATTCATTCTTGCGGGACCTGCTCTCTCGAAAAAGAGCCTTCTCTATTTTTGCATTGGAAAAACAAAAATGCGCTTCTGTAAATTAGAAATTAGGTTGTTAGCCAAAATGGGTGTTCATAATTTCTATACTCGGCAAATCCAGCAGGGGTATCTGAGGGTCTACTTGCTTGGCTATCATCACTTGATCTTCAATTGATCCAGCTTCAAAACCATTTTTATCCTTGTCCAAGTACAAGAGCTTAATATGATTCCTTGAAGATTGACGTTATATTTTGACTCCAAGTTAAAGTTTAGTGTGGTTTGATACGCACAATACTACCAAAAGGCCCAAATAGATTAACGTCGGATTACTGTTCACGTGAGCAGTACATTTTTTCAAATTATTAATTTTTTTTTTTTAAAAAAACTCTCTTGTGCCAAAAATCCCCTTTTTTGCCCTCACATATAATGTCAAACTCGTAAATAAAGCTAAGAAGTATAATGTATCTTTTTTCTCAAAGTGAAGGCCGCAGTTAAAATGTTCAGTGATGTTCACGAAGTCACTATCCAAAGCAATTCTTTCTTTTTCTTTTTAATTTCAAAATCTTTTCTAAGCCTTTTTTTCGTCTTTCTTTTCTAAATCTAAGTCATGCTAAATGCTTCCTCTTTCTAAGTTGCTCTCACATACAATTAAAAATTAAATTGAAGCATGAATCTTTCTTTAAAACTATTGTGGCGAGCGTAAAGAATCTGATAACAAATGGGCCTTAATACCTATGTGTAAAACTCAATTATTGACCAAAAAACTTAAGATATTGGGTCTTGAACCTCTACATATTTATTAATAGCTCATTATTCTTCTAATCTTTCTATGTGACAAAAATCCTTCTCTTTGCTCTCTAATTCACTATGTGAAACTCCTAACAAATCTCCCCCTTTTTATATGTGAACTCCAATTGGGCCTTAACTCTTCCTTGATCCACATTCATCACTGATGAATCCATCTTTACTACTTTTACAAGTTATTTAGATTTTCTTTTGCACCTTAACTACTACCATGCTGGCCTAGTAGCTCTTTCCCATGCACCTTGTTGTGCACCCTAGATCAACCATGCACCTCACCGTTCACCAACTTTAACTTGTGATTCTGGTCACCATCGACCTCCGATTTTGACGAAATCACCACCAACGGGCTCCTCTTGCAACGACGAAGCTTTTGATATACTTCACGTCTCACGAGACAGCTCCGAAAAAATTGACTCCAACGAGACCCACTTCGATTTTTCCTTTTTCGGAGGCTCTACGACGACTTTCAGACTACGCAAATGGTACCACTAGATTCTTTGAGTTGAGATGAGTCCGATCATATATAGTTTGTCAAGTTTTGCTCATGAAAAATTTTATTGATTTTCGTGAGCTTTTCGGGTTTTTTTTTTTCGCAAAGTTTGATTTTCGCGTCACTCTACCCTCAACCAAGCTCTGGATACTAGTTTATTAGGATAATTCAGGGTAATAACGTATAAAAATGAGAAATTAAGATGAACACATGATTTACGTGGTTCGCCTAAAGCTTACGTTTACGGAAAATAAAAGAATAATTAATTATATGATGATCTAAGCTTCAAGTTTGAACTTTGATAAGCATCCACCACACACAACTGTAAGCTTGCCATGTTCAATATACCTTCTAACTTGATTAGTTTTTAATCAATTACAGTTAACAATCAAGCTATACCTTTTAACTTAATCATTTACCCATTTTTTGTCTCTACATTTGCCAACACAGAGATAGAATCAAATTATATTCCTACTTTAAAGTCGGACGTTGATGCTACCTGGATAACATTCTTGATATCAAAGACTCCTTTTTTTCAGTAACTTCTCCTGTTATTGCTATTTACTAGCCATTTTACTATTTTTCTATTAATTTGCATCTCTTGTAGTCTTCCGAATGCGTTAAATTATAATTTAATATGTGATTGAATTAAATAATTTTTCTTCGTACACCATTAATTGGATGATTGGCTCTCAAAAACGTAAGACGAGTTGGTGGAATTTTAGCAAACTAGTCAAAAAGGTAAGATATTAACACTAGAGCAAACATCACACACACACACAGATAATTATCTAAAAGGCATGAAACTTTGAGCAGAAAGAAGAGAAATAAATGGAGTCAAAGCCTTTAAGATTCATAACCCTGACTAAAGAGCAAGATGGCATACAATCATGTGTTACAAATTAGTGCAGATTATTATCATGCTTTGTCCTAGTCTTCAGGAATAATTGAACAAGTCTAAAGAGTTTGTTTTTCTCTTTAGCTTATTTAGCAGTTAGTTGAAGATTTTTTGTTATTTAGTTGTTGAATATTTTTAGGAGCAGTAGTTGTTTCGTTGAGTTTTTTATGGAATTTCTTCACTATAAATAGAGCTTGTAACTAGAGCTGAAATATACACTTCAGCTTCTTTTCTTGAGAAATAATAACCACTTCTCTGTTTTTCCTGTTGCTTCTTTTTATGTTATGGTATACAGAGCCAGGTTGTCTTAAAACAACAAAACTTTGAACCTTATTGCCTGCAGTGTTTCCATCCTTTTATTCTCCAAAATGATGAATGGTGTTCCGCAAACCTCTGTAGATAAGCTGGTTAGTAACAATTATAGTTACTGGAAGCTATGCATGGAAGCTTATCTTCAAGGGCAGGATCTGTGGGAGCTTGTCTCTGGTGATGATACTGTAATTCCAGAGGACATTCCCCAAAATGCGGAGTTGCGGCGGAAGTGGAAGATTAAGTGCGGCAAAGCTTTGTTTGCGTTATGAACCTCGATAAGTAAAGATTATATCGAGCATGTTCGTGATGCAAAAACGCCAAATGAATTATGGAAGACACTTGCAAAGTTGTTCTCACAAAAGAACACGATGCGGCTGCAATTTCTGGAGAATGAGCTTGCTGGGATGACCCAAGGAAATGCTTCTATTTCCCAGTATTTTCTAAAAGTGAAGAATTTATGTGCTGAAATTTCAGAGTTGGATCTGGAGGAGCCTATTAGCGATGCACGTCTGCGTCGTTATCTTATTTGCGGTTTGCGAAAGGAGTTTATGCCGTTTATTTCTTCAGTGCAAGGATGGGCAAATCAACCTTTGATCGTTGAGTTAGAGAATTTGCTCTCAAATCAAGAAGAGTTGGTGAAACAAATGTTAGGCAACAACAACAAATCTCTAGATGATGTCCTTTACACTAAGGACCAAGAAAAAAAGAATTCTTTCTCCAAGCACTCTTCAAGCAGTAGTAAGCATTCAGGAACATAAGGGAAGCCTAAAAGTAACTCGAAAAATTGCTATAGGTGTGGAAATCTGGGACATTTAAAGCGCGATTGCCGAGTAAAGGTTGTTTGTAATCGTTGCGGTAAACCAGGCCATATTAAACAAAATTGTCGTGTTAAGATTACGGAAGAAGATGCAAATATTGCACATGAAGGTAGTGAGTCTGAACAACCCAAGTGGGAGCAATGTTTTTCCATTGAAGCTATTGATCAACAAGAAAATATAGCTTCTGTTGTGCATCAGACCGACGCACAAACAGATGACTTTGGCTCCATAGATTACAGCAAGGAATGGATTATTGATTCTGGCTGCTCTCATCATGCAACTGGAAATGCTACCTTACTCTCTGATGTTCGCCCACATTGCGGGAAAAGAGTCATTGTGACAACTGATAATTCACTACGTCCTGTACTGAAAGAAGGAATTTTCAATGTCAAGGTGAATGGCTCGAAGGGTGGGGATGTCTCTCTCAAGGAGGTTTATCATGTTCCAGGTTTAAAAAAGAATCTTGCCTCAGTTTCTCAAATAATTAACTCTGGAAGGTATGTTCTTTTTGGTCCAAATGATGTAAAAATTCTTTCAAATTTGAAGAATATTGAAGCTGATATTTTGTTTACTGGGAAGAGAAAGGATTCGTTATATGTTTTGTCTGCAAGTGATGCATATTTTGAAAAGACAGGGAAAAATACAAATACAACTCTTTGGCATGCTCAGCTTGGACATGTTGGTTATCAATTGTTGCAGCAAATCTCCACGAAAAAACTGCTTGAAGGTGTTCCTCCTTTTAAGGAAATGTATCACAATGTGGTTTGTTCGGGTTGTCAATATGGAAAATCTCAACGTCTTCCTTTTCCTATGTCAAAGAATAGAGCTTATGTAGCATTACAACTGATTCATTCAGATGTCATGGGGCCAACAAAAACACCTAGCTATACTGGTCTTTACTATGTGATGGTTTTGGTGGATGATTTCTCACGATTCACATGGGTCTATTTTCTAGAACACAAAAGTGAAGCTCTATCCAAATTTATTGAGTTTAAATAGGATGTAGAGAAAGAATTTGGGTTATCAATAAAATGTTTGCGCACTGATAATGGGGAAGAGTTTATGTCTGATAAATTTTTTGAGTATTGTAGGAAATATGAGATTCAACGTCAAATGACTTGTCCACAAACCCCTCAACAAAACGGGGTTGTTGAGCGTAAGTTGGCACATCTTACAACCATGAGTTTGTCATGGTTGCATGCAAAGAATCTCCCAAAAGAATTGTGGGCAGCTGCTATTCAAACTGCTTGTCACGTCATAAATCGCCTGCCCCCATGGCCAAGAACGGAGCTGTCTCCTTTTGAAGTATTATATCATATCAAACCCAACGTGAGTTATTTTCGAGTCTTTGGCTCAGTTTGTTATGTTCATATTTTGAAATGTAACAGAACTAAACTTGACCCAAGGGCAAGAAAATGTATTTTTGTTGGTTATGATATTCATAGGAAAGGATGGAGATGTATGGATCCAGAAACAAAAAAGGTATTGGTGTCTTGCGATGTGGTGTTTGACGAGGTGACGCCATATAAATTTTCAGAAAATGAGGACACAACTCATCTAGCACCTCTCTTTAGCGATACTACATCAATTGAAAGAGAAAATAATTTTTCTCCAAGCAGAGAAAATATTCAACAAGATGAGATTGCAATTCGAAGGTCATCTAGACAAAGAAGGCAGCCGGATTATTTGACTAACTATGAAGTTCAGTTAAATCAGTGCACTGTTGTATCATGCTTTCTTATGGGAGATGCATGTGGAAATGAACCTCAATGCTACAATGAAACTATAGGTATTCCTGAATGGGAAGAAGCTATGCAAGAGGAAATATCAGCCTTGCACAAGCATTGGACATAGAAGCTTGTTCTGAAGTCGAAAGGTGCTGATATAATTACATGTAAATAGGTTTACAAGCTGAAGAAAAAGGCTAATGGCACCATTGATAGATACAAAGCTCATCTTGTTGCACGTGGTTTTTCTCAGCAATATGGTCTAGACTACGAGGAGACTTTCAGCCCCGTTGCTAAGATGGTGACGTTACGAACAATTATTTCCTTGGCTGCATATAAAGGCTGGAAATTATGGCAATTAGACGTGAAGAATGCTTTTCTGTATGGGGAGTTAGATCGTGATATCTTCATGGAACAACCGCATGGATTTATTTCTAAGGAGTTTCCTAATCATGTGTGTCAACTCAAAAAGGCGTTATATGGGCTCAAACAAGCCCCACGTGCTTGGTTTGGTAACATTGCTCAATATCTTGATTTTTGTGGCTTTAAGTCTTCAAATATAGATCCAAGCTTATTTGTTAAGAAAACACCCACAATGTGCACAATGCTTCTTCTCTATGTGGATGATATGATAATCACCGGAGACGACAATGTTGAAATTACTCGTCTCCAAGATGCTTTGTCTATTCGTTTTGAGATGAAAAGTTTGGGTGAAGTTAGTTGTTTTCTTGGTCTGGAAATTAAGAAATCAGGTGGCTATTTGTTTCTCAAAGTGGGTATGCAACAAATCTATTGAATCGTTTCAATATGAAGGAGTCAAAGACAATGACAACTCCTATGGAACCAGGCTTCAAGCTAACTAGAGAAGAAGGACAACCACTGGAAAATGCAACACTCTTCCGACAACTTGTTGGTAGTTTATTCTATTTAACTATTACAAGACCTGACATTGCATTTTTTGTAGGAGTCATTTCTCAGTTTATGGACAAACCATGTATGGGACATTTTATTGCAGCAAAGAGGATTCTTCGCTATGTAAAAGGGACTCTAAATTTTGGGTTAATGTATAAGCAACATATTCCATTTTATTTGAGTGGTTTTGTAGATGCAGATTGGGCTGGTGATGTGAATGATAGATGATCCACAAAAGGCTATTGTTTTAGTACAGGTTCAGCCGCAATTTCATGGTGTAGTAAGAAACAAGATACTGTTGCTCTTTCAAGTTGTGAAGCTGAGTATATGGCAGCAAGCATGGCCACGCAAGAGTGTCTTTGGCTTAAGAGGCTTGTTCAAGAAATGATCTCTGGACTCAACTATCCAGTTTCCATTAAGTGTGAGAATGAGAGTGCAATTAAGCTTGCTGGAAATCCAGTGTTTCAAGCACGCACTAAACACATTGAAACTCGTTATCATTTTGTTCGAGAAAAGGTATTATCACAAGATGTTGTATTGCAGAAAATACGAACCGAAGAACAAGCTGCTGACATCTTCACCAAAGCACTTGGCAAAGCTAAATTTGAAGTGTTTCGAAATGCTCTCGGTGTCGTTAAATTATAAGTCTGCACTAAGGGGGAGTGTTACAAATTAGTGCAGATTATTATCATGCTTTGTCCTAGTCTTCAGGAATAATTGAACGAGTCTAAAGAGTTTGTTTTTCTCTTTAGCTTATTTAGCAGTTAGTTGAAGATTTTTTGTTATTTAGTTGTTGAATATTTTTAGGAGCAGTAGTTGTTTAGTTGAGTTTTTATGGAATTTCTTCACTATAAATAGAGCTTGTAACTAGAGCTGAAATATACACTTCAGCTTCTTTTCTTGAGAAATAATAACCACTTCTCTGTTTTTCCTGTTGCTTCTTTTTTATGTTATTCCTGATGGCCAGGCCAAGGCTTCTACCTGAAAGCCAAGGTTATTATGGTGGGAGTTTCAGATGGTTGGGTAGGAGAGGATGTGGCTGAGGCGTCAGTAGCCATTGACATAGCAGAAAACAGCAAAGTGAGAAAAAAAAATTAGGATCGTTGCTCGTGAGAGATTTAAGCTCTGTATACCATAAAAAGAGATAAGAACTCAAATGTATTTGAAAGGTTTCGTATATTATTGCTTTACAGATTGTGAGTGTATATAGAAAAGTAATACAATATGATAAGATTAGATATACACAGGAAGAGATAAAAACTATCTACGATGCTATCTATTGATCATGCTATCTACGCTGTGAGTTATGTTAGTCTATTGATCAAGTATGCAAGATGATTGGGACTCTTTCTCAATAGCGATTTAAACCAAGGAAAAAGTTAAGAACGACAACTATTTTAAAAATAATGATACATGATAGTCATCATTGATACAAGATAAAATAACTATGACACATTACAAAAATGGCAATCATTTTGAAAATTTAAACCAAACATATGTCAGTGGATTATACAATCTAGAAGGAAATGAATAACAGGGTAATCAGAGAGTAATCAGTGGCTCTAGTAGCAGCACTCCAATTAGAGTAGTTGTTGCCTCATTAGAGAACATTGAAACTAACTTCCACTGGACTAGAATCAAGAAATGTACCATAACTTTAAGGGTAAAATGCAAATTGATGCTCTCTCTTCAAAAAAATGTGTAATTTACTCCATCCTGGTTTCACTAACAACGCATTTAGCCTCCAAAATACCTTAAATGCTCTCATTTACTAATTTTATGCAGAAACCAAATATAATTTTCTGTAAGCAATGTACGCTTGGGATTTTTTTATTTTTTATTTCAAATAGAGAGCATGATGAAATGCTGGAGGAGCATTTCGATTTTAACTTATTTTAAGCTATAATTAATTTTATAAGCTGTAACAAATAGCAGAGCTGCAACTTATTTTAAGCTACAAGCTATAAGCTATAAGCACTTTAAAAAGAAAAGCAACAATCGGGCCAAGTTCCCTAAACTTATTTGATGAATAACACATAGAGAACACCCGTAGCTCGTTATCTTCTTCTTCCCTCCTCCCACCTCTTAATCAAACACTCCTCTTATATCAGTCGATAGAAGGAAGAGCAAAAGCATTCACTCACCGAGCATCATTTACTCAATGTATCGGGCATACAAAGCCGATTGTATCTCAGTGTCTAAGCTTCAAGTTTGAACTCTGATAAGCACCCCACACGCAGAATTATAAGCTTGCATGTTCAACATGAGTTCCTCTGAAATAAATCTAAGAGGAATTAAGTACCTACTATACCTTCTAACTTTATTAGTTTTTAATCAATTACAGTTAACAATCAAGCTATTTACTAGCCATTTTACTTTTCTTCTGTGAATTTGTATCTCTTGTAGTCTTCCGAATGCGTTAAAATATAATATAGCATGTGATTGAATTTACTTGTAATCTAAATCTCTTTTCATAATCACCAACAATTAATAACCAAAATCGTATCATGCATCATCCCAAATAATTTTTCTTCGGTCAAGAATAGTAAATCATTATAAACTAAAGGGAGAATCATCTTACACCATTAATTGGATGATCCGCTTTCAAAAACATAAGAGACGAGTTGGTGGAATTTTAGCAAACTAGCCAAAAAGGTAAGATATTAACACTAGAGCAAACATCACACACACACACACACACACACATACACAGAGATCAGTATCTAAAAGGCTTGAAACTTTGAGCAGAAAGAAGAGAAGCAAATGGAGTCAAAGCCTTTAAGATTCATAACCCTGACTAAAGAGCAAGATGGCATACATTCCTGATGGCCAAGCTAAGGCTTCTACGTGAAAGGCATTAACTGCTTCTGCTACTCTTGAATGCTAGCTTGCTTGGTTACCACTTTGCACTTTATGGTGCATATCTTCCTAGTTTTGAAGTTCATGTTCAAAGAATAATTACTGCAATTTAAGATCTAAATGGCCTGCTGTAATCGACGATGGGGAAATATCATCTGCAAAATTTGAGAAAAACTAATATTCCAACTACTTCAAGAGTGAATGGTTATTACCCACATAGTGATAGAAAGAGCAAAACACAAATTCTATTATGATAATAGAACACTGAATACAACCATGAACCTTGTCCATTCAATTTTTCAATGATAGAAGGAAATTGCCAGAATCAAACCATATTAAACTCCAAAATACAAGCAGAAGGTGCATAAAAAACATGAGAGAAACATAAGCGCTGACAAAAATTTTCTGGTTTGAGAGAACCTTATTGCCAGCTTATTGATGAACCCAAAAAGCCAATTGAGAATGTAAAAATCCAACAACAGTAACAGAAAATCCATCCTTATTGCCACTTCTGCTTAGTGTTTCCTTCATTTCCAGGAAAAAGACCATAAAATCATTGAAACCATAGTGATCTTACCTGCAAGATAGTTAGGAAGTCTAAGACTTTAAACCAATGTTGATGAAAAAGGATGCAA
Organism: Ehretia macrophylla; assembly: GCA_037974665.1. Taxonomy (NCBI): domain Eukaryota; kingdom Viridiplantae; phylum Streptophyta; class Magnoliopsida; order Boraginales; family Ehretiaceae; genus Ehretia; species Ehretia macrophylla. Next base: position 69,669,641 of record CM075781.1, read on the forward strand.
CATGGGCAAAATTTACTTACACGACAATTTGATTACGAAGCTTTGTCCCATCCACATTTAAAAAGATGATGCGAGTCCCTGATCGGAAGGATAAGGATGGATAATGACCTTGAAGCCCTCATCTTCCATGTCATCAAGACGCTGTTGGTAAATTTCTCTGGCTGAATTAGCAGCAGAAAAGTTGCACCACTTCACCTCAATCATCTATAGGGTGTTAATGTCCCCAAAACTAGAAGGGATCTCCTCAAGGTGTTTGCATCTGTGCACCACCAATTTCTCCAGAACAGGAAAGTGATCTTCACTAGACACATTCCATTCTTCAATATCGAGTGATTCTAATTTCAAGTACTTGAGTTTGGGGAACTCATCATCTTTTGTCTCCCATTCTTTCCCATCAAAGGCTTTAAACAATAATTTCAGAACTTCAAGGTTGGGGAGTGTTGAAATTGTTGCAATGTCACTCCATGGCAAACGGAACTTAGATAATGTCAACTTGTTCAGATTCGAAGGAAGGTAAATCTTCCGTGAGATACATTTCCGCCATAGTAAACCACCTTGAGGGACTCGAGTTGAATTAAAGAGTCTAACTCTGGAAAGATGTTGCAACTCTGAATATTGCTCCAAAATTTGGTAAATATGCACTTCAGTTTCTGGAGTTTAGATAATGAACGTATCATATCCCTTGAATTTGTCCCGTATGACAGATTAGGTGTGGAAAGAGTTTCTAGTTTATCTAAAAGGACATCATTGACATCACTTTTCTCCCAAATGAAAGCAGCACGGTTTTCAATGTGTAGATGCCTTAAACTTACCATGCTCCAAATTGTATTTGGTAGAGAAACTTCACCTCTCATTCCCTTCACAAGGAAAGTTTTGAGGTTCCTGAGGTTAGCAATCAATGATGGGATAGAATTGCTCTGAATCCGAACTGCTAAGAGCCTCAACTGAACCAAAAAATTATATTTCAGGATTAAGATATTCCAGAACCAACCAACCTAAATCCAATATGTTAAGAAACTTGAAGATGCTAAAGATAGATGATGACGATGATATCATGTCCAAGTGAAATGCAGGGGCAAAATGCAATAAGGAGCAAACATGCAAGCTAGAAGGCCACTTCTCAATCTCATTGAGCTCAGAGTAAATACACAACCTATATTGCTCACAAGTTGTGGAATTTGGAGTATAAGAGTCATCATACCCATCTTCCTGCTGATGAAACTTGACGTCGGTTGGAGAAAACAGTTTATCATTTCCATCTATTAGAAGCAAAAACTTTTCTTCTTTAGCTTTAGCCAAGCTAAAACTGCGCAAAAGATCATGAACGCAGAATGTTTTGACACCACCACTATATCCTCTTTCAGCAACTATTACTAGACTTCTACCCATTAGATCCATCAAGCAGTCTTTTGCTATATCCTCTGAACTTTTCTGATCGGTCTTTTGTATGAATCCTTCAGCAGACCATAACCATATAAGCTTCTTTGCCGAAATTTCTTTGTCCTCTGGAAACCCTCCTAAATAAAGGAAGCATGGACGCAAATGATATGGTAAATTCTTGTAACTCAGTTCCAGTACTCCCACGCTTAAATTTTGCATGTCCCCACCAGTGTGTCGGCTTAAACTTTCTGCAACTTTTTTCCAATCTTCTTTCTTTTTCTTTGCAAGAACTCCAGCCACCAGAACAACTGCAAGAGGTAGTCCTTTGCACCCTTCTACAATCAGCTTCATATTTTTCACTTGTTCTTTAGGACATCTTCCTCCAGGAAATAGCTTTTTCTGCAACACCTCGAAACTTTCATCATCAGTGAAAAGACGAAGGTGATAAGGAATGCTATGTGCTTGAACATTCGAGGCTATTTCTTGCAATCGAGTTGTGAACATAATTCTGCTTCCATTGCAATCATCGTCAAAACATCTCCTTAAAGCAGTCCATGCTTTAATATCCCAAATATCATCTATGATAATCAAAAACCTCCGTCCTTTCAGACATTTACGCAACATGTCTTTCAAATCTGCATTAGTCCTTTGATAGGTTCCTTCAGTGAGCTCAACAACTTGATCTAAAATGTCAAGCAAAACCTGCCTCTCCTGAAATACTTGAGAAATACAACACCATGCTCGAACATCGAAGTACTCCACAACGAGAGGATGACTATACAGCTTTTTGGTTAGAGTCGTCTTGCCAAGCCCTCCCATTCCAATGATCGAAATAACGTTTAGCTGCTCTAATCCTCCAATTAGGTGCTCTATTTTATTTTTGGCCTCATCCTCGAAACCAACAATCACTTCACTCATTGTTGACAATTGCACACCAGAATTGTTCTGATTAATTCTTTTTATCTCTTTCTTGATTAGCTTAACCTCTTCCATGATAGTAGAAAACTTCAACATACGATGCCAGACTGGATCATCTCTTAAGGAAATTGGTTCAGTGGCATATTTAGCTTCATTTTCCATATCTGTGATGCGTATCTCAAGAGCTTCTTGTTCTCCAATTTCAATGCACTGCTCTTCAGATTTGTCAAGAAAAGATATCAAGAACTGTAGTTCATTCTGGAGATTTTCAATCCAAAGCTTAGTATATCTCCACACGTGTACTAAGTTAGTCAAAGACAAAACTTCAAAACAGTGACGAGTGCTGAATCCTTGGAGACATTTATTATCTTCTTTCTTTTTGAACTAAAGAGAAGAATTTCAGCAATTAAACCAAAGAACAAGTTAAAACGGCAACCGTTGTAAAGATAATGATATATTGGACTCATCAATAATATAAGATAAAATAATTGTGACACGTTACAAAAATGGCAATCATAGATTTTTCATTAAACCAAATATATGTCAGTAGATTATACAATCTAGAAGGAAAGGAATAATAGGCTAATCGGAGACTCTAGTAGCAGCACTCCAATTAAAGCAGTTGTTGCTCATCAGAAAAACATTGAAACTAACTTCCACTGGACTAGACTCAAGAAATGTATCATAACTATAAAGGCAAAATGCAAATTAATGCTATCTCTTTTTTTAAAAAAAATGTGTAATTTACTCCATCATGGTTTCACTGAGATACATTTAGCCTCCAAAATACCCCAATTGCTCTATTTCCTAATTTTATGCAGAAACCAAATATAATTTTCCGTAATAATATTTTGGATATTTTGGGGTCAAGTATACCTTTTTAAAAATCACAAGTGGGTAAATGAGTATTTTGATATCAAAAGGGAATAACTCACATATTTGATCTATAAAGAAATATTAACTAAGAATAAAAAGGAAATAATGAAAACTTGTATATGCTTAAGCATGCTTAAATAAAAGGAGAAGTAATCTAAATAAGTAATTATTGGGTACTTCGGGGGAAAAAAAGGAAAAAAAATACGTACATTTGAGAATCTTTTTTTTTTTTTTTCTTTTTTCAAATAGAGAGAATGCATGATGAAATGCTAGAGGTGCATTTCAATTGTAACTTATTTTAAGCTATAATTAATTTTATAAGCTGCAACAAATAGCAGAGCTGCAATTGACATTAAGCTATAAGCTATAAGCAGTTAAAAAAGAAAAGCAACAATCTTACCGAGCTGCTTAAACTTATTTGGTGAATAACAGAAAGAGAACCCTCACAGCTCGTTATCTTATAATTAACATGACTGAGTTGATGCAATCTCATCGAAATACAAACTTATAATCAAGCATACAATTAATTTTGACAAGCTACCTAAACTTATTTCTATCAAGATTTCAATCAATTCCTTTGTCTTCAAATATGAACAGTGTAACATTTTTTAGAAAATGAACTTTGAGGAGACTATGAGATAGTTGTTGTTGTAACAATCTATCTTGTGGAAGGTGTCATGTCCACTAATGGAAAGCTGCAATCCAGTTCAGACTAAAGAGGACGATAAGCAAAATAATTAGAGGATGCACAATGGTGCTGCTTATATAGCTATTAATCAAGGGAAAGTTCACCTACAAAAGGAAAGAAAAGATGGACAGAGATTGACAAAGTTTTAACATATCTGGAAGTTCTCATATACCCAGGGTAGAAACATAAATGCTGAAGGTCCACTGACTCAAAATTCAAATTGTTCTTTAATTTGTAGATCCAAGGTCCTTAAGGTTATATAGATACTACTTCTTTGTAGGTGAGAATAATCAACAGAATACTTGGAAGGGACTGCCAAAGACCACGACAGTAATGTAAAAAGCTGCATAAACTTCCGATAGACTCAAGCCTTCTATTCCTGAAAACCAGCATAAAAAGTCAAGGTAAAACTAAAAATACACATGGACCAAGGCTTTGCTTATCATGTATGAAAAAAATTAAATAAACAAGTGAAACAAAATACTAACTGGAGAATGTATGCTAAGACTAAATATATTTATGAAGCAGAAAATGTAAGATTTGAATTTAGGGTTAATCAGTCAGGAAAGAAATAAAGGATCAGTCAGGAAAGAACTAACTTTCAGTCAGATACGTAATGATAGAAGGCAACCTATAATGAAAACCTATAATGAAATTCTTAGAACAGTTCGGAGTGAACCTCACATACTGTGGGGGCCACTTGTATGTGAGTGGTTTGATGGTCAATCCAACGGTGTTAAGTATCATGGGTTTTCATCTTAAAACCAATTGGTATCAAGTGGTGTTTGCCCATGACATTATTAATTGGTCTTCTTTGAGATGAGAAGCCGATGTGGGATTTCTTAATAACCCCCTCATGTCAGCGAGAGCAAAACAGGATGGGTCAACCTATAATAAAAATTCTTAGAATAGCCCGGAGTGAACCCCCTCACATAGTGCATGACCTTATTAATTGGTCTTCTTTGAGATAGGGAGCCGATGTGGGATTTCTCAACACGTGGGCTAACCAAAGAACTTCTCCAACCTCATAACATTGTAGGTTCGTCAATTGAACAATAAATTTAATTTGGGACAAACATCTATAAAGATTAAATGATAAACAAATATGTTTGAAAAAAAAAATTAAAAAATAAGAAGAAAATAATAATTATTACCATAAGAAGAAAATGTCATTGAAAGAACAAGACACCAATGAGCCTACCAAAAAAGGCCTTCCTTGACCCAAAAAAAAGGCCTTCCTTGAAAGGAGTGCCATCAGAGTTTGAATGGAATATCTTCCAAGATCTAATTTTACCATCTTTATGTGGCAACTTACACCCTCAATTGAGAAGTAAACATTGAGTAAGAAACTAAATGACAAAGATTCTAAAAGTTTCTTGATTCGTTTATTTAGCTACGCAAAGTATTCCATTAACCTTAATAAAATTAGGTTACAAAAACTTTTTTTTTTTGGGTCATGATAAAATATAAAAAACCGGAAGGAAAATACAAAGTTTATCCAACACCAGTAGGCTCAATGTCCTGCTTAAGTAAGGAACAAATGGGAGGGGGTAGATTAGACATCCAATCAATGGTCAGGCTATTTTTGACTTTGCACTTGGCAATCCAGTCACACACTTGGTTGGCTCTTCTCCTTATGTATTGAAATCTAATAGTAGAAATCTCCGCTACAATCTTTTGGACATCCTCCATAATTAGACAAATCCTCCAATGGGGCACACGTCTCGGGGAATTGATTGTTTTGAAAATCGCCTCAGCATCACTTTTCAATATGATGCAAACACCTCTGAGGTTATTCGCGAAAATGCAAGCATTATGGATCGCTAGGGCCTCAGCTTCAGCAGCGGAACTGTATTTGACAAACGCCGCATGACCATCAACTAGACTTCCATTCCAGTTACGACAGACCCAAGCTGTAGCATCTCTCTCATCCCTACAAAAAGAGGCATCAATATTAATTTTCAGACAATCCCTATAAGAAGGGGACCAAACAATAGGGGAACTATTAGTCTTAAGGTTGGAAAAACTGAGAGAAGACAGAGGAGGTGGATCTAAGGCATCATTGTACTCTAAAATAGAACATTGAACATTAATGATGGCTTTGGTAATATCAATTCTCTGGTTCTCCAAACAGAAACTATTTCTAACTTTCCAAATTTGCCAGCAACAGAACGCAATCTTTGATGTTGTTTCTCCTATGCAGTACCCTACTTCAGAACATCTATGAACAAGCTCAAGAAACCAAACACCAAAACAAGTGATATTGGGACCAATAGAACACTGCAGAGGGGAAGCAAACCAAAAACTGACCATTGTGATGCTTTGATTTGGCCCCTCACTTGTGATGGACTTTACAGTGTTAAAACAGGGTATTGGACTGCTAGAAATGTGCTTTCCTGTCATTACCCAAGTGGTGATGCCCCTGGCACATCCTATACCCCCCCTGAGAGTTTGTGGAAAATTATTTGGAATATCAAAGCCCCTCCTAAGATTAAAATTTTCATTTGGAAAGCTTGCAACAACTGCTTACCTACACAGGAGAATAGGTTCAAAAGAAGATGTGCAGATAGTCCCATTTGCCAAATTTGTTCTCAAAAACTTCAAGTAAACCAAAAACTAGCTAAGTAAGCAAAGATTTCATTTGGGTTGAAATCCAATTTTACCAATCCAATTTTTTAATTATTCCATATAGCCAACATATACTAGATGACTATTGTTTTTGGCTTTAATAGCATCAAATTTTGACATAATCACATTTTGTGCAAAAGGTAATCCTAAGGTTGGGGGATGGGATAAGATTTTTTATCTCGATGTAATATGTATTCAGCTTCATTAAATTGAAGAAGATCTAAATATCAAATTTTTATACATTTGCATCGAATATAAACCAAGGGAATGATTTTAGGTAACTTAGATTTGTTTAAATTTTGTATCTAGATTGTAATTATTTTCGGTTTCAGACTTTGGATCATGGACTTGTGGTTGGTTTTAGACAAGGGTTTTAGGCTTACTTCTAGCTTATATTTGAGCTTGTTTATGAGCTCTGTCTATCTTATTAATTTTTTTTTTTCAATCCAAGTTTTTTACTCATCTGTTATTAACTTATGATTATTTTTTATTACTCTATTTTTACAAAAGAAAAAATAATAACTTTGTGCCTCTTGCCCCTCACTTTATGTGACAAACACGTTTTGACAGCACTTTAATTTTGTTGAACATCTTTAAACATGTTTGTTGGGATTATCAAATTATGATACTTTAGTCTACCCATTGTTTTATGAGAGTGCTCATTTTGCTCAAGGACATGTAAATGGAGGAAATTTATGTGTATCTTTGTTGACAGATTTGACTTGTATCTAGTCTATAATTAATTTTTGAATTTAGCGTTAATATTGAATATACCTCCAAAAAACTAAAAAGTAATGATAACAAGAGATTCAATTGAGTATTTCATCATATAAAATTATTACCTTTAGAGTTATAGAAATATGAAGAAGACAATTATTTTAAACACCAATAAAATCAGAAGTTGCTCTTCTTTCAAAGAGAGGAGGACGCTCCCCAATGTTGCTCCACGTAGGAGTCTAAGTCATGTATCAATCTTAATTTGAATATGTATGTATGTATATATGTCATCAGGTCAAGGTGTATGTCTATAACTTGTTTGCCTGTTTTGCTTGTATCAAAAAATTATGAGACAACGCCAAGTACTAGAAGTTGAAAAGAAAAATATATTTTGAGAACAAATTGGCATAATGCAACATAACGAGCTAAATTGCAAGAACGGTGACTATTAATAACCAAAATATAATCATGCGTAGTTAAGCAATAAACAGCCAGATTTTGAGACCTCCTAACAAATTTAAAAACTAATAGAATCAAACTGTTTCTACCCCTTTTATGATGCAGCGGCTAGGTAACCCCCGGGGGGGGGGGTTATCATGGTAATTATATATATATTTTTTTTAAGTACAACGTGCACATGCTGGATTTTGTAATTACATATTAAAAAAAAAAAAAGGTATAATGTTGCCATGCTGAATTGCTGACCGCCACTAGCCACTTCTGCTTTGGAAAGTTAAAAAAGGACAAAAGATTGCTTTTTGATCAAAAAGAATCTGTTCATCAAAAAGTGAATTGCTGACCGCCACTAGCCACTTCTGCTTTGTAAAGTTAAAAAAGGACAAAAGATTGCTTTTTGATAAAAAAGAAACTGTTCATAAAAAGTTAACTTTTTGATCAAAAAGAACCTGTTCATCAAAAAGTTAACTTTTTGATCAAAAAGTGTTCTTCATAAAAAATTTGCACATCTTTTTGTTTGGTAACTTATATAAAGCGAGATGTATTTAATAGCATTGACAATAAGTTAATTATTTAACGATTTCAAAATATGACAACACGCCAAGGACAGTTGTAAAAAGGATTTTTTTTATTTACAAAGACTTCATAAATATTTTTGTGTTTATATTTTTGTAATTGTTATATATTTTAGTATGTTTATTTCTTCATAATTGCTATAATATGTTTAAATAGTTTATCCATAAATGAGTTTCTCGACCCCCAGTTATTAACCCTGACCCGAAATACCTGTAGTGCACACCTTAGCCTCGAGTGCCTGGGTCCGCCACGGGGGGGGGGGGGGGAGGAGGAGGAGTAAACAGAAGTAAACCCGTCAACAGAAAGACACTATCAAGATGTAGCAAGCTCATGAAATTTTTTTACAAGCTAAAGGCTATTGTCCAGTAACTTTTCTTGTTATGATAATTTACCAGCCATTTACTTTTTTTCTTTTTAATTCATATCTCTTGCAGTCTTTCCAAATGCATAGCTTTAGCATATCGAACTTTAGAATAATTGCAGCAAGTTAAGATGTAAATGGCCTACTGTAACTGACGATGAGGAACTAATATATGCATTTGCGATGAAAAAACTTACACAAAATTTGAGAAAAACTATTGCCAGCTTAGTGAAACAAAGAGCAAAACACAAATTTTACTCTGATATTTGAACATACAACAATGAACCCTGTCCATTCAATTATTAAATGATACGAGGAAATTGACAAAATCAAGCGACATAAAAGGCCAAAATTCAAGCACTCATTAGACAAACATGAGTGCTGACAAAATTGTCTGGTTTGAGATAACCTTACTGCCAGCTTATTGATGAACCCACAAAGCCAACAAAGCATGTAAATATCAAACTATAGTAACAAAAAATTCATCCTTATTCCACTTCTGCTAAGACTTCTCCTTCATTTTTGCTGGAAAGGAGCACGAACCATTTGAAATCATAGTGATTGTACCTGCAAGATAAATAGGAATTTTAAGGCATTCATCTAATGTTGATAAAAAGGGATGCAACAAAGATCAAATTTACTTACACGTGAGCTTGAGTTGTCTCATCCACATTTAAGAAGATGATGATGTGAGGCCCTGATCGGAAGGATAAGGATGGATAATGACCTTGAGCACCTCATTTCCATACTCCTGCAGTTCTTCGTAAATACCTTTGGCTGAAGTTGCAGCAGCGAGATTGCACCATTTCACCTCAATCATCTCTAGGGTGTTAATATCCCCAAAACTAGAAAGAATCTCCTCAAGATTTTTACATCTGTGCACCACCAGTTTCTCCAGAACAAGAAAGTGATCCTCACTGGACACGCCCCATTGTTCAATATCCAAAGCTTCTAATTTCAGGTATTTGAGTTTGGGGAACTCATCTTCTCTCGTCTCCCATTGTTTCCCATCAAAGGCTTTAAACAACAATTTCAGAACTTCAAGGTTGGGGAGTGTTGCAATGTCACTCCATGGCAAACGGAACTTCGATAAAGTCAACTTTTTCAGATTTGAAGGGAAGGTAAATTTCCTGTGAGATACCTTTCCGCCATAGTAAAACACCTTGAGGGACTCGAGTTGAATTAAAGAGTCTAACTCTGGAAATTTGTTGCAACTCTCAGAATTGCTCCCAAATTCAGTAAAAATGCACTTACAGCTTTAACTCCTCGAGAAGGCTTTTGAATTGACTCTTCGTTGAAAGCTCTAGACTGCCATCACAGCTTAGTAACTCTGCCAGATGTCCGAGGAGAAAGTCAATCTCACTAGAAATCTTCTCAATCTCACTAGAAATCTTCTTATTAGTTCTTTGTATCTCGTTCTTGAATAGTAAAACCTCTTCCATGACATCAGAAAGCTTCAACATAAAATACCAGACTGGATTATTTCCGGAAAAGACAAGGTCGGTGGCATATTTTGCTTCATTTGTTATATTCACGGCCCGTTTCGCAAGAGCTGTTAGTTCTCCAACTTCAATCCACTGCTCTTCAGAGATCTCAAGTAAAGATATCAAAATTTCTAGGTCATTCCGGACATTCTCCATCTGAAGCTTTGCAACATTTTTTATATGAGGCTTTAGAAAACGAGAAATTGCATCAGCCATCCTATTCAGCAGCTCATTTAGTTCTTTGAGGATAATTGTCATACTTATTCGGCCATGTGTCATGGGGAAGTTAGATGATGTAGCATGAGGATAGATCTTCCTCATATCTGCCTTGATAAGCTTAATCTTTTCAAGAAAATCAGGTACGAGACTGCTCATCTCCTCGGCCAAGCCTTCTTTGATTTCATTGACGTGAAAAGAGTATATGGCAGACCCTGCTTCAAGAGCCAGAGCCTCCATAAGATTGAGGATATCCTTAAATTTCTGATGCACAGTATCACCCTTTTGCGTATGTATAAAAAAAGTTCTCAAGAGTCGCATGTCCTCACCAAAGGTTTCAAATTGATCCTTCATATGAGCTGGCAAACTAGTTTCATCGTTTACTCGATCCAGTATACAAAATAAATTGATGAGCTTAAGCCTTCCAAGCGACTGCAGAAGTAGTGCATTATTCATGGTCATCATTTCTTCATTCGTATTCCCAACATAGAAGTCTTCAAGAAAACGAGCTACTTTGTTTAGCTGTGAAAGAAGATATAAAGAGAATTAAGCAACAGAAGACAGACGTAGGTTATTGAAGAGAGGTGACGTTAGTCATACACATCTGATACCATGAAAGAAGATATGGAAAAATATTTTCCTTGCTTTACTGTGTTAACAGATACACTATTTATAGTGTTGTACATGATTAAGAGATTGTGTAAAAGTAGAAGACTACAACAAAAAACAGCAAGATTACAACAAAGAAATTGATTATAGCTAATCCTATCAAATACAACAACTAGATCGATACTTTGTTTACCTGAGGTCCTATATGCGCTTCATATGATTGCAATTGGTCAGCGTGTTGCATTGGAGTTGTCGTGAGTAAAGATATCACAAGCTTTAACTGCTGGCAATGGCTTTCAAATTTGTCCTCTGTTGGAATCTCCACACTTCCATCACGGCCTGGTAGCTCTGCAAGTTGTCCGAGGTAAAAATCAATAAAGCCCACCCGAAGAGAAACAGCTGCATCTGATGAAAATGACACTAAGCATACAGGATGGCACGATAAAGACTTGTGTATACTTCATTGGCCTTATAGTGTAGCGCAAGAGAAAGGTCACTATCTTCATCCATTTTGTTAATCCCACAACTGAAGAAAAACGATGCTGCTATGGTAGCCGCATATCTGACCTCCACCTTAAGATGATACAGATGGTTCGAGATTAATTTGAGTTTAGCAACCAATTGAAGGGAATTTCTTAGAAATCTTAGGCTTCTCTCCAGGGTGTTAAGAAGTTTCTTCACCCCAACAATAGAGGGGACCTGATCGGATTGTATCAGATCCTTCATATTTTCTAACACATAACCAATACATTTCACCTGGAGATCACCTTCAATAAAACCCCGTCCATGTAATTGTTTGAAAAGATGATAACATTCATGGACTTCCAGCTTAATAAGCTCAATCTTTTCTTGCACAGAGAACAACGAACGATCCAAATCTATGGGCACTTCTCCACCCCCAAGTGAGAGAATGACTTCTCCCACATCTTGTTCGATTACAGCTTTAATTTTCTTATATCGTTCTTTTAACTCCTCAAATCAGTTTTTTGGACATGAAGAACGTCCTGAGAAATTTGAGCTCAATCTTAAGGGTCTTCATTTGATCCTTGAGTGAAGCAGAGCAGCTCCCCTGTTGTTCCATGTAGTCCACGTGTTCCAGTGAATCTTTAATCAGACTCTCCATCTTCGTTAATTTTTCTTCATTAACACTTCTCTTCTCCTCCACAACCACCTTATCTTCAATCTTCTTCTCTTCTGTTTCCTCAACCTTCATTTGTTCAGCTTCCTCAACTTTTTTCCTATCTAACTTATTGCTCTTTTTCTTTTTCGTCTTTTGTTTTACCACCTTGTTATCAACTGAAGTATATGAGGGTTCAACATAATCAGGTGGCAAAACAATCTCCTTTTCTTCTACCTTTATTCCCTTCTCCTCGATTGCCTTTTTTACCCTTTCGGTAATCTCTAAGGCAGTCAAATTATTGGGTTCCATACTCAATACATTGTTGACATCCCTCAATGCAAAATCAAGCCTATTTAAAGCATCCTAACACCTTGCCCTCTTCAACAAAGCCTTGCTATACTTGGGAGCAAGTGCAAGTGCTAAATTGCACTCATGCATCGCTCTTGGATACTCACCAAGACCCATTTGCATATAGCAAGCAGCCATATTACTACGCAAATAAGCAACATCAATATGGTTTCTTGGTAGCAACTTAATAGCACCCTCGTGATCGCGTTGTTGGAACAATTTGTTGCCTTCTTCCTTTAATTCTTGAGACATATTGATAAAGACAACAGTGTCTTCATCACATGCTTTAGAAGTCTTTTCGGTACCTTTACTACTATTACTACGCTTCAAATTTGCATCACTTGATTTTGAGCCTACTTGACTTTTCTTTTTCCGAGTAGGCTTTCCCATTTCTCCAAATAATCCAACAAATTCGGAACAATATATCCTAAATCAAATCTAAAAAATATTCTATATTAATCCAATACACACCTCACAACTTTATTCTCTAACAGGAGCTTCGTGCACGAACTGCCCGATTATTTTCTTCCCAGCAAGAAAACCCTGAAAACAAAGTAAGAATAACTAAACCCATCTCAGTCGAATATCTTTGATTAAGTGAGAAAAAAAAAAGTATTGGAAGGAAGCTTTGCACCAAAAAAGAAACTGCAGCAGTGCGTATTACTTCGAACAGCTGAAGAAGGTGTTTGCAATTGTGATCAAAGTCTTCTCAATAAGTCTTTTTTTTTTTTTGCCTTTTTCCAGTATAAAATAAACAGAACACCGAGCAATGATCAGCTAAAGTGAACACAAAAGAATCACCAAACATCATCAATACATTATAATAAGATTAGTAAAACTCGGCGGATGCTGTCTAATATAATATAAGGGTGATTCTTTCTATTACCAAAGCGTCAGAAAAGAACAAAAGAAAATGGCATCTCGACGGCCGAATCAATGTCCCTTCACGTTTTGTCATAAGCAAGTTTTGTGTCTACGCGCTTCTAGGATTCCAAAGAGCTTACTACGTATGACTTCAAAGAGCTTCAGGTATTGCAATAGTGATGAAAGTCTTCTCAGTAAGTCAACAATGAAGCATCAAGCGATTTCATCTATACTCTTGTGCATGTTGATAGTGGGTATATATGACTCTGGTGATCATTTAGTGTTGATATCAGCCGATTGGTGGTTTCATTCGAAAGATTGAACATTCGTGCCTACATGGAAGTATGGCATAAATCATAATAATTGATTGCATAATCACGAAGGAAAGGAATAATAGGGTAGGTGTGACACGAAATTATAAACAATAATGAAAGTTGGATTAGTAAATCCAAGCGGCTACTACATAATATAATTAAAGGGTTGATTCTTTCCCTTTACCTAACTCGTAGAAAATCACAAGAAGTCACTTTCTTTGTTTCTTTGCCAAATATTACCGTTCCTAGTTTCGATCTATGTTTGTACTATGCCTTAGTTTTGCATTTGTGCTATTATAGCCGAAAAAGACAATGCGTTTTAGATTGATGCGTGTTTGTTTGTTATTGTTATCGAATTTCTATGGACCTAGTTGTTTGTTGGTTTACTAGAATGAAAACTAGAAACTATTATTCTTGAGGTCCATTTTTATTGTGAAATGAATAATTAGTTTTTGTGACAATTAAAAAAAGGGTAATTTATCGAAATAATTCTAGATTTTTGTTTTTTTTTTGACATTTAAGTCTCTTACCTTTTATTTTGGACAAAATGATCCTTCATCTTTCATTTTAGTGACAACCGTTAGTCCTTGGAGTAAAATCCGTAAAAAAAATAACATTAGTGAACTCGTGGATGGCATTTGACCGCAAAATCCACAAATCTTCAGGGGTGAAATTGTCATGCGGTAAAATATAAGGAACCTAAGGTTTATGTATTTTGTGGCCACGTGCCATCCATATGCTTACAAATGTTATTTTTGACAGATTTTATTCCAAAGACTAACAGTTGTCACCAAAATAAAATATAAACGATCATTTTGTTCAAAATGAAAGATAGGAGATTTAAATATAAAAAAATAAAAAGATCTAGGACTATTTTGGTAAATTATCCTTAAAGAAATTTGTATGACTTCACAAGAAATTCCTTGGTTAAACAAGTCATACAAAGATCTATATAGAAACATCTGTCACGTTTTGAAAATGTTCAAGGTAACTCTAATGACATGGTTGTCGTAAGTCTAAAAAAGTCACTTCCTCAGCCTGCTGATGTAATTGTATTTGTAGCACTTAAATCGTGAAATTTAATCTACTATTGCATTACAATATGAGGCATAAATGCTACAATTTATATAAATTTTGGTGCAATGTAGGTTGAACGAAAAAGTGAATAAATGGGAACCCCTAAAGAGGACACGCAGTACCCTACGCCTATCCTTCTTGATCCAATTGAAGATGAAGATCTCTTAAGTCAGGCAAATTTATCAATTGTTGGTAGGGTTGTCGCTGACATACCTATCCCTCTTGGTATTGTTAAGAAAGTTGTTAACAGAAACTGGGGCCTTCAAGAGCTCGCCGAGGTCCAACCCCTTAAGTACAATACGTACTTAATCACTTTTCTTTGTGAAGCAGATAAGAGGAAAGCATGAAAGTACAGACCATGGTCAGTTGAAGGTTTTCATTTTCTCCTATAGCCCTACGAAGAATAGATCGTTGTTGAAGATTTGAAACTTGATTCCTCTGTGTTTTGGGTTCAAGTGAGTGGTTTTCCTACCAGATATGTCTCCACAGAAAACGCTTATAAAATTGGGTCTAGATTGGGTGAGGTTGAACAGGTTGAAATCACCAACACTAAAGGACTGATAACAAATATGCGGATTAGAATCATCTGGGATGTCTAAAAAACCCTTTTACCAAGTCTTCCTTTTTCCAAGGAAGGATCATCTTAATGCTTGGATTTTCTTTAAATGTGAAAAACTTAGTGAATTTTGCTTGAAGTGTGGAAAACTTGGGCATGATTTCAAATTTTGTAAAGATAGAAGACCTGGGGAAATCATTAGCAGCAGAGTGGTTGACCTCAAGAAATTTAGTCCTTGGATGCGAGCTCCGCCAACAAAAAATCGTCGAGGGCCGAGTACAGCGGTTAGGCAATCTTAGTCAAACAATTCCGGTGATGCGGCACATGGAAATCTAAGGCATAGAAAAAAAAAATTCTCAAGGCAGTAGCTTACGTGTTGAAGCTGTGAAGAAGGATGAGGGGTTGTCAAATGAACAGTACTCGGAAGGCTATGTGTCAAAGCAGTTTAATGAAGGAGAACAGGACTTTGATGTGGATATCTCTAAGATGTCAGACCAATATCTGGACCCAAATGCTTGGGAACTCACAAACAAAATAAAAAAAGACAATGATCAGTCTTCTTCAAACGTTCAGCAACTGGAAACAACCAAATTGAATGTGGGGACTAGTGCCCAACCAAGTAAGTCATTTTCGAACCAGATGTCCAACCAAGTTGGCTCCCCTAATTCCTTCAAGAAAACTAATGAGGTGGTAACTGGGCCCTATGTCTTTAGTACGGTCAGGATAGGAGAGAATAACCCATTTAAATTCAAGGCTCAAACTGAGAAATCTAGTGGACTGAAAATTGAGGGCCCAAACCGAGGTAATATCCAACCCAACAAATGCAAAAGTGCAGAATAGAACAAAGCTCGGTCTAACGTTTTAATGAAGAGAAAAACAGAGGCTCTCTTCTCTGCTGATCACTCAAAAGATGGTTATGTTTCAACAAGCTTGGATACAAGTAAGTCTCTGGTGGAAATTCCAATCCTTCATGAGTTCAAAATGGAACAAAATGAAAGACAAAAAGAAAAACAAGCAGAAAAGAACAAAGAAAAGTAAAAGCTCTGAAGATGGCTTTGTTGATGAGGTTGAAGTCGATATTCACTTTGGGAATGGGGAGGCTATTATTCAACAGCCCCCCTTGGACAAATGAGAATAGGTTGGGCCCTGCCCTGAAAGTTCACAACCTTCGAGATATTATATCTCGTGAAAGGCCCTTCATCATTGGATTACTTGAAACCAAGATGAAGAACAATAAAATTCTGAATGTAGCTAGAATAATAAGGTTTGAAGTTGTTTGTATAGTAGAACCAATTGGCTGCTATGGTGGTTTGGCCATTTTTTGCAACAGTGATGTTGAGGTAGAAGTCATTGATGTTGACAAGAGCTTTATTCAGTTTAGAGTAGATCCAAACACTCAACATTATTAGGATATTTGTTTTGTATATGTGTTTCCAAACCAACAAGAGAAACATAGATTGTGGAGTTTCATTAAGCAGATGCAGCATGATGAGACTACGCCGATGGTTTTCATTGGTGATTTCAATTGTATTTCATGCCATGAAGAGAAATCAGGGGGGAACAGAAAAGTAGACAAGGCTATCTTTGAGTGTAATCAATACATCAGTGATGCTGGTCTAGAGGAAATAACGGCTAAAGGTTGCAAATTTTCTTGGCTCAATAGAAGAAAAGGAGAAGGTCTTATTCATCAAAAACTGGATCGAGCTCTTGTTAATTTGGGCTGGTCAGGCTTATTTCCTGAAGCGTGGGTTTCTGTTCTTCCGCCAATGGGTTCAGACCACTCACCCATTATTTGCTCAATAGAGGTGGATTGTGCCTTGAAGAGTAAAAAACGGTTCCACATTGAAAAATTATGGCTTGATGATACTAAGTGTAAAGATATTGTTAAAGAGTGTTGGAATGAGAATTGTAGGGGAGAACCATTTCGCGTTATCAAAAAGAAATAGTCTGGGTGTAGGAAGAAGCTTATCCTCTGGAGTAGAAGAAAGTTTGGAAACAACAAGAAGATTGTGGAAAGATTAAAAGATAGACTTGATGAGATGATGAAGTTGCCACAAGATGAATTCAAGATGGATGAATACAAACTCTTAACTAGTAAGATTGAGAGAATTTGGAACAACGAAGAACATTATTAGGCTACAAGAGCGAGAGTTAAATGGCTTCAAGCAGGGGATAGAAACATAGAATTTTTCCATTCCACTACAAGGCAAAGAAGAGTGAGTAACCGTCTGGTTAGGCTTCAGTTATTAGAGGATACGTGGACTGAAGACCCTGTGGTGATCAAGAACTCTTTCCAAGAGTATTTTTCTGACCTGTTTAAATCTGTTGGAGCTAGAAACTTTGAGCCTATGCTGGAATGTATTCAGCCAGTCATTACTCATGAAGAGAATGAAAGATTGGTCCAGCCTATCACAAGGGAAGAGATAAAAGCTGCTGCTTGGAGCATGGGACCTAAAAAAGCGCCAGGACCAGATGGTTTCTCAGGTGCATTCTTTCATAAGTTTTGGCATGTCATTGAAAATGATGTTTTTCTATTGTATCAAAGCTTCTTGCAGGGATGTAATGATCTGAATTGTATTAATCAAACTAAAATTGTTTTGATCCCCAAAATCAAGCATCCCTAATGTGTGAGTGTCTTTAAACCAATTAGTTGTTCGAATTTCATTTATAAAATTATGTCTAAAGTTTTGGTGATGAGATTGAAACCCATTATGAACAAGATTGTTTCACAAACCCAATCTGCTTTTATTCTTGGAAGAGTCATTCAAGATAATATTCTCATTGCACAGGAAGCTGCCTTTTGGCTTAAAAGGAAAAGGAAAAATTCAAAACAATTTCATGATATCCTTAAAGCATATATGAGTAAGGCATATGATAGGGTTAAGTGGGACTTTCTAAGTGTAGTAATGAATAGAATGAGATTTCACCCTTTGTGGATTGATTGGATTATGAGATGTGTTTCGTTTGTTTCATTTAATGTTGTTATTAATGGTGCTCCTCAGGATACCATCCTGCTATCTAGAAGGATTCGACAAGGAGACATTCTCTCCCCTGATTTATTCTCAATCCTTACTCAAGTTCTTTCAAGTCTGATTATTGGTAGCTTCGTAGGAACTTCTTTTTAGGATTCCGTATTACAAAAGCTTGCCCCCCCTCACCCATCTGTTGTTTGTGGATGGTTCAATTTTCTTCTTGAAAGCCGACTATCGTGAAGGACTGGCCTTGCAGGATGTTATTTACAGTTATTGTTTTGCCTCAGGACAATGTATTAATGTTACCAAACCATCGATTGTGTTTAGTCCAAACACTCCTGATGATCTACAGAAAGGTGTTGTTAACATTCTGAGAGTTAAATACTCTAATAAATTGGGGAAATATCTTGGTCTCCCGTCTGAGTGGGGAAGATCAAAAACTTAAGCCACTAGTTGGATTCAAGAAAGATGTGCAGGAAAACTTCAAGGCTAGAAGAGTCTTCTTCTCTCAGATGGAGGAAAAGATATTTTAATCAAAACGGTACTCCATGTTATTCCTTTGTATGTGATGTCAACCTTGTTGTTGCCGAAGTTGTTTGTCAAATAATACTTTGGCGGCTAACTTTTGGTAGGGGAAAAATGGTATGAAAGGTATTCACTGGCTTAGTTGGGAGAAGCTGATGGAGTAGAAGCAATAGTTCTTCGTTTTTTTTACTTGTTTTATTTATTTTGTAAATAGTTAGTATTAGATCAGTTCTTTTTATTTTTTATAGAGAAAATTTCACTCCGCCCCCCTCCGTCCATAACTCTGTGAGCTATGTCATACACACGCTTATTGCTGCATGTATACATGTTTTTGCTCATACTAAATTCTTGCTTTTGCCTAAAATACCCTTCCACTTTCATCACCATAACCAACACCAACACCTACACCACCTTTATCACCATCACCAACACCAACACCACTGCCTTCATCACCACAGCCATTACATTATTTCCCTTCTAAAACACAATCTTCATATGATAGCAATCACCTATTACTGTTTCAAAACAGTAACGGCCATATATTTAAGTGCCATATATACCTAGCTCTACTATGGCGAAGAACAGAAACAAGAAGAAGAAAAATGGCTCAGCTCCAATAGATGTAAATGCCCCTGAAACGATGGACACTTTGGAGTCTACAGCTTCCAAAAATCTATCGGCAGGCCTCAGAAAATAAAGAAAGGGGTACAGATGAAAAGATCAAAGAATGTGCGAAAGATGAAGGCTATAGCAAAAGTTGGATTATTGAACTTGGAGACGATGATATCCGCGATTCATTGCATTGGCGATGACATTTTTTATGGACATGTTACTTTCTGCTGCAAAACCATAGACCCATTTGGCCATTTTGCATAAAAATCAAAATTTGGCCATAAAAAAAGCTTTCACCTTGAAATTTTTTTGTGTTTGCATAACTAAATTGTCTTCTTTTACGCAAAACCAACAACAGTGTTCTTGAAAAAATAATTTATCTCGCGGGCGGGGAAGGGAGGGACTAGTGAGGAAGATGACAGGCCTTTTTTTGTTTTAATTTTGTTTATTTTCTTTTTTGGTGAAAGGAATGGGTGGAGAGAGGAAAAAAAAAGAAAAAAAGTATAATATAAGGGTATAAACATCATTTAACTCATTTATTTAACGCCGTTAACTTAAAAAAGACGGAGGGGGCAGTGTGATATGTTTCCAAAAAGACAGGGGGGTTTTTGATAATTTTGTAAACACATGAAGGTAACGGAATACTTTCGCGTAACACAAGGGGGCGGAGTGAAATTTTCTCTTTTTTATAATAGTATAGTTATTTTTGGTGTAATATGGATGAAGTAATGTCTGAATCAAGGAGCGGCGGAAAAATGGAATCTCGTAGCTGTGTTCGTGAATCTTACTTTGGATCTTTCATTGTCAACATACAAACTTCATTTATGGGAGAACATCTCTTTTATATTTGAATTTCGTGTTTATTTTTATTATACTCATGTAATTCGTATTTATGATTGTGTAATAATGGTCTTTTGATTTACCGATCTTGAATCTGGATTGATTTGATTTAATGTTATATATGACTTGATTTATTTATATTCTAATTACCTGTCATTTTATTATACTTGTAGTTAATAATTTGATCGGTATTTTTTTGTGTCATATATAAATATTTTAATAGTGAATCTACTGGTTGTACTGTAGTTTCCACATTTGAAATTATTAATTATCATTTTTAGTTATTAGCTCGTTACTTATGATTATGTGGACAAATCTATACTCTGACTAGAGAAGGGACAAGGTGATAAAATTGCACCTATAATTAAGGTTAAACCGTAATTAACTAGACTTAGATAATTAATCGGATTAAGAGCTTGTAGCTTAATCCCAATGTTAAATTAGAAAATCTTATTTTCGAGCCTAGATCATTGCCTTAGTATTAATATGAGTTTTAGAATATTTTCTCGTATTTGTAATCCCGATTCTAGATTAATTACATTTCTTTATTTACTTTATTTTTAATTAATTTATAAACCACCAATTTATCCCTTATTTGTTTCTAACATTCACACACTTATACCAAAATATCCTTAGGAGTCTCTCTGTGGATTTGACTTCGCACTCAAGCACACTACACTGCATTAATCCGTGCACTTGCGGGTTTAAACTTGGTTAATTTTTGCACTCATTTTATTTACCGACCAAGTTACGATCACCTGCAAGGCTAATTCTATAAAAAATTTAAACCAGACCAATCTAAACTAGTACACTATACATCAACAGAAAAAAGAAAAAAAAAAGTCGCATTAACTAAACCAGGCAAGAACTTGAGAAACAAATAAAATATCTAGGATGAATTGAGCAGTCATATGGGCTCAAGGGGTTAGTAAGAACTTGCTATTAACTAAACAAGGCAAGAGCTTGAGAAACAAATCTTGAATAAAACAGAGAGTAATATTCCTATTCAGGTATGAACATAACATTACAAAGCATAATGGAGACAAAATAAAAGTAACATATTAGTTAATTCATGTAGATGGAATGAATAACCATATATACCAAGTATTCAAATATTGAGCTTAGCTACAGTATTGAAGACAAAATAATAATTTTATATTAAGTGAACACATGATAGAATCAATCGATTCGAAATTATGTAATTCAAAATCTTCGGATTCCAGTTGCCACAAGGAGCGGGTCGAGCGCAAAATCAAAGAAATTTCTTTTAGAAGGGTGTAGAGTAACGAAGAGGAATAAAAGAAAACTTGACCAACAAAAATTTCAGCAAAACAACTTTTGACATACAACAATCTGGAACTTAACTCAAAATCTCAAGAAAGTATGTATTACAACATTGGTTTATTATAATAGGAGCTCAAAATATCATAAAAACTGAATGGTCATCAATGAAAGAGGGAAATTCTTACTTAACTCAATGAAAGCCATTTACAAACTTCATGTTGGACTTATACATATTGTAGGACAAATTAAAATAAGAGAAGTGTTGTAAATAAAAATGCAAGATGTACAATAAGATTAAAATAACAGAATGTAAAATTAATAGTATTAAAATTCAAGGATGTAGAAATAAACCAAATACAGATGATATCGAGGCTCGAGTTAGACTCGATGTCCTTAAGACTTTAACGTCCCGCTACGGTGCTTTCGGTTGAATGACGCAAGCCTCCCAAGATACAACGATATTTTCTTCGTAGTAGGAGCACACCAAACTACGAAACTATCGAACTGAATATGGAAAACTCCCTCTATTGGACACAATGATAAAATGAAAATATTTGTTCTGCTTGCTCAATTTTTTCGTTCTTATTCTCATCTGTTTCAGCAAACATACACAACTATTTATAGCCAATTCTTAATGGGAGACATCATTGCCAAAATATTATGATAGAATAAAAAATTAATATACTAATCAAAACTCAAACTTTGAGGCAAACATGCTCCACGGAAATTAATAAAGCCTGCTGCACAATTTTTGATGTATTGCAAGCATGCTGAACTTTTACATTGTTTCAAGATTCCTTGCAATAAAATATTTCCATTCACCAACATCAAGATTCTTACAATCCCACACATGAATGGAAATAGACAATGCATATAGTAAAGACACTATGCAGACACTAGAGAGAGTTTATAAGAATGATACTGCTTCCAGATAGGTAGCTTTTGACCTTGAACCTTCCGTAGTGAGACCTATCGGATTTACTTGCTGACCAGTGAACACGGTGTCTTGAACTGTTCAGCTTTTGTGTAAACCAAGACAATAGAACTTACACAGTATCCTTTTAACCATACTTCAGTTATCACAGTTGTGTTCGTTTTGGCCCTGAACAACTCCCAGTTTCATGAGTACTCTAGAGAATTCAGCCTTAGAGATTCTCGTAGGAGCGACCCACTCCCTACTCACATAGATGATCACTTATTAAGAGAAACCCTGTAATACCCCACTTGGATTTTTTAAGATATAAGTATCATTAAAAGCATAGCTTATCCTAAACCACATGCAGGCAGCACTGTTTGCTCGTCATAGGAATAGGTGGAAGTATTACCCCCACAGTGCTCCCGATGAATCATTCATAGCTCAGTTTTTCCCTTTGAACCTACTTCCAGGGATCTTCTGTCACGTAGGTAGGGTTTTCCACTATGATGACTCTTTAGTCATAGGCTTTAGACCTATTTCCCTCGACGATTTGTAAACTTGCCATCTGTTCAAACCTTTAGTAAGCGGATACGCAATGTTATCTTTTGACTTTACGTAGTCAATTGAGATAACCCTATTAGAGAGCAATTGTTTGACGGTATTATGTCTACGACGTATATGTCTAGACTTACCGTTGTACATGCTACTCTGTGCCCTGCCAATAGCAGATTGATTATCGCAGTGTATGCAGATAGCTGGCACAGGTTTGGGCCAGTTTGGAATATCCTCTAAGAACTGTCGAAGCCATTCGACTTCCTCTGCAGCTTTATCCAAAGCTATAAACTCAGATTCTATCGTGGATCTGGCTATACATGTTTGCTTAGTGGATTTCCAAGAGACGGCTGCCCCTCCCAAAGTAAAAATATATCCACTCGTGGATTTGGAGTCATTAGTATCCGATATCTAGTTGGCATCACTGTATCCCTCTAGTACAGCTGGATATCGAGTATAGTGCAGCCCAAAGTTCAAAGTGTATCTCAGATACCTTAGAACTCTTATTATAGCTACCCAGTGGTCTTTCCCTGGATTGCTCGTATACCTGCTCAATTTGCTCACAGTTAATGTTATATCGGGCCTCGTGCAATTCATAATGTACATCAAACTACCAATAATCATTGAATACTCTAATTGAGATATTCTTTCACCGGTATTTTTGGTTAGATGTATATTTGCATCTATAGGTGTCTTCGCGAGATTAGCATCATTTTTATTAAACTTGTCCATTATTTTCTCTATATAATGAGATTGAGACAAGATTAGTCAGTCAGATGTTCTGGTAATTTTAATACCCAGAATCACATATGCTATACCCATATCCTTCATATCAAAGTTACTGGATAATATCTTCTTGGTAGACTTAATGACACTATCATTACTCCCAATAATAAGCATATCGTCTACATAGAGACAAACAATGACATATTCTTGACCCGTACCTTTCACATAGACACACTTGTCACATTTATTAATCCTAAAGCCATTTGATAACATAACTTTATCAAATTTCTCATACCATTGTTTAGGCGCCTGTTTTAGTCCCTAAAGGGATTTTACAAGCTTACAAACCTTTTTCTCTTTCTCATGAACTACAAACCCCTCAGGTTGTTCCATGTAGATCTCTTCATCTAGATCTCCATTTAAGAATGCTGTTTTTACATCCATTTGATGTATTTCAAGATTATTGATAACTGCAATAGCTATCAACATCCGAATGGATGTAATTCTCGTGATTGGTGAATATGTATCGAAATAATCAAGACCTTCCTTTTATCTATATTCTTTAATGACAAGTCTGGCCTTGTATTTGTCGATTGATCCATCAGCTTTCAACTTCCTCTTAAAAATCCATTTACACCCTAAAGGTTTATTTTCAGGAGGAAGATCCACCAGTTCCCATGTATGATTTTACATGATGGATTCAATTTCACTGTTTACCGCCTCTTTCCATAAAGGAGCTTTAGGAGTAGACATTGTCTCATTAAAAGTGCGAGGCTCATTTTTTAACAAATACGTTAGAAAATCTGAACCAAAAGACTTAGACGTTCTAGCCCTCTTGCTACGTCTTGGTTCATCTTCAATATCTTTAGATATAGTCTTATCATCTATATCTAATTCTTGACTTTCGTCATATGTTATTTTCATAGAACTTGATTCTTGCGTATTTTTACAAGAAAATTTTTCTTCGAAAAATTCTGCATTCCTTGATTCAATAACTGTATTTACATGTATATCAGTTATTTCTGACTTATACACAAGAAGCCTGTATGCAGCACTGTTATGTGCATATCCAATAAAGATACAATCCACAGTCTTTGGTCCTATTTTGACCATTTTAGGAGCTGGAACTCCTACCTTAGCTAGACACTCCCACACTCTTAAGTAATTGTAGGAAGATGGTCGACCTTTCCACAACTCATAAGGTGTCTTGCTTAATTTCTTGTGGAGTACCTTATTAAGAATATGGTTCACAGTTAATACTGCCTCCCCCCACAAGTTCTGAGGTAAACCCGAATTGATTAACAAGGCATTCACCATCTCTGTAAGAGTTCGGTTTTTGCGTTCAGCAATACCATTCTGTTGAGGAGAGTAAGGAGCTGTTGTTTGATGAACAATTCCATGTTCAGCACAATATTCCTCAAAGGGATATACATATTCTCCTCCTCTATCACTTCTCAACATCTTAATCATTTTACCGAGTTGATTTTCTACCTCATTTTTGTATAGTTTAAATACTTCCAAAGCCTCATCTTTGCCTCTGAGTAGATAAATATAACAATATCTTGTGCAATCATCAATAAAAGTAATAAAATACTTTTTCCCACCTCTAGTTTGCACAAATTTTAAATCACAAATATCATTGTGAAGTAAATTCAGAGGTTTTGTACTTCTTTCTACTGATTTAAAGGAAGTTCTCGTTAATTTTGATTCTACGCATACTTCACATTTTCTATTTATGTTACAATCAGCTTTAGGTATTAGGCCTAAATTGATCAATTTATGCAAATAATCAAAATTCACATGTCCTAATCTATCATGCCATAAATTAGGAGAATCCAAGACATAAGCAACAGACTTATTCTTATTCATACCAAATTTAGTAGGCTCATCAGCCTTTACAACAGTTGGGGCAATAGTCATTACATTGAGCTTAAATAAGCCATCACATTTATAGCCTTTGCCTACAAACGTTCCAAATTTGGTTAACACAAATTGACCAGACTCAAACACCATTTTGAATCCGTTCTTACTCAACAAGGATCTAGAAACCAAATTCTTCTGGATGTCAGGAACATGCAGCACATTGTTAAGTGTCAGCTCCTTTCCAGAGGTAAACTTCTAGATTACCTTCCCAGTTCCTTCCATCTTCGAAGTGGCGGAGTTACCCATGTAAATGGTTTCAGAAACAGTTTGATAGGTAGTGAACATTCTCCTATCAGAGCAAACATGCTTAGTGGCCCCAGTGTCCACCCACCATTGCTTTGGATTCCCTACCAGATTGACTTCCGACACGACAGCTGACAGATTGATGTCAGAGAGATCATTGCCCAGGTCTTCCACAGCATTTGCCTAAGCTTTCCTCTTTTTTGGATTTCTCTGATTCTTACGGTACCTGCAGTCTCTTGCCTTGTACCCCGGCTTATCACAGACAAAACAATTCCCACCAAACTGCTGCTTCTTCTGTTCTCCTCCTTTTTGACTTTGGTTGGAGAACTTTTTCTTTTTGTTACTCGTACCATGCTCAACCACATTAACCTTTGATTCCAAAGGCGGAAAACCAACTTTTTTCTCAGATTTGCGGTTGTCTGCTTCAATCATCAATCTCAAAACTAGATCTTCAAGAGTCATCTCATTTCGCTTATGCCTTAAATAACTCTTGAAGTCCTTCCAGTTGGGAGGCAACTTCTCAATAAGTGCACCATATTCAAAATGTTATCCCATATTTATACCTTCTGCATGACACTCATGAATGAGTACCTGATATTCATCTACTTACGGCATTAGAGGCTTGGAATCTACCATTTTGAAGTCAAGGAATTTGGCCACAACGAATTTCTTTGTGCCTGCATCCTCCGTTTTATATTTCTTCTCTAAAGATTCCCACAGTGCCTTAGCAGCTGTCATTGGGCTGTAGACGTTATACAACGCATTGTCCAACCCGTTGAGGATATAGTTTTTGCAAATGAAGTCTGCATGCTTCCAAGAATCAACAGCAGCAACAGTCTGCATATCAGGATCGTCACCCAACTGTGGTGCATCCTCTTTAAAAAATCGAGCAAGATTCAAGGTGGTCAACTAGAACAACATTTTCTGCTGCCACCTCTTAAAATCCCTCCCGTTGAACTTTCCTGGCCTCTCGCCATGTCTAACAGGAGTTGACGCCACAAATGGCACAGCCGAAGCAACAGTCACCGATGGCCGAGCCAAAGGTACATTTTCATTTCCTGCAGATCCACCGGTTGATCCACTTCCAGTCAATGACACGTTTGGGTTGTTAGGTCAAAATGATTGTCCATAATTCAAATTTCCTGTTTCGGTATTCATGATTAATATTATTTATATTAAGTCCAAATATCTGTTTATACACGCTGCACTACACAAAAATCAAGTTAGTCACAAAATAACTTAACACCAAAATTAATTTAAAGTGACCATTAAGGAAATAATACTTCTGATACAAAATTAAAAGAAATATTAAATCCCACAGTCTACTATATGTATATATATTTATATTAGACTGTCAAGTGAGTAGTCCAAACAAAATAAGTAAAATAATTACTCAAATTTATTTTTCTCGATTCAGTTAAAAAACAATGTACTAATAAATTATTTTGTCACTTAAGAACCAAGAAGTAACATTTGGTTTAGTGGTAGACTCTTCTCATTAGTAGCTTTGAGGTCCTGGGATCAAACCAATGTAGCAAAAAGAATGATTAGAATTTTGTGTTCTGCTTTCAACAAATGTACTGCGCATGCAGTAAGAAAAAAAAAACTACAACTAATATAATATAATATAATCTACAACAATATAATATACTATATTATAATGCAAATCAACTACAACAACTAATATAATATACATATATTATAATACAAACTATTGCAACTAATGCCGCAGCATTAAAAAATTACAACTAATATAATATAATATAACTAATATGATATAATATAATCTACAACTATATTATAATGCAAAGTTAACATACTGTAGTAGCAAGAAAACGATAACAAAGAAACAAGCGTGCAAGCGGTATTATACAGTTCAAGATTAGGTTCTTAAAAATTCATAT
Source organism: Ehretia macrophylla (assembly GCA_037974665.1). Lineage (NCBI taxonomy): Eukaryota > Viridiplantae > Streptophyta > Magnoliopsida > Boraginales > Ehretiaceae > Ehretia > Ehretia macrophylla. The sequence continues at coordinate 69,697,326 of CM075781.1, forward strand.
CTTTCTCATTTTAAATCCAAATTTGATAAAATTTTCACCATTAACTTCAGAAAATTAAGAGGTATATGGGAACGTAATTTATTTTCCAGTTTGTTATACTTCACAGAATCACATTAAAGGAATTATACCGATTAAAGTCTTAAGATTGTTGGACTTATACATATTGTAGGACAAATTAAAATGAGAGAAGTGCTGTAAATAAAAATACAAGATATACAATAAATATTAAAATAACATAATGTAAAATTAACAGTATTAAAATTCAAGGATATAAAAATAAATCAAATACAGATGATATCGAGGTTCGAGTTGGACTCAATGTCCTTAAGACTTTAACGCCTTGTTACTGTACTTTCGGTTGACTAGCACAAGCCTCCCAGCGTACAATGATATTTTCTTCGTAGTAGGAGCACACCAAACTACGAAACTATCTAACTGAATATGACAAATTCTCTCTATTGGACACAATGATAAAATAAAAATATTTGTTCTGCTTGCTCAATTTTTTCGTTCTTATTCTCATCTGTTTCAGCAAACATACACAACTATTTATAGCCAATTATTAATGGGAGACATCATTGCCAAAATATTATGATAGAATAAAAAATTAATATACTAATCAAAACTCAAACTTTGAGGCAAGCATGCTCCACGGAAATTGATAAAGCTTGTTGTACAACTTTTGATGTATTGCAAGCATGCTGAACTTTTACATTGTTTCAAGATTCATTGTAATAAAATATTTCCATTCACCAACATCAAGATTCCTACACTTCACAATCACAAACCCATTTACAAACCCGAGGCCATGATCACCATCATACCATATAAATGAAACTTTAACTAGCCGTTGATCAAGATATTACTTAGCCAAGAAAATCATAATTCCCAACGAAATAATCTTTGATACTATAAGGACCAAACTTTACCTTAATATATGCCATTTGGTTCTTCTTCAATAGTGTTAAATCTCTTGCTTATGAATTTGGGAAAGTTGAAGACTTGGCAATGCCCCTCTCCCTCTCACTCACGGTTGAAGACCCAACAAAATAAAAAGAGAAAAAGTGATAAAAACAAATTTAGCGAAGTATATTTTGACCCCAAATTAAAGTTTATGGTTTTAAACTTTGGTCTTATCAGATTTGAGGCATTCCAGTATCATAGGTAGGATCTGGGCAAGATGTCTTCGTAATACAAACCTGCCTACAAACGTTAAGGAATAGGTCGTAGCCATTAGCTGTAGGCCGATAGCCAAACTAATGAACCGTTTGTTAATAAGTGAAATAAAGAAATTATATATCAAATACATCAAATACATCTCTCTAAAAGTGATAATGAAATTTAAAGGTGAGAAAAAGACGAAGAGAAAAAAAAAAAGTATCAAGGACTCATTATGCTATGGGTATCTGTTGGGTAAAAAATCCAAAACCTCACTAAATTTCATTTTTTCATTAGAAGGGTTCATTTATTACCAAAAACAAGTCATTTATGGTCATTATTCATTCTTGGGAGAGAATCGCATGCAACATTCCGAGTTTGCCAAGCCGGCTTCTCAATTGAAAGACCTTGTGGATATTCCAATTCGGATGGCTATTGACATCTCTCAACTTCACAAGAAGCGATATAACTTAGAAGGACAGGGCAGAAAGAACACATTAGCCATCTTCCTCAGGCGACTGGACAATTTGGTCTACTTGCTTGGCTATCATCACTTGATCTTCAATTGATCCAGCTTCAAAACCATTTTTATATTTGTCCAAGTACAAAAGCCTAATATGATTCCTTGAAAATTGACGTTACATTTTTTGCCCCAAGTTCAAGTTTAGTATGGTTTGATACGCGAAATACCACCAAAAAGCCCAGATAAAATAACGTCCAATTACTGCTCATCATGAACAGTAACGCCCTTTACTGTTCACGTGAGCAATACCTTTTTCTAATTTTAAAAGAAAAAACTCCCTTGTGCCAAAAATCCTTTTTTTTCCCTCACATATAATGTCAAACTCGTAAATAAAGCTAAGAAGCATAATGTATCTTTTTTCTCAAAGTGAAGGCCGCGGTTAAAATGTTCAGTGACGTTCATGAAGTCACTATCCAAAGCAATTCTTTCTTTTTCTTTTTAATTTCAAAATCTTTTCTAAGCCTTTTTTTCGTCTTTCTTTTCTAAATCTAAGTCATGCCAAATGCTTCCTCTTTCTAAGTTGCTCTCACACACAATTAAAAATCAAATTGAAGCATGAATCTTTCTTTAAACTGTTGTGGTGAGCCTAAAGAATCTGATAACAAATGGGCCTTAACACTCATGTGTAGAGCTCAACTATTGACTCAAAAATTTAAGATATTGGGTCTTGAGCCTATACATATTTATTAATAGCTCATTATTCTCCTAATATTTTTATGTGACATAAATCCTTCTCTTTGCTCTCTAGTTCATTGTGTGAAACTCCTAACAAATCTTCTCATTTTCATATGTGAACTCCAATTGGGCCTTAACTCTTCCTTGATCCACATTCATCACTGATGAATCCATCTTCACTACTTTCACAAGTTATTTAGATCTTTTTTTGCACCTTAACTACTACCATACTGGCCCAGTAGCTCTTCCCCATGCACCTCGCTGTACACCCCAGATCAACCATGTACCTCACCGTTCACCAACTTTAACTTGTGATTCTGGTCACCACCGACCTCCGATTTTGACGAAATCACCACCAACGGGCTCCTCTTGCGACGACGAAGCTTTTGATATACTTCACGTCTCACGAGACAGCTCCGAAAAAATTGACTCCAACGAGACCCACTTCGTTTTTTTCTTTTTCGGAGGCTCTACGATGACTTTCAGACTGCGCTAATGGTACCACTAGATTCTTTCAGTTGAGATGAGTCCGATCATATATAGTTTGTCAAGTTTTGCTCATGAAAATTTTTATTGATTTTCGCGAGCTTTCCGGGTTTTTTTTTTCCCGCAAAGTTTGATTTTTGCGTCACTCTATCCTCAACCAAGCTCTGGATACCAGTTTATTAGGATAATTCAAGGTAATAACGCATAAAAACAAGAAATTAAGACGAAAACATGATTTACATGGTTCACCTAAAGCTTACGTTCACGAGAAATAAAAGAATAATTAACTATATGATGAAACTGTTAGACACTCACTGAGCATCATTTAACTAATGTAATACATATGGCCTAAAAATTTCATATACGAAGCCGATTGTATCTCATTGTCTAAGCTTCAAGTTTGAACTTTGATAAGCACCCACCACACACAACGGTAAGCTTGCCATGTTCAATATACCTTCTAACTTGATTAGTTTTTAATCAATTACAGTTAACAATCCAGCTATACCTTTTAACTTAATCATTTACCCATTTTTTGTCTCTACATTTGCCAACACAGAGATAGAATCAAATTATATTCTTACTTTAAAGTCGGACGTTGATGCTGCCTGGATAACATTCTTGGTATCAAAGACTCCTTTTTTCCAGTAACTTCTCCTGTTATTGTTATTTACTAGCCATTTTACTATTTTTCTATTAATTTGCATTTGTAGTCTTCCGAATGCGATAAATTATAATTTAATATGTGATTGAATTAAATAATTTTTCTTCGCACACCATTAATTGGATGATTGGCTCTCAAAAACATAAGACGAGTTGGTGGAATTTTAGCAAACTAGTCAAAAAGGTAAGATATTAACACTAGAGCAAACATCACACACACACAGATCAGTATCTAAAAGGCTTAAAACTTTGAGCAGAAAGAAGAGAAATAAATGGAGTCAAAGCCTTTAAGATTCATAACCCTGACTAAAGAGCAAGATGGCATACATTCCTGATGGCCAGGCCAAGGCTTCTACCTGAAAGCCAAGGTTATTATGGTGGGAGTTTCAGATGGTTGGGTAGGAGAGGATGTGGCTGAGGCGTCAGTAGCCATTGACATAGCAGAAAACAGCAAAGTGAGAAAAAAAAATTTAGGATCGTTGCTCGTGAGAGATTTAAGCTCTGTATACCATAAAAAGAGATAAAAACTCAAATGTATTTGAAAGGTTTCGTATATTATTGCTTTACAGATTGTGAGTTTATATAGAAAAGTAATACAATATGATAAGATTAGATGTACACAGGAAGAGATAAAAACTATCTACGATGCTATCTATTGATCATGCTATCTACGCTGTGAGTTATGTTAGTCTATTGATCAGGTATGCAAGATGATTGGGACTCTTTCTCAATTGCGATTTAAACCAAGGAAGAAGTTAAGAATGACAACTATTTTAAAAATAATGATACATGGTAGTTATCATTGATACAAGATAAAATAACTATGACACGTTACAAAAATGGCAATCATTTTGAAAATTTAAACCAAACATATGTCAGTGGATTATACAATCTAGAAGGAAATGAATAACAGGGTAATCAGAGAGTAATCAGAGGCTCTAGTAGCAGAAGTCCAATTACAGCAGTTGTTGCTTCATCAGAGAGACATTGAAACTAACTTCTACTAGACTAGAATCAAGAAATGTATCATAAATTTAAGGGCAAAATGCAAATTAATGCTATCTCTTCAAAAAATGTGTAATTTACTCCATCACGGTTTTACTAACAATGCATTTAGCCTCCAAAATACCCCAAATGCTCTCATTTACTAATTTTATGCGGGGCAAGTAACGTACGCTTGGGATTTTTTTTTTTCTTTCAAATAGAGAGGATGCATGATGAAATGTTGGAGGAGCATTTCGATTTTAACTTATTTTAAACTATAAATAATTTTATAAGCTGTAACAAATAGCAGAGCTGCAACTTATTTTAAGCTACAAGCTATAAGCTATAAGCACTTTAAAAAGAAAAGCAACAATCGGGCCAAGTTGCCTAAACTTATTTGATGAATAACACATAGAGAACACCCGTAGCTCGTTATCTTCTTCTTCCCTCCTCCCACCTCTTAATCAAACACTCCTCTTACATCAGTCGTTAGAAGGAAGAGCAAAAGCATTCACTTACTGAGCATCATTTGCTTAATGTAATACACGTCCTAAAAATTGCATATCGGGCATACGAAGCCGATTGCATCTGAGTGTCTAAGCTTCAAGTTTGAACACTAATAAGCACCCCACACGCAGAATTATAAGCTGGCATGTTCAAGATGAGTTCCTCTGAAATAAATCTAAGAAGAATTAAGTACCTACTATACCTTCTAACTTTATTAGTTTTTAATCAATTACAATTAACAATCAAGCTATTTACTAGCCATTTTACTTTTCTTCTCTTAATTTGTATCTCTTGTAATCTTCCGAATGCATCAAATTATAATATAATATGTGATTGAATTTACTTGTAATCTAAATCTCTATTCATAATCTCCAACAATTAATAACCAAAACCTTATCATGCATCATCCCAAATAATTTTTCTTCGGTCAAGAATAGTAAATCATTATAAACTAAAGGGAGAATCATCCTACACCAATAATTGGATGATCGGCTCTCAAAAACATAATAGACGAGTTGGAGGAATTTTAGTAAACTAGTCAAAAAGGTAAGATATTAACACTAGAGCAAACATCACACACACACACAGAGATCAGTACCTAAAAGGATTGAAACTTTTGAGCAGAAAGAAGAGAAGTAGATGGAGTCAAAGCCTTTAAGATTCATAACCCTGACTAAAGAGCAAGATGGCATACATTCCTGTTGGCCAAGCCAAGGCTTCTACCGGAAGGCATTAACTGCTTCTGCTACTCTTGAATGGTAGCTTGCTCCGCTACCACTTTGCACTTTATGGTGCATATCTTCCTAGTTTTGAAGTTCATGTTCAAAGAATAATTACTGCAATTTAAGATCTAAATGGCCTGCAACCACTTTGCACTTTATGGTGCATATCTTCCTAGTTTTGAAGTTCATGTTCAAAGAATAATTACTGCAATTTAAGATCTAAATGGCCTGCTGTAATCGACGATGGGGAAATATCATCTGCAAAATTTGAGAAAAACTAATATTCCAACTACTTCAAGAGTGAATGGTTATTACCCACATAGTGATAGAAAGAGCAAAACACAAATTCTATTATGATAATAGAACACTGAATACAACCATGAACCTTGTCCATTCAATTTTTCAATGATAGAAGGAAATTGCCAGAATCAAACCATATTAAACTCCAAAATACAGGCAAAAGGTGCATACAAAACATGAGAGAAACATATGCGCTGACAAAAATTTTCTGGTTTGAGAGAACCTTACTGCCAGCTTATTAATGAACCCAAACAGCCAATTGAGAATGCAAAAATCCAACAACAGTAACAGAAAATCCATCCTTATTTCCACTTCTGCCTAGTGTTTCCTTCATTTCCACGAAAAAGACGATAAAATCGTTGAAACCATAGTTATTGTACCTGCAAGATAGGAAATCTAAGACTTTAAACCAATATTGATGAAACAGGATGCAACATGGGCAAAATGTACTTACACGTCAATTTGATTACGAAGCTTTGTCCCATCCACATTTAAGAAGATGATGCGAGTCCCTGATCGGAAGGATGAGGATAGATAACGACCTTGAAACCCTTATCTTCCATGTCATCATGACGCTGTTGGTAAATTTCTTTGGCTGAATTAGCAGCAGAAAAGTTGCACCATTTCACCTCAATCATCTGTAGGGTATAAATGTCCCTAAAACTATAGGGGATCTCCTCAATGTGTTTACATATGTGCACCACCTATTTCTCCAGAACAGGAAAGTGATCTTCACTAGACACATTCCATTCTTCAATATCCAGTGATTCTAATTTCAAGTACTTGAGTTTGCAGAACTCATCATCTTTTGTCTCCCATTCTTTCCCATCAAAGGCTTTAAACAATAATTTCAGAACTTCAAGGTTGGGGAGTGTTGAAATTGTTGCAATGTCACTCCATGGCAAACGGAACTTAGATAAAGTCAACTTTTTCAGATTCGAAGGGAAGGCAAATCTTCCGTGAGATACCTTTCCGCCATAGTAAACCACCTTGAGGGACTCGAGTTGAATTAAAGAGTCTTAACTCTGGAAAGATGTTGCAACTCTCAATATTACTCCAAAATTCAGTAAATATGCACTTCAATTTTTGGAGTTTGGATAATGAACGTATCACATCCCTTGAATTTGTCCCGTATGACAAAATAGGTATGGAAAGTGTTTCTAGTTAATCTAAAAGGACATCGTTGACATCACTCTTCTTCCAAATGAAAGCAACACGATTATCAATGTGCAGATGCCTTAAACTTACCATGCTCCAAATCGTATTTGGTAGAGAAACTTCACCTTTCATTCCCTTCACAAGGAAAGTTTCCAGGTACTTGAGGTTAGCAATCGATGATGGGATAGAATTGCTCTGAATTCGAACTGCTAAGAGCCTCAACTGAACCAAAACTTCTATTTCAGGATTAAGATCTTCCAGAACCAACCGACCCAAATCCAACTTGTTAAGAAACTTGAAGATGCTAAAGAAATATGATGACGATGATATCATGTCAAAGTGAAATGCAGGGTAAAATGCAGTAAGGAGCAAACATGCAAGTTAAAAGGCCACTTCTCAATCTCATTGAGCTCAGAGTAAATGCACAATCTATATTGCTCATAAGTTGTGGAATTTGGAGTATAAGATTCAACATACCCATCTTCCTGCTGATGAAACTTGAGGTCGGTTGGAGAAAATGGTTCATCATTTCCATCTAGTACAAGCAAAAACTTTTCTTCTTTAGCTTTAGCCAAGCTAAAACTGCGCAAAAGATCATGAACACAGAATGTTTTGACACCACCACTATATCCTCTTTCAGCAACTATTACTAGACTTCTACCAATTAGATCCATCAAGCAGTCTTTTGCTATATCCTCTGAACTTTTCTGATCGGTCTTCTGTATGAATCCTTCAGCAGCCCATAACCACATAAGCTTCTTTGCCGAAATTTCTTTGTCCTCTGGAAACCCTCCTAAATAAAGGAAGCATGGACGCAGATGATATGGTAAATTCTTGTAACTCAGTTCCAATACTCCCATGCTTAAATTTTGCATCTCCCCACCAATGTGTCGGCTTAAACTTTCTGCAACTTGTTTTCACTCTTCTTTCTTTTTCCTTGCAAGAACTCCAGCCACCAGAACAATTGCAAGAGGTAGTCCTTTGCATCTTTCTGCAATCAGCTTCAGATTTTTCACTTGTTCTTTAGGACATCTTCCTCCAGGAAATAGCTTTTTCTGTAACAACTCGAAACTTTCGTCATCAGTGAAAAGACGAAGGTGATAAGGAATGCTACGTGCTTGAACATTCGAGGCTATTTCTTGCAGTCGAGTTGTGAACATAATTCTGCTTCCATTGCAATCATCGTCAAAACATCTCCTTAAAGCAGTCCATGCTTTAATATCCCAAATATCATCTATGATAATCAAAAACCTCCGTCCTTTCAGACACTTACGCAACATGTCTTTCAAATCTGCATTAGTCCTTTGATAGGTTGCTTCAGTGAGCTCAACAAGTTGACCTAAAATGTCAAGCAAAACCTGCCTCTCCTGAAATACTTGAGAAATACAACACCATGCTTGAACATCGAAGTACTCCACAACAAGAGGATGACTATACAGCTTTTTGGTTAGAGTTGTCTTACCAAGTCCTCCCATTCCGATGATTGAGACAATGTTTAGCTGCTCTGGTCCTCCTGTTAATTGCTCTATTATACTTTTGGCCTCATCCTAAAAACCAACAATCACTTCACGCATTGCTGACAACTTCTCACCAGAAATCTTCTGGTTAATTCTTTTATATCTTTCTTGATTAACTCAACCTCTTCCAGGACAGTAGAAAACTTCAACATATGATACCAGACTAGATCATCTCTTAAGGAAATAGGTTTAGTGGCATATTTTGCTTCATTTTCCATATTCGTGATGCATATCTCAAGAGCTTCAAGTTCTCCAATTTCATAGCATAGATCCTCAGAGTTCTCAAGAAAAGATATCAAGAACTGTAGTTCATTCTGGAGATTTTCAGTCCAAAGCTTTGCAGCTTTTCCAATATGAGGCTCTACAAAATGATAAAAAATAGCAACCCTACTATTCAACAGCTCATTTAGTTCTTTGAGGGAAATTGTCGTACCTCTCTGGCCACGGGTCTCCTGGAAGTTAGATGATGTAGCACGGAAACAGATCTTCCTCATATCTGCCTTGATAAGCTTAATCTTCTCAAGCAAATCAGGCAGGAGACTGCTCATCTCCTCGGCCATGCCTTCTTTGTCCTCATTGACATGAAAAGAGTATATGGCAGACCCTGCTTCGAGAGCCATAACTTCCATAAGACTGTGAATGTCCTGATGCACATGATCACCATTTTGTGTCTCAACATAAAAAGTTCTCAAGAGTCGTATGTCCTCGCGAAGGGTTTCTAATTGATCTTTCATGACAGGAGCTATGGAACTAGATTCATCGTTTACCAGATCATCCATACATAATAAACTGATGAGCTTACGCCTTCCAAGCGACGGTAGAAGTATAGTATTATCCATGGATATCATTTCTTCATTCATATCGCGGAAATGCCAGTCTTCAACAAGACAAGCTGCCTTATTTAACTGAGCTCCTATATGCTGTAGATGTGATTTCACATAATCAGGGTGTGGATTTGTGGTTGTGAGCAAAGATCTAGCGAGCTTCAAATCCACACGAAGGCTTTCAAAGCGATCCATTGTTGGAATCTCCACACTTGCATCACGGCTTAGTAGCTCTGCCAGTTGTTCGAGGAGAAAATCAATAAAGCCAACCATAATATAAACTGTTGCATCTGACGTTAATGACTTTGTAACATCCAGGATGCTATCATAATGACTTGTGTCTTCCTTATTGGGCTGATAGTGTAGCGCAAGAGAAAGGTCACTATTTTCATCCATTTTTTTAATCCAACAACTGAAGAAAAACGATGCTGCTATGGTAGCCTCATATCCTACCGCCTTCTTGAGATCATACAAAACCTCCTCGCTTAATTCGAGTTTAGTAACAAATTGAAGGGAATTTCTTAGAAATCTTAGCCTTCTGTCCAGGGTGTTAATAAGTTTCTTCACCCAAACAATAGAGTTGACCTGATCAGATTGTATCAGAAGATCCTTCATATTCTCTAACACATAATCAATACATTTCACCAGGAGATCACCTTCAATATACCCGTATCGACATAATTGTTTGAAAAGATGATAACATTGATGGACTTCCAGCTTAATAAGCTCAATCTTTTCTTGCACAGAGAACAACGAACGATCCAAATCTATGGGCACTTCTCCACCCCCAAGTGAGAGAATGACTTGTCCCACTTCTTGTTGGATTACAGCTTTAATTTTCTTATATCCTTCTTTTATCTCCTCTCTTTCATTCCACATCAGTTCTTCGGACATGAAGAACGTCCTGAGAAATTTGAGCTCAATCTTAAGGGTGTTGATTTGATCCTTGAGTGAAGCAGAGCAGCTCCCCTGTTGTTCCAGGTAGTCTAGGCGTTCCAGTGAATCTTTAATCACACCCTCCATCTTCATCCCCATCCTCTCTGTTTCTCTTCTCTCTCAGTCGAATATTTTTGATTAAGTGAGAAAAATGTATTGGAAGCTGAAGGTGTTTGCAATTGTGAGTGATCTCAGTCAGTCTTCTCAGTAAGTCATTTTCCTTTTCCTTTTTTGCCTATTCCCAGTAATAGAATAAAATAAACACAACACGGAGACAGTGACAGCTAAAGTCAACACAATAAAATGCTATTAATTTCTTACCCATCCCATGTCGCTACAATCACTCAATGTTTTCTTTTGTTAACCTCTCACTCAATGTTTTCTTCTGCTAATCTAATGAAGAGAGAAGATTCAAATAATATATAAAAAAATTGTTGTTCACGTCGAGAAGAAAGAGAGATTGCAGCGAGATTCTCGCCACCAAATTTAGACTTGATGCCATTTTGCCCCTTTTTTCAAGTATAAATTTTTGAAGGAAGTAGCTGATGATAATTTGTCTTTTGTGTTTTGACAACTAGAGAATTAAATTTGTAGATAAAAAAGTTATTTAACTTTGGTATGAGGTCAACACTCCTTTTGCAACTTATTTTCTCTCGATTAAAATTGATGTTTGAAGTAATTATATCCATTCAACATGTTATATTCTAATCTAATTTGCCGTGTGACTTCATTTGGCACCATTTTGGTTACGAAATTGAATAGCCATCTTCGCGAATCTAATAACCGTATGATGGAATATATAATTATATTTGATTGTGACAAGGTACTGATCGTTGGACTTGCTTCCTCAATAATAAGAATTTGTAAAACAAGAAATATGTGAGATGTGAGATTCATCTCGAGATATATTTTCGACGTTGAAGTCAGTATCAAGATTAAATGTCGAACTCAAATGATTAAATGAGTTATTTTTAAAATAAGTGTATAATATAGCAGTTACTTTTTGTGGAATAAAATGGGTCTATCTATATACTTGTCCTGAAAATAGGTCCCACTGCCACGTGTTTGGTTCTACAAGATTCGGCGGCTCCTCTGGGAATCATTTCACCTCGGGAGACCATTCCATCTCAGGGCCCTTCACTTGTCCATTTTATTTATTACTTTAATCTATTAAATTTGTCATTTATCAAATGACCTTCTTATCATTAAACATACATCATCCCTAATCAGTGTTAGGATATAATTATTGTCTTTGTCCCTTCCCTTGCGAGAGGTCATATGACTTAGTTTTGGACTATCATGACGACTTGACTTTCATTTGATTTTTAATACCTTGTTATTAGCTGTTTTTCATATGCTCCTCCGTTGATATCTTAACTTTGTTATTCTATCTAACTTTGTATTTTAGTATTTTCAGTCATATCTATGATTACCAATTTTATATTGGCACCTTTGATCACTACCTTGCGATTTTTCATATAGAGGGCGGTGATATTTTGTAAGAAGACTGTAAAGAACTATAATTTTTCAGGACCATTACTTTCTAGTTGGTTTATATGTGTTCTGAAATATAGATGATCTAACGTATTTTGTTATTGTATTGAAAACTATACAAATTTAAGTTGTTAAATTTAGACTTGTAGTGAATAGATTATTAATCTATTTAGATCTTTAAGTTAAGATTTTGAAGCCTGACACAATGATAGCTAAAGTCACCACACAATTTTGATTGATCATTAAGATACCACATGTAGCTACACTGACTATGATTTCTTTCTGTTAATATAATAGAGTATATTTTTTTGGGTCAAAATAAAGAGAGTATCTTAAGATAAGAGGTACAAATATTGTTGTTTATGTAAAGACAACGACAGCTAAGGCTTCGTCTTTTTTTTTTTTTTTTAACCTCAATTAACAACTAAAGTCAACTCACATATAACTTGACTAAAGAGAACGGTTTCTTTCTTTGTTTCTTCATTTTTCAAATGTCAGCTAAAGTCACCTCACATATAGACTGACAACCAATTGATAAATCTGTAAGTGCAACGGTGTGTCTTCTATAATATCCCTAAATTAAATTTTAAGTGTTGACTTTTTTTTTATTTTAAAACTTTGACCCTTTGACTAAGTAATTTGAGATAATATAGATTTTAATTGTAGATTTTGGATGATTTGAAGCCTAAAAACTTGGCCAACTAACTTAGTGGGTTTCTCTTTTTTACCTACTTATGTGGAAAAGAGAGAGAAGGTGGTTTAGGTGCTGCTGCTTAGTTATTTATAAAACAAATAAGAGCAGATGTAGAAAAAAAAAAAAAGTTTGCATCTTTATTTTCGTAACTTGGCAGACCACGTTGATATTTAGCAATGATGTTAATGTTCATGGAAAATATCTTGAGTATTTGGTGTCCAAGGATTTGGGTTTCGAAGAATTTGTTGTTTCTGTTTCAGAATTGTGGTTTTTTAATTTTAGAACCAAGGTAAAGTAGATATCCTTTCTATTAAGTATAATTAAAAACTCTCCAATTGTTGACTACTACTGCTACGACTATATGGATGATGCTTCCCCTACGCTATCTCATCTTTCTATTCCATATTCATCGTTGTACGTAGAATTGTCCCAAGCTCTCAGTTATGCCTTCCTGTGTTTTGTTCAACTCGTATTCTTTTTCGTTTTATGCAATTGCAGTATCATATCATCGCAATTATCAACATAATCTCTCAATTTATGTCCCGGTTGAATTGTCTCATTGGTAGAACCCATCCTTATTATACCATTGTGGTCATTAACGTATTGGTCTAATACTAAATCTCTTTTGGCTGAATCATAAAAAAAAAATTGAATTTTACGACGGGCCGCCATTCTGTCACTAATATGATGAGAAGGAAAAAGTTGATGCTAATTTTATGACATGACAGTGACTATATAGTGTGAAATATAAAAAATTATCACCAAACTGTCACCAATAATAACAATATACTTCGTCGGATAAACTTTCGTGTGACGACATACTTCGCCATTTCTAAATTTAGAGACTAGAGCGGTTCCCATCTCCATCCCTCGCCCAAAATGAAATAACAGAGGGCTAACCAGCCCTCTGTTATTTCATTTTCACTCCCCCACACCCCGTGACCCCGCCACCCTGCCTCCACCCTACAACCCCACAGCCATCCCCACCCCGTGACCCCACATCCACTCCCCACCCTGCAGCCACCTCTAACCCCCCACCCTACCTCCACCTCCACCTCTACCTCCATTCCCCACGGACCATGCTCTGTACATATATATGTACGGATCTGTACATATGTATATATGTATATATGTACGGATCTGTACATATATGTGTATGTGTATATATGTACGGATCTGTACATATATATGTGTTTATAGTTTCTTTTACTGTATGTGGTTTGGATTAATAGAATTTTGGGTATTTATGTAATTTTTGTTGACCTTTTCGGTTTCTTTATTTTAGGTGATGCTGCGATTGATGTCGAGAAGGCGAAGCCAATCGGGTCAGTATTGAATCGAGGAAAGGAGCGGTAGCTGATGAAATCGAATTCTGGGGTTGTATGGGGAAAGCTTCTATCTAAGTGCTCTCAGGTGGGATTATTATTCCTTAGTATTTTTTATTTCCATTACTTGTGCAGCAGTAAAATTTTGCAAGAAAAAAGGATTTAAAGAGAATGTTTGAGATATTACTAATTGTCATCGTGTTCATGTGTTCATCAGTAAAATTCAGCAACAAAGGATGATAAAGGTTGAACTTTTGTTGACCACATCTCTTTTGATTGCCCATTAGTTAATTTTATCTAATTAACTATCTTTTCTTTATGCGATCAGAGGTAAAATTCTAGGGTGAAAAGTAAAAGTAAAAAATAAAAATTTGGGAACTTTTTTTACTTTAAATATGACAGCATCTTGGTTAGCTGTACAGAAACTTCTCCGTACTTGGCATTATATCCCAGAACAAATATCATTGTTTTGCGATTGGTTGAGGGGTTCATGTGCTTAACTAGACTGTTCTTTGTTCTCTGTCCATGGTCAACATGTTCAAGCAGTGAGCATTCTTTTGCTAAAAAATGAAAAGAGGCTAGAGTAGGAGAAGAAAAAATGTGTCTGTTTGTGCTTTGTGCCTCTTGGAATTGGCACTTATGGGCTGTATGAAGTATGATTCTGAAAGTGACTTTCATCTACCAGTAAAAGAAATTATCTGTACACTGGAAGCTTTTCATGTTAACCATGAAATATTGATCTTAGTTGAAAATAAACATTTTAACCAATTGATTCTTCACTAATCATTTCAGTTAGTTTACTTTTGAATTATATTGAAATTAAGTTCAAATTTATTTTTGTTCTTTGCTCATGTAGTTTTTGTTTCTTCCTTTTTGTGTTTCTCAACTTCTCAAATGATAGTTTTAGCTTGAACGAATTTTGGTAAGACAAAAGCTTGTTATATAAGCTCTGTTTTCCTTATTGAAGTGTAACTCTTAGTATCTTACTTTTGCAATTTGTTCGACAAAGTTTTGTTATAGTATTTATGTTTAGGAAAATGCATATATGTTAAGGATAATTTAAAATTTATGCTTGTGCCTGGGACATTTTATTCTTGGCAAAGTTTATTGTATAGTTACCTTCAATGTATATGTTTTCAGAAATAAAATGTGCCTTTTGTGTGTAATTTTGCTTTCTATTTGTAATATAATGAATGATTTTGGTTTGGGTGGCAGGAATCTGCATAATAGTTTGAGTTGTAATTTTAACAACCAGTGAAAATGGACTGGTAAGTAAATAAGCTTCTTTGTTTAGTTGGAATTTTCTTTCTTTGGAATCTGAAAACTTTTGAACTTATGTGATTTGTGCAAATGAAGAAGTCTATAGGCGAAGAGCTTCGTAGGATTTGCCATGATTTTATTTTACTCGTTATTTGAATTACAGAGCCTCAGGTATCACTTGACATCATGTCATGAACTGTTCAACTTTGAATTTTGGGTTGGTAATCTTCCAAAATCTCCCTAGTGATATGATTATTTAGTTCATATGCACCATGGAAGATAATCCTATCCTATTTTTATAGGTAACTGAAGATTATCAAGCCGTGAATGTATCTGTGAAAACTGACACATGAAAATCTGAGATAAAAATATGCTTTTCATATTAAGAAGTTATATACCAAAGATACAACTGTAATTGTTAACTTTTTCCAGTTCATCTATAGTTGTAAAAAGTAATAAGTAAATAAGTACTTATAGGTTTGATTGTAATTTGCAAGCAGTAAGAGTACTCGCTCAAATTTGCAATTCAATGATCAAGCATTTGCCAACACTGAAGTTGTTATTAACTGATTCTGAATGCTGAGTGAGAAATTTTGTCTTAAATTAGGTATAGAAAATAGCCACCATATCTATTTGATTTTTGTTTTGTGGGTTAGATTAGTATTGATGGTTGAATGAAGGAAATAGTGATATTTTTGTGGATGTTGGTGATGTTTGCTGAGAAATTATGCAAATATACACTCTATACTCGAGGTTGTTTCAAATGAATCATCCAGAATCCGAACCAATGAAAAAGGCCGGATCTTTGAGAATGTGGCTTCTGAATAAAAATTGTGAAGCATCTGGATTGGGATGCTTTGATATTTATTTCTATGAAAAAGAGAGTCAAAATTTTAAGCTTTTTGGAGTCGAAACATAAAGTTAAAATAGTGATTTAACAGCAATTTTAGATATAAGGTTGAAATTTAAAAAGAAATTTTAAATGTACACCAACGGTCTGCAACCCCAAAAGAAAAACTAATTAGATATAAGGTTAATACATTCTCCAATGTTATTCATCATAGTCTTAAGTTGAACTTAAGTTACTTGTACCTTTTGTAAAATGTGTCTTGTGATTTGGAGTTTAAGTGTTGGTCTTATATACTTGTCATTTTTTTTTAACAAATGGAGAAAAATTTGTAAAGGTTGATTGTTGTGATTTGGAGTTTCTGACTTTCATATTGTTCTCTATGTTTGTTTATTTTACAAAGAAGAATTTCTCAAGTTTGATGGCCATTTTGGTATTTTCATTCCTTTAAAAGTTGTATGTATTGACTCTTATGAGTTGCAGGAGTATACTCAAGTTCATGACAGAGTTGTTGCACCAAGACAAAGTTGGAAAGTGGACCAATTATTGGAGTCTCTTATGTTAGGGATCGTACATTTAGTTTTATACATATGTGATTGTTTAAAAACGTATCGCGTTATATATGTAATTAAAATAATTTGTAATTTTAAATTTATGTTATATGAGTATTTAATTTAAATTTAGATTTTGATTATCAACATTTCAATTATTTAAATTTCACTTCAATAACTCTCCATATTTTAATTTTAAAAATCTGTACAAAAAAATTTATTGGCGACGACCAATTTTCATTTCCGCGACGTCGCTAGCCGTCGCCAATAGCCTTTTGGCAACGGCATAGAGATAACTTTTGGTCGTCGCTAAAAAACAGTTTTTTTTTTTGTAGTGTATTATGAGAAGTTCAATTATATTGAAAGGTTAAGTTAGTGAGGGCTTTATGACGGTTTCGTGACGGGAAAGGTTAGTGACGGATTGGGGAGAAGAAAGGTTGGCGAGGGCTTGGCGACAACAATTTTGGTGACGGTTTGGTGAGGGTTTAAGCTGGCGAGTGCTCGGTGATGGAAAACATTGGTGACGGGAAAGGTTGGCGAGGGCTTGGCGATGACAATTTTTGTGACAGTTTGGGAATGGGTTAAGTTGGCGAGGGCATGGTGACAGCAAATTGTTGTGACGGCTTCAAGACGGGAAATTTGGTGAGGGCTTGGTGAAGGAAGAATTGGAGACGGATTAGAGATAATTTCGCAGCCATTGATAAATTGGTGATGGCTTGATAAGGGGTACGATTTTGGCGACCACCTTGTATCTTACAGACGTTTTCCTTCACCGTACCGTCACAAATTCTAAATTGGTGATAACACGGTGAAAAGAAACGTCTCTCACGAAATTCAATTTTTTTGTAATATATTATTTTATTGTTTCTCCTAATCCTCCACGTGAAAGCACCAAACTTTAGAAGTCCGAGTGCTGCTAGTTAACTTGTGCTATATCTAGACTTCATAAGCTTGGTTGTTGGACTTGTCTTTACTGATTATTCCAATGTTGTCTGCGAGCTCTGTACTGTCTACTAATGTTATTACTGTTGGAGAAATTTGAGCTTGACAGATTTACATGTCAAAATTGGACAAATAGTGAATGAGAAATTAGTGATCAAGAGTAATCTTATTTTATCAATTTACTAAAGAAATCGATTTCTCATTTATACCGGATAAAAACGTGTTTGGCATTGAAATGCATTTATATGCATTTGATTTGGTCTGACGGTTATATGCATTGAAGCTGAAGAAATGATCATTGATTATTTGACTAAATGCATTAGAATTCATGGTGAATGAATGCATTAAAGCTGCCAAACGTTTTGTCTTATATTTGCTTCAACATTTGAACGTTGGGAATGAAGAAAGGCTCATATTGCTTCTTTAATTCTAGCTATAACATGCATTTCAGCTGGATCAGTTTTGCAATGCCTTTATTATGGAATAACATAGCCTTTACTGATTATTAGACACTTGATATTCGCAAACTTTGTAATTGGAGTACTGTCATTACAAAGAAAAGAGTCGTTGTATCATAGAAGGTTTTCGCAAAGTTGAAAGGTTTAGCACGGTAACCACGCAATAAAACCTTAAAGATACTGTGTTTACACGAGCCTCGATTTTGCATCTGTTATCTTTTGTTTATATTTCCAGTTATCTTTATTTAATTAGGTGTTCTTTTTATTTCAGTATTTACATTTTATATAATTTTAATAGTTCACCTTCCAATATTTAAATTTTGCATTACTTTTACTATTTTATTTGATAGTCTTTAAATTATGTACTCCTTTACTTATTGTCTACCAGAATATCAACGGACCTAACAATCTTAAGGTTTTATATGAATACTGAATTTAATTTCTATTTAAATCTTTTCTATCAGAATAAAATTCGATTAATATTTTTATATTATGCAATTTATTTTTGGGGTTACTCGTGTTTCTTTGATTTTCACTTTTGATATATTATGTTGATAGAATATTATATTGGGACTAACTTGACCTTTTGAAAGTGCAATTTTATTGGACTTAATATAAAATTAACCCAATTATTATGAACACTGAAACTGGAAATATGGATTTTGGACTTTTTGCTGGACTTAATAATCCGGATGTTTCCTTGACTGAAAGTGGGTCTAATGGAAGGCTCGATCGTGAGAATGTACATTTGACTAGGCCATCAGTGACTGTTACTTCAGCTATGCCGTTTGTGGCGTTAACTCTTGTTGGACATGGCAAGAGGCCAAACAAATTCAACAGGAGAGATTTGGAAAGGTGGTAGCAAAAGATACTAGTCGACTTGACCACTCTGAACCTTGGGAGGTTATTAGAAATAGATACACTAGAGTTGGGTGATAATCCAAACAGTCAAATTGTGACTGCAATCGAAGCATTGAAGAATACTGACCTTTTGTGTAAGCATTATATTCTTAAAAGTTTATGGATTGAAGGTTTGATGGTTTATTAAAATTGAGTTTAATGACCATTGTACCAATTGTTGAGGAAATTTTTATACTATACTTGTTGGGACCTCTTAATTTATGGTGTGATAAGTTAGGACAAATGAATTTTGATTATTTGCATATCACAGTATGCAAAGATACAAAATCATTAGAACTTATTGAGAAGTTTAGAAACTTTGGAACTTATTGAGGAGTTCAAAGTCTAGAACAAGTTTATAATGATATTTGTGAATTAAAGTTTGTGCAAGTTAGATGAGGAAAAAAGTATTTTGTTACTTTTTATTGGTATCTGCACAACAGTTTGCGAGGTTTATTTACTAAAATTCAAACATGAGGCTTCGAAAGTATTTAAACAACATATAAATGAGGGAAATGTCTACTTTCCATAAAGAAATACTATATTGCACATAGTATTTTTCTTTAATTATGACTCTTTATTCACTTCAACAAAACGGTATTACTGAGAGTAATACCTAAGGGGTGTTAAATGATTTGTTGATAGAAAACATTAGAACTTGTTAAATGATTTGTTGATAGAAAACATTAGAACTTGAGGGGAAATGATATTTTGACAAGCAACAAAACCCACAAGTATTTTAACAAGATACCTACATGTAAGGTAGGAAATGTTGACCACCTTTTTGAATGCTCAAAATGTGGGGGTATCTTGGTGAAATATGAGTTTCAACTCCTAAAATGGTCAAGTCTGGATCCTAACACTATTGATTATATCTTTATTGTGGTATACAAAATTTCTTGTGCAAAATTCTAAAATTGAGGACATGCGCATGCCAATATTGTTATAAAGTCAAGAATATAGAAATTTTGAGAAATTTTTATCCTTGTGAAGTTGCTCAAGAATTCATTTCTTCACGATACTATGTGTAGTAGTCATGAAATTGATATAGTGAAAGAGGCTATATCAAATGGAAATAAAGATGAACCAACACATAGTAAGAGAGTTATAACGTCTAAGTCTT
The DNA here is from genome assembly GCA_037974665.1 of Ehretia macrophylla. Taxonomy (NCBI): domain Eukaryota; kingdom Viridiplantae; phylum Streptophyta; class Magnoliopsida; order Boraginales; family Ehretiaceae; genus Ehretia; species Ehretia macrophylla. The sequence goes on from CM075781.1 coordinate 69,717,373, forward strand.
TTGGTCTACATGAGCTTGTACATTCATGAAAATAGTGACAACAATCAAACTTCTTTTTGGAAAAGGTTGTTGTTAGTGGATTAATTCCATCATACGGGATATTGGTGGTCTTTCTTTTGAAAATTAACCTTTAAGGTGTAAATGAATTTTCTAAAGGAAGACTAAATATGGTGGATCTATTGACTAGTAATGGACTAGATTTGTAATCAAGAAATACAAGCAAAGTCTTAATTACTTGGACATGTGTACATCAATTATTTTACTAACATCTATTTAGATGTTGATAGTTGCAACTTTGAATAATTGTGAGGTACATCTAATGGAGCTGTTAGAAGAGTTCTAAGGTATCTGAGATACATTTTGAACTTTTGGCTGCACTATACAAGATATCCAGCTGTACTAGAAGGGTACAATGATGCCAACTGGATATCAGATGCTAAAGACTCGAAATCCACTAGTAGATATATTTTCACCTTGAGAGGTGCAACTGTATCTTGAAAATCCATTAAGCAAATGTGTATAGCTAGATCCACAATGGAATCTGAGTTTATGGCATTGGACAAAGCTGTTGAAGAAGCTGAATTGCTTTGTCAATTCTTAGAGGATATTCCAAATTGGCCAAAACTTGTGCCAGTTATCTGCATTCATTACAATAGTCAATCAGCAATTAGAAGGGTACAAAGTAGTATGTATAACAGTAAGTCTAGATAAATTCGTCGTAGACATAATATCGTTAAAAAATTGCTCTCAAATGAAGTTATCTCAATTGAATATGTAAAGTCAAGAGATAACATTGCAGATCCGCTTATGAAATGTTTAAATCGAGAGCAATAAATCGTCGAGGGAAATGGGTCTCAAGCCTATTTCTAAAGAGTTGTTATAATGGCAAACCCTACCTTGTTGATAGGAGATCCCTGGATCAAGGTTCAAAGGGAAAAACTAAATTATGCACAACTCAGTGAGAGCACTATGGGGGTGATATTCTCACCTATTCCTATGACGAGCAGACAGTGCTGTCTTCATGTAGAATAGGCTAAGCTACGCTTTTAATAATACTTATACTTGGGAATCCAAGTGGGGTATTGCAAGAATACTCTTAATAAGTGATCACCTATATGAGTAGGGAGTGGGCCGTTCCAATGAGAATTTCTAAGACTGAATTTTCTTGAGTACTCATGAATACCAGGAGTTGTTAAGGGCCGAAATGAACACAACCGTGAGAATTGAAAAGTGTCTAGAGGGTACTGTGTGGGTCCTATTGTCTTAGTTTACATCGAAGTTGAACAGTTCAAGACATCACATTCACTGGTTAACAAGTAAATCCAATAGTTCTCATTAGAGAAGGCTCAAAGTCAAAAGCTACATGTCCCGATGGAGTATTACTCTTTTCAGCTCTCTCTCGAGTCCGCATCTTTCTGAGATCTGACCAGTTAATTCTCATTCATGTAGGGGAATGTTGCAGAAATATGAGTTTGACAGATTTACATGTCAAAATTGGATAAATAATGAATGAGAAATTAATGATCAAGAGTGATCTTATTTTATCAATTTACTGAAGAAATTGATTTCTCATTTATACTGGCTAAAAACGTGTTTGGCATTGAAATGCATTTATCTGCAGCTGATTTGGTCGGACGGTTATATGCATTGAAGATGAAGAAATGATCATTGATTATTTGACTAAATGCATTAGAATTCATGAGGAATGGATGCATTAAAGCTGCCAAACGTTTTGTCTTATATTTGCTTCAACATTTGAATGTTGGGAATGAAGAACGGCTCATATTGCTTCTTTAATTCTAGCTGTAACGTGCATTTCAGCTAGATCAGTTTTGCAATGCCTTTATTATGGAATAACATAGCCTTTATGATGGAATAATGGTTGGTCATAACTTTCTTGCATTTCCTCCTATAAATTCCAGCTGTATCTTCCGCACAAAGAACTCACTGGCGAGACAACATTCTCTGCTAAATTAGTATAGCATTCTGCCTGCATTAGAGTCCGAGAGAGTTTAAACACTTGATATTCGCAATCTTTGTAACAGGAGTGCTACCACTACAAAGGAAAGAGTCGTTATATCCTGGGAGGTTTTCACAAAGTTTACACGAGCCTTGGTTTGACATTTGTTATCTTTTGTTTATATTTCTAGTTATCTTTATTTAATTAGTTGTTCCTTTTATTTCAGTCTTTTCATTTTGTATAATTTAATAGTTTATCTTCCAGTATTTAAATTCTGCATTACTTTTACTATTTATTTTGTAGTCTTTAAATTATGTACTCCTTTACTTATTGTCTACTAGAATATCAACGGACATAACAATTACTTCATTGTTTATGATATACGCTATTCCAATATTTTCTTCGAACTGATATACTATTGTCCCTGCATGGCTTAATAAGTTTGTAAACTCCTCCAAATGAGTTACTGTCTAGCGGTTATAATGCATATTCCATATACCTTTGCTCCTTAAAATGTTTTTTTTTCTAAATCTCTTACCTACTAGAAAGTTTTATCCCTTAATCTCGTGAAATCATAATGAGTCGTTAGTTCATTAACTTCTTCTAAAAAAAATAAATGTGAAACCCCTATCGGAAGGTCAAAATATCCGTCTTTGTTATCCTGGACGGTGGGAAATAATACATGTCAACGTTATTATGTGTTGATAATTGATGTTGACATTGTTACTGTTGATTATATTGTTGTTGTTGATGACGATTATATTTACAGCTAGTTCTCATATCTCGTGGTTCGTTTGCAATTACTCATTGAAGTTGTATAGTCTTCATATCTCAGCTCTTACTCCCCTTCCAATTGTTACTTTTATTGTCCGCTACTAAGTAGCTATTGATTTATGAATCATTGATGTAGCTTCTTGCGTATAAATTATTGATGTTGTTTGTTAGAATCTTCCTCTAAACTTCTCTCGGAGTATCTTTTTACTCAGCATTGTCCGCTCATTTTATTATTTTATTGTTGTAGAGGGCGAATAGTAAGTACTTGGGATTGTTGGGTTAGAAGCTGCTATGGCTTGGATGCTATCACTAGGATGATGTTTTCTCTAGAAACTTTTAGTCAAATAAATATGGACATGGATCTTTTTCATGAAAAATCTAAGTTTATTGGTTATATGTTTCTTATGGTTAAAGATTCCTTGAGGAGTTTTGTCTTTTTGGGATTAAGCATATTTAACTGTTAGAAGTTTAATCCACATTATTTACTGTGAGTTTGATAAGATGATTAGATATTTTAGTTGATGTGGGAATTACTTTATTATGGTAAATGGATTTAGTGTTGGCCTTGCCGCCATAGGCTTGTAGCATCTCGCGTTACCTGGATCTGCCTTATAGGCAATTTGGGACGTGACACCCCCACACATATACTAAATTAGTCAAGGACGAAATTTCAAAGCAGTGGAGAGTGCTGAACCCTTGGAGACATTTCTTATCTTCTTTCTGTCTAAACTAAAGAGAAGAATTTCAGCAATTAAACCAAGGAACAAGTTAAGAACGGTAACCGTTGTAAAAATAATGATACATGGGACTCATCAATAATATAAGATAAAATAATTGTGACACGTTACAAAAATGGCAATCATAGATTTTTCATTAAACCAAATATATGTCAGTAGACTGTACAATCCACTATACAATCTAGAAGGAAAGGAATAATAGGGTAATCGGAGGATCTAGTAGCAACACTCCAATTAAAGCAGTTGTTGCCTCATCAGAGAGATATTGAAAACTAACTTCCACTGGACTAGAATCAAGAAATGTATCATAACTTTAAAGGCAAAATGCAAATTAAAGCTATCTCTTTAAAAAAAATGTGTAATTTACTCCATCATGGTTTCACTGAGATGCATTTAGCCTCCAAAATACCCCAAATGCTCTATTTTCTAATTTTATGCAGAAACCAAATATAATTTTCTATAAGAATATTTTGGATATTCTGGCGGTCAAGTATACCTTTTTAAAAAATCACAAGTGCATAAATGAGTATTTTGGTATCAAAAAGGAATAACTCACATATTTGATCTATAAAGAAATATTAACTAAGAATAAAAAGGAGACAAAGAAAACTTGTAGTAAACTAAAATAGTAATTATTGGGTACTTAGCGGGGAAAAAAAGGAAAAAAAAGTACGTACATTTGGGAATCTTTTTTTTTTTCTTTTTTCAAATAGAGAGCATGCCTGATGAAATGCTAGAGGTGCATTTCAATTGTAACTTATTTTAAGCTATAATTAATTTATAAGCTGTAACTGACATTAAGCTATAAGCTATAAGCAGTTAAAAAAGAAATGCAACAATCGGATTGAGGTGCCTAAACTTATTTGGTGAATTACATAAAGAGAACACGACTGAATCGACGTAATCTCATCGAAATACAAACTTATAATCAAGCATACAATTAATTTTGACAAGCTTCCTAAACTTATTTCCATCAAGAGATTTCAATCAATTCCTTTGTATTCAAATATGAACCGTGTAACATTTTAGAAAAGGAACTTTGAGGAGACTATGAGATAGTTGTTGTTGTCATGTCCACTGATGGAAAGATGCAATCCGGTTCAGATTAAAGAGGACGATAAGCAAAATAATTAGAGGATGCACAATGGTGTTGCTTATATAGCTAATAATCAAGGCAAAGTTCACCTACAAAAGGAAAGAAAAAAAGGACAGAGATTGATGACGTTTTAACATATCTGGAAGTTCTCATATACCCAAGGTAGAAACATATCATACAATTGGTATCACTCTGGAATCTGAAGGGCAAACAAGTGTATCCTTCTGCTGATCATGATTATATTGAGAAGCTCCAATATTTTGTTAACAAAGAATGTATTTTAGGCATGTCCATTGGTGCATCTTGATACGAACCACGTCAACATGCGACCCGACCCAACACCAAATATGGCAAAGAGGACCCAAGACCTTTCAGGATTGATGAAACCACGACCCTATGCTTAGCAAAGCAAAAAGTTTGGTATAATGGAGACGCCACAAACGGGAATAGAAATCCGTTTGATAAGTCGAGGTTGAATGCCACAAGATATCCCATGATAAGTTCGAAGAGCTTTTTGAAGAAGTTAAAGAGAATAATCTCACAATTTTATTAAGTCAAAAACCATCCATTAATTATGCTTGAAAGTCAGCCTTGTATAGGCAAATAACAAATAAGTATCCTACTTGAAAAAGAACTCCTAACAATCTTATCCTAGCTAACTAGGAAAAAGCGTGAATAGTAACTCCTAGTCAAGAAAGACTCCTAAAAGAACTAGGAAAAAGGAAATAGACTTTGAGTCAAGAAAGATTCCTTCCTCTTACGAATTTGACTCCTAATTTCGTCCATATTGGACTCCAAACAAGAATCTAAAATTCAAATTAAACTCAAACTCAAACTAATATAGAATTACAAAGAAATCAAATCTTGATAAAATCTTCGAATCTTTTTGAAACTTCTTGAAGAATCTTGAAGTTCTTGAATCTTGAAAACAGAATCTTGACTTGATTATTTGCTGAAAAAATGCCCAAATAAATGGTTCAATGAACATGGATGGTTAATGAATGTGAACTGTTCAACGAATGTGGACAGTTCAATTCTTGGCTCTTTCTTGAACGATTCGTACAACCTTGATTCCTCATCATTCCCCCCTTCTTGAGAAGGATTTGTCCTCAAATCCTTCGGGTTCAAAGACCAACCTAGGTGGTAGACCATGTAGTATATCCTCAGGAAACACTTCCTCAAAATCCTGCATGAGAGAGACAACAATACTAGGCAATGCAGAGTCAAGTTGGTTAGTGTTTAAAATAGCCTCCTTGTACATGAGTACAATCATCGGTCATTTTGAGATCAAAGCTCTTTGAACCTCACTTGCTTTTGCATTGAAATTTCTTTGTTTTCCTTCTGTTTTTACCTCCTTGGCCGAATTCTTCTCTATCCTTACTACCTCTCCAGATTCGGCCTTACTTTTTTTTCACTCTCATTCTTTTGCTCTCTCAAGTTCTTTTGATCACTCTGTTTCTTTTGCTTTCTCAATTTTTTGCAACCTTACTTGATCCTCATAGACTTATTTTGGTGTCATCAGAACTAGAGTGATTGTCTGTTGACTGAACACGAATGAGTACTTGTTGGTGAAGCCATCATGCTACACACGTTGATCAAATTGCCATGGTCTCCCCAGGAGAAGATGTCCAGTATGCATTAGTACCACATCGCATAATACTTCATCTTCATATTTCCCAATTCGACACGGTACAACAACCTGCTTGTAACCTTGTTTTTCACATGGCAACGAGGAAGAAAGATGTTCTCACGTTGTACTTCCTCTTCTTTAGCTTGCATGCTTAAGGCTCGTCGTGCCACTAGTCCAAGCATCTCTCCATGGTCAGCCCCAAACTTCTCTTCTCCCTCTGCGATGTCCCACCACACAATAGCATAATCACTAAACTCAATTGCAGCAAGTTTTACCTTTTTCAATTAGGAATAGTTGTGACAATCAAAAACCAACTCTATCTTCTTTTCCCCACTTAAGATATGCTTCAGGATCACTCCTTCCTTGGAAAGTAAGAATTTTTATCTTGATGCTTCCTAAATGTTATCAACTCGATTTCTAGCTTCTTTATCTCGGCCATGTCTCCCATTGCTACCCACTGACATCCTATCAAATTCTTCATCTAACCCTTCTTCTTCAAATTCATCCACAACTTCAATTTCCATTCGCTGAAACTTGTTTCTCCTAGGTTCTTCTAGAGCAGCTTGTGACTGGACTCGCTGTGCTCTCTCTTCTACCCTATCTAATCTCTCATGTATTTGTTCAAGCTCCACTCTCATCATCCGTCTCATCTCCCCCATTAATGCTTGTAACTGCAAATTCGGAACTACGGGTTGTTGACCCTCTACGTTTATGTCATCATTCTGATTATGAGCCATGATGGAAATCAACATTCCCTTACGTGTTTCACTCGAATTCAATTTGGCTTTTATCCTCTATTAGTCTCACACACTTTGACTTTTTCCCCTCGTATTCTTCTTTAAGTTATTTCGAAACTAATCAAACAATAACAAGAAGGATCCAAGCAGCTACTCAAAACAAAAAAAACAAACCCAACTAACCAATTTTTGTCACGGATTTCTTTCCTTTTTGTTTCATGGATTCTGATTTTTTTAAAAGGCCTCTAAGACGTGGGAAACAAGATTAGACAAAGAAAATAGAACAAAACTGGAAAAAGGGAACCTAGAGAAATAAGAAAAGTTGAAAAAAATCTATTCGAAAACACAAAAACACCCAAAAACCCTAGTGAACGATGGAATTTGACCCTAAAAGGGTAGTGCTCATGGCACATCTATGAGTTATGCTCAGAACATCGTTTCCCTTCAGAAAAGTTTGGCCTCGAAGGCTAAATCAATCAAAAAAAAATTTATGCTTCTATTTTGTTGCTGTTTTTTTCCTCTTTTCTTGACTTATTTTCTTTTTCTTTTTGTCTTTTCTTTTGTCTTCTTTTCTTTTCTTGACTTTTCAGAAATGATATTAATAAGCAAGTAGCAAGAATTCAGATTTTGGAGCACAAGAAACCTTAATTCTCGTTTCTATAGTTTGGCAAGAAACGGAATTGACAAGACAAACAAGGAATTAAGACACAACCCAAAAATGAGGAAATACACGAATTTGATGAGGAAAACAAGAAAAAGAACTAAAAACAAGACTCAATCAAAAATGAAGAAAGAAAGTTGAAACCTAACCTAGACTCACGGAACTAACCAAGAAACTAAGAAAACAAGAAAATGATAGGCAAACCTGATAAACCTAAGCTCTGATTACCAACTGATACGAACCACGTCAACATGCGACGCAACCTAACACCAAATATGGCAAAGATGACCCAAGACCTTTTAGGATTGATGAAACCGCGACCCTATGCTTAGCAAAGCAAAAACCTTGGTATGGTGAAGACGCCACAAACGGCAATGGAAATCTGTTTGGTAAGTCGAGGTTGAACGCCACAAGATATCCCTTGATAAGTTCGAAGAGTTTCTTGAAGAATTCAAATAGAATAATCTCACAATTTTATTAAGTCAAAAACCGTCCATTAATTATGCTTGAAAGTCAGCCTTATATAGACAAATAACAAATAAGTATCCTACTTGGAAAAGAACTCCTAACAACCTTATCCTAACTAACTAGGAAAAAACGTAAATAGCAACTCATAGTCAAGAAAGACTCCTAAAAGAACTAGGAAAAAGGAAGTGGACTTTGAGTCAAGAAAGACTCATTCCTCTTACGAATTTGACTCTTAATTTCGTCCATATTGGACTTTAAACAAGAAACTAGAATTCAAATTAAACTAAAACTCAAATTAAGATAGAATTACAAAGAAATCAAATATTAACCAAATCTTCGAATCTTTTTGAAACTTCTTGAAGAATATTGAAGTTATTGAATCTTGAAAACAGAATCTTGACTTGATTCTTTGCTGGAAAAAAAGACCCAAATAAATGGTTCAATGAACGTGGATGGTTCAATGAATGTGGACAGTTCAACGAATGTGGACGGTTCAATTCTTGGCTTTTTCTTGAACGATTCGTACAGTCTTGATGTCCTCATCATATCTCTTTCTACTGAAGTTTAGCCATCACGTTATCGGCAGTTTAAGTAAGAAAATGATCTGCCTGCTTTAATTTAACTTCAAAAAGTAAAATGTTGTTGGTCCACTGACTCAAAATTCAAATTGTTCTTTAATTTGTAGATCCAAGGTCCTTAAGGTTTTATAGATACTACTTGTTTGTGGGTGAGAATAATCAACATACACCAATCAACAGAATACTTTGAAGGGACTGCCAAAGGCCACGACAGTAATGTAAAAAGCTGCAAAAACTTCTGATAGACTCAAGCCTTCAATTCCTCAAAACCAACATAGAAAGGCAAGGTAAAACAAAAAATACACATGGACCCAGGCTTTGCTCATCATATATGGAAAAAATTAAATAAACAAGTGAAATAAAATACTAACTGCAGAATGTATGCTAAGACTATATATATTTATAAAGCAAAAAATGTAAGATTTGAATTTAGGGTTAATCAGGCAGTAGAATCCATAAAGGATTAGTGAGGAAAGAACTAACTTTCAATCAAACACGCACTGACAAGAGGCAAACTATAATGAAAATCTTAGAACAATCCGGAGTGAACCTCACATGCTGTGGGACCCACTTGTATGTGAGTGGTCTGATGGTCAACCCGATGGTGTTAAGTATCATGGGTTTTCATCTTAAAACCAATTGGTGTCAAGTAGAGTTGGCTCATGACCTTATTAATTGGTCTTATTTGAGATGAGGAGCCGATGTGGGATTTCTTAACACCCCTCTCATGTCAGCGAGAGCGAAACAGGATGGGTCAATCTATAATAAAAATTCTTAGAATAGCCCGGGGTGAATCCCCCCTCACATAGTGCATGACCTTATTAATTGGTCTTCTTTGAGATGGGGAACCGATGTGGGATTTCTTAACAACTGGGCTAACCAAAGAACTTCTCCAACCTTATCACATTGTAGGTTAATCAATGGAACAATAAATTTAATTTGGGTCAAACATCTATAAAGATTAAATGATAAACGAATATGTTTGAAAAAAATTAAAAAGTAAAAAATAAGAAGAAAAGAATAATTATTACCATAATAAGAAAATGTCATTGAAAGAACAAGACAACGATGAGCCTGCCAAAAAAAAAACTGAGAAAGGCGAACAAGTATGTAGATTTACTTTCCAATTTCGACCTTGATCAACCAATTGGAGAAAATTACTTGGACCAAGCCCTTGTGTTTTTGTGGACTCAGTTTGAGAAGGATAAACGAGGGGACATGACCCTCAAAGTCACCAACGGCCTCTAGCTAAGAGCTAGACCTCCTTCTACCAAAAAAAAAAAGGCCTTCCTTGAAAGGAGTGCCATCGGAGTTTGAATGGAATATCTTCCAAGATCTAATTTTACCATCTTTATGTCCACTCCAAACCAACTTACACCCTCCATCGAGAAGTAAACATTGTGTAAGAAACTAAAAGACAAAGATTCTAAAAGTTTCTTGATTCGTTTATTTGGCTAAATAAGCAAAGTATTCCATTAACCTCAATAAAATTAGGTTACAAAAACTTCAAGTAAACCAAAAACTAGCTAAGTAAGGAAAGTTTTCATTTGGGGTGAAATCCAATTTTACCAATCTAATTTTTTAATTATTCCATATAGCCTATAGGGAGAGTAGTTGAAATTCATTTGATATACTAGATGACTATTGTTTTTGGCTTTAATAGCATCAAATTTTGACATAATCACATTTTGTGCAAAAGGTAATCCTAAGGTTAGGGGAGGGGATAAGATTTTTATTTTTTATTTTTTATCTCAATCTAATATGCATTCAGCTTCATTAAATTGAAGAAGATCTAAATATCAAATTTTGATACATTTGCATCGAATATAAACCAAGGGAATTTTGTGTCTAGATTGTAATTAGTTCTCGGTTTCGACTTTGGATCGTGGACTTGTGGTTGGTTTTAGACAAGGGTTTTAGGCTTAGTTCTAGTTTATATTTGACCTTGTTTATGAACTCTGTCTATCTTATTGATTTCTTTTTTTTAAATCCAGGTTTTTTACCCATCTGTTATTAACTTCTGATTATTTTTTATTACTCTATTTTTACAGAAGAAAACATAATAACTTTGTGCCTTTTGCGAATCACTTTATGTGACAAACATATTTTGACAGCAGTTTAATTTTGTTGAACATCTTTAAACATGTTTGTTGGGATTATCAAATCATGATACTTTAGTCCAGAGCCGGCCTAAGCTAAGGGCACTTTGGGCCTGTGCCCAAGGACCCCCTTAGCCCAGGGGACCTAATTTAAAAACAAAATTTAAATAAGGTAATGACGGCCTTAGGCCAAATGGCCAGCAAAGAGCAATTAAAAGAAGTTTTAACTATTGAAGGCCCAACAACCAGCAAACAACAACTTTGAACAGGACTGTTCATATCCCCTTCTTTTTTTAATATATATATATATATATATATATATATATATATATATAAAATAAAGTAAAGCTCTAATATATATATAATTTATTTCCTCATTTTTTTACATACTTTTCCTCATTTTTTACACACTTCAACGGCCAGCAAGCAGCAACCTCATTTGAAGAGTATTGAAGTACTTGCTTTTACTTGCAAGTTTGTCTAGGTTATATCTTTCGTTCATACTCTCAATTCTCTTTTTTTTATATTAATTGTTCTTATATGCAATAATTTAGTTTTTCTTTTTTTTTCATTGCAATTATTGTGTTATTTTTAATATTGAATTTATTGTAAAATTTGAGTTTTGTTGTACCTAAATTTGAAGCAAGTATGTCTAGTAGGAAATATTCATCGGGTTATGAAAAGCTTAAGAAAAAAAAAGGAGAATATAAAGTTTAATTAAATCTCAAAGAGGAGCTTTAGAAAAGTTTATTACCACTAACAAAAGATATGAGAATAACTCAAGTAAAGAAACTAATGAACTATCAAATTTATCTAATTTAGGAGATCATGAAGTCATGGTAGAAAAAGACAGAGAAAATTGTAATAATAAAATGAGTGATAATGTGATGGTTGATGAAGAATGTCAAGAAAATAATGAAGAGAACATGGAAACTAGAAATCTTAAAGATGATTTAGATTGTATTAATGATCTAGGAAGATGAGAAAATCTTAATAATAAATTAATAGACTTAGTAGTAGAAAAGGGTCCAATAAGAGTGAGTGATATAAAGTTTCCAAAAGATGAAACTTGTAGACATTTTTCTACTTCTCATTATACAAGAAATTTGTCAAATGGAGAAAAACATGATAGAAGATGGTTAGTGTATTCAAAAGATTTTGATAAAGTATATTGTTTTTGTTGTAAATTGTTTGGTACAAAATCTAGCATGATGAGCCAATTGGGTAACGAAGGAACTAAAGATTGGAAACATCTAAGTTCTAGGCTGAAGAGTCATGAAACAAGTAATGAACATATAGTTAACATGAGTGCTCGGTTTGATTTAGAATCGAGATTATTAAAGAACAAAACAATTGATAAAGATGCTCAAGAAAAACTTAATAAAGAGAAAGAACACTAGAGAAATGTCCTAAAAAGAATAATTGCTCTTATAAAAACTTATTTAAGATCATCTATGTCTCAAGAAAGATTAAATAGATTAACTATGTTGTCTATTGAAAAAAATTTGTTAGATAAACTTGATTATGATGATTTAATAAATAATTTTCCATCTTAAAAGGTAAGAAAAGTAAATTTTATATAGGTCAATCTTTTTATTAACTTGTAATATTATGTTATTTTATAATTCTAATTTTGGTATTTTTTTATTTGTTGTGATTATTTTAGTAAAAAAATTAGAGTTTTTTTATTAAAAAAAGCCTAATTATTAAAGCCCTCATTTAGATGATAGTCCAAAGTCTCCAAATTATTTGAGACGGCCCTATTTTAGTCTATCCATTGTTTTATGAGAGTGCTCATTTTGCTCAAGGACATGTCAATGGAGGAATTTTCTGTGTATCTTTGTTGACTGATTTGACTTGTATCTAGTCTATAATTAATTTTTGAATTTAGGGTTATTATTGAATATATCTCCAAAAAACTAAAGAGTAATGATAACATGAGATTCAATTGAGTAGTTCATCATATAAAATTATTACATCTAGAGTTATAGAAATATGAAGAAGACAAAATTATTTTAAACACCAAAAAAATCAGAAGTGGTTCTTCTTTCAAAGAGAGGAGGATGATCCCAAATGTTGCTTCACATAGGAGTCTAAGGTTTTGTTTGGCCTAACTTTTACATACTCAAAAGTGTTTCATGTAGTTTAGAAGTTAAATTAACTTGTTTGGCCCAGTTTGAAAAGTTCTTTTAGGTAAAAGGTGAAGTTGAAAAAAACTAAAAATTAAGAAGCCTAAATTGGAGTTTCTCAAAAAAAAATTTTGCGAATCTATTTTACACAATGCAGAAAGCTGCTTTTTTTTCTTTTTTCTCAAATATACTCCTCCATATTTTTAAAGTCCGATATTACCCTCAAAATTTTTAAAAGTTTAACGTTGTCTAACACATACCAAATAGTCAACGACTTTTATTCAACAGCACCTCTTACAAAAGTTATACTCTAAAAGTTTTACAGCTCAAAAATTGAAATTTCACAACTAGACTAAACAGAGCCTAATTCGTGTCTCAATCCTAATTTGAATAGTATCTACGTCATCAGGTCAAGATGTATGTCTATAACTTATTTGCCTGTTTTGCTTGTATCAAAAAATTATGAGACAATGCAAAGTACTAGAAGTTGAAAAGAAAGATATATTTTGAGAACAAATTGGCATAATGCAACATAAGACTTGGAAGGCAAAATGGTGTAATGTTATAGGGAGGCTCTCTAGAATGTGGAGCTCTACATTTCTTTGCTGTGCTCATTGGATGTCTCTACATCCCAAAAGATTCCAAAAAGCCAAAACCTGGCTTTGTAAAAATAAAAAATAAAAAGCTCTCAAATTTTTATACTTTCAAACCCAATTAAAGAAAATAATTATTAATAATTAAAATGGTTTTTATATCATCATTAAAAATAAATAACGTAATAAAAAAAATTAAAAAGGTGTGTTTAATTTAAAATAGAGATATATTAGAGTAAAAAGAAATAAAGAGTCCCTAAAATAGGGAAGTTGGAGTGAAACTGAAATATGAAGTCCCTGAAATAAGGAGATATTAAAAATAGGGAGGCTGTTGGAGTAAAACTACTCCTAAAAATAAGAGGTAAGTCCAAACTCTCTACATGTAGAGAAAAAAATAAGAAGACTTTTGGAGTTAGCCTAACAAACTCAATTGCAAGAACGTTGACTATTAATAACCAAAATATAATCATGCGTAGCTAAACAATAAATATCCAGATTTTGAGACCTCCTAACAAATTTAAAAACTAATAGAATCAAACTGTTTTGCCACTCAGGGACATTAAGGCTGATTGAATGACATTCTTAATATCTACTTCCAGGATGACACTCTTGAACCCTGGCTAAAGATGGCCGAGTCTTGTACTTGGAAAAGAAAATTACATGGTAAATTGCCATGCATGTTCTGTGATCTCTGCAAACAGCTGCATAAGACTATTGTCCAGTAACTTTTCTTGTTATGATAATTTACCAGCCATTTACTTTTTTTCTTTTAATTCATATCTCTTGCAGTCTTTCCAAACGCATAGCGTTAGCATATCTAACTTCAGAATAATTGCAGCAAGTTAAGATGTAAATGGCCTACTGTAACTGACGATGAGGAACTACTATATGCATTTGCGATGAAAAAACATACACAAAATTTGAGAAAAACTATTGCCAGCTTAGTGAAACAAAGAGCAAAGCACAAATTTTATTCTGATAATAGAACATACAACCATGAACCCTGTCCATTCAATTATTAAATGATACGAGGAAATTGACAGAATCAAGCGACATAGAAGGCCAAAATACAAGCAAAAAGGTGCATACTCATTAGACAAACATATGTGCTGACAAAATTGTCTGGTTTGAGAGAACCTTACTGCCAGCTTATTATGAACCCACAAAGCCAACAAAGCATGTAAATATCAAACTATAGTAACAGAAAATTCATCCTTATTCCACTTATGCTAAGACTTCTCCTTCATTTTCCCCGTAAAGGAGCATGAACTCTTCGAAATCGTAGTGATCGTACCTGCAAGATGAATAGGAAGGCTAAGGCTTTAATCTAGTGTTGATAAAAAGGGATGCAACAGAGACCAAATTTACTTACACGTGATCTTGAGTTGTCTCATCCACATTTAAGAAGATGATGATGTGAGGCCCTGATCGGAAGGATAAGGATGGATAATGACTTTGAGCACCTCATTTCCATACTCTGCAGTTCTTCGTAAATAGCTTTGGCTGAATTTGCAGCGGCAAGATTGCACCATTTCACCTCAATCATCTCTAGGGTATTAATGTTCCCAAAAGTAGAAGGGATCTCCTCAAGTTTTTTGCATCTGTGCACCACCAGTTTCTCCAAAACAGGAAAGTGATCCTCACTGGACACATTCCATTGCTCAATATCAAGAGCTTCTAATTTCAAGTACTTGAGTTTGAGGAACTCATCATCTCTTGTCTTCCATTCTTTCCCATCAAAAGCTTTAAACAAGAATTTCAGAACTTCAAGGTTGGGGAGTGTGGCAATTGTTGCAGTGTCACTCCATGGCAAACGGAACTTCGATAAAGTCAACTTTTTCAGATTGGAAGGGAAGGTAAATTTACCTTTCCGCCATAGTAAAACACCTTGAGGGACTCGAGTTGAATTAAAGAGTCTAATTCTGGAAAGATGTTGCAACTCTCAGAATTGCTCCCAGATTCAGTGGAAATGCACTCCAGTCTCCGAATATTGGGCAATGAATGTATCACATCTCTTGATTTTGTCCCGTACGATAGAATTGGTGTGGAAAGAGTTTCTAGTTTATCTGAAATGGCATCCTTGACATCACTCTTCTCCCAAATCACAGAAGCACGGTTATCAATGTGCAGATGCCTTAAACTTACCATGCTCAAGATCGTATCTGGTATAGCAACTTCACCTCTTTTTCCTTTCACAAGAAAAGTTTCAGGTTCCTGAGGTTGGCAATTGATGATGGGATAGAATTGCTCTGAATCTGAACTGCCAAGAGCCTCAAATCAAGCAACAATTGTATTTCGCAATTAAGATCTTTTAGAACCAACCGTCCCAAATCTAATACATTAAGAAACTTGAAGCTGCTAAATATAAATGAGGCATCATGCGATGATCTCCTATCCAACTGAAATGTAGGGGCAAAATGCAGTAAGGAGCAGACTTGCAAGCTGGAAGGACACTTATCAAAGTCATTGAGCATAGAGTAAATGCACAGCCTATATTGGTCATAAGTTGTGGGATTTGAATTATATGATTCAACATTCCCATCTACCTGGTGATGAAACTTGAGGTCAATTGGAGCAACAGGTTCATCATTTCCACCTAGCAGAAGCACAAAGTTCTCTTGTTTAGCTTTAGCCAAGCTAAAATCACGCAAAAGATCATGAATGCGGCACGATTTGACCCCACTTCTGGATCCTCTTTCGGCAACTATTACCAGGCTTCTACTGATGAGATCTAACAAATAGTCCTTTGCAATGTCCTCTAAATTATTATGCTCAGCCTTTGGTATGAAACCTTCAGCAACCCATAACCACAAAAGCTTCTTTGCCAGAATCTCTCTGTCCTCTGGATACGCTCCTAAATAAAGGAAGCATGGTCTTAGACGATCTGGTAGATTCTTGTAGCTCAATTCCACTACCTCCCAGCTTAAAATTTTGAGGTCTCTATCGGTGTGTTGACTTAAACTTTTCGCTTCTTGTTCTCACTCTTCGTTCTTTTTCCTTGCAAGAATTCCAGCCATCAGAACAACTACAAGTGGTATCCCTTTGCAATCTTTTGCAATTTGCTTCACAATTTTCACTTGTTTTGTAAGATATCTTTTTCCAAGAAATAGCTTTTGGCTTAACAACTCCCAACTTTCATCATCATTGAAGGGGCAGAGCTGATGAAGAATGCTACGTTCTCGAACTTTTGAGGCCATTTCTCCGAGTCGAGTCGTAAAAATAATCCAACTTCCTTGGCAGTTGCCATTGAAACATCTCCTTGAAGCATTCCATGCCTCAATATCCCATATATCATCTATGACAATCAAAAACCTCCGTCCTTTCAGAGATTTATACAACAATTCAGCTAAAGCTGAAACGCTCTTGACATAAATTTCTTCAGTTAGCTCAACAACTTGACCTAAAATGTCAATCAGCATCTGCTCCAATTGATATTCTTGAGACACATAACACCATGCTCGAACATCAAAGTATTCGACAACTGAAGGATTGCTATACATTTTTTTTGCTAGAGTTGTTTTACCAAGCCCCGCCATTCCGATGATCGAGATGACGTATAGCTCCTCTGCTCCTCCAATTAGTCGCTCTTTTATTTTTTCAGCCTCATCTTCAAAACCAACAATCACTTCACCTATTGCCAAGGTATTATCTTGTGATGACAACATCTCACTTGAGATTGCCTCATTAATTCTTTGTATCTCATTCTTGAATAGCTTAACCTCTTCCATGACATCAGAAAGCTTCAACATGCAATACCAGGCTGGAAAATCTCTGAAAGAAATGGGATCTATGGCATGATTTACTTCTTTTGTTATATTCATTACACGATTCTCAAGAGCTTTTAATTCTCCAATTTCAGTGTCCTGCTCTTCAGAGTTCTTGAGAAAAGATATCAAGATCTTTAATTCCTTGTGGACATTCACCATCTGAACCTTTGCAGCTATTTTCATATGAGGCTTTGCAAAACGAGAAATTACATCGACCTTATTTTTCAGCAGCTCATTTAGTTCTTTGTGGAGAATTGTCATACCTTTCTGGCCACTGGTGTCTGGGAAGTTAGATGATGTAGCATGGGGATAGATCTTCCTCATTTCTGCCTTGATAAGCTTAATCTTTTCAAGCAAATCAGGCAAGAGACTGCTCATCTCCTTAACCATTCCTTCTTTGTCTTCATTGACTTGAAAAGAGTTTATCGCATGCCCTACTTCGAGAGCCATAGTGTCCATAAGACTCTGGATATCCTTGAATTTCTTATCAACATTATCACCCTTTTGCGTATCAACAAAAAATGTTCTCAAGAGTTGCATGTCCTCACCAAAGGTTTCAAACTGATCCTTAATAGGAGGTGGCAAAGTATTCTCATCGTTTACTCGATCCACTATACGAAATAAATGGATGAGCTTAAGCCTTCCAAGCAACTGTAGAAGTCTAGCAGTATTCATGGCCATCATATCTTCATTCATATTGCCAACGTTGAAGTCTCGAATAAGACGAGCTGCCTTATTTACCAGACTTATTGCATGCCCTAGCCATGATTTCTCATAGTTGGCATACTGCTTTGGGGTCCATAAGATTGAGGATATCCTTAAATTTCTGATGCACAGTATCACCCTGTTGCGTATGTATAAAAAAAGTTCTCAAGAGTCGCATGTCCTCACCAAAGGTTTCAAATTGATCCTTCATATAAGCTGGCAAACTAGTTTCATTGTTTACTTGATCCAGTATACAAAATAAATTGATGAGCGTAAGCCTTCCAAGCGACTGCAGAAGTAGTGCATTATTCATGGTCATCATTTCTTCACTCGTATTCCCAACATACAAGTCTTCAACAAAACGAGCTACTTTGTTTAACTGAGGACCTATATGCTCTCGATATGATTGCAATTGGTCAGCGTGTTGCATTGGAGTTGTCGTGAGTAAAGATATCACAAGCTTTAACTGCTCGCAAAGGCTTTCAAATTTGTCCTTTGTTGGAATCTCCACACTTCCATCACGGCCTGGTAGCTCTGCAAGTTGTACGAGGTGAAAATCAATAAAGCCCACCAGAAGAGAAACTGTTGCATCTGATGAAAATCACACTGAAGCATACAGGATGGCACGATAAAGACTTGTGTATACTTCA
This sequence comes from Ehretia macrophylla, assembly GCA_037974665.1. Lineage (NCBI taxonomy): Eukaryota > Viridiplantae > Streptophyta > Magnoliopsida > Boraginales > Ehretiaceae > Ehretia > Ehretia macrophylla. The sequence continues at coordinate 69,735,957 of CM075781.1, forward strand.
TTGGCCTTATAGTGTAGCGCAAGAGAAAGGTCACTATCTTCATCCATTTTGTTAATCCCACAACTGAAGAAAAACGATGCTGCTATGGTAGCCGCATATCTGACCTCCACCTTAAGATGATACAGATGGTTCGAGATTAATTTGAGTTTAGCAACCAATTGAAGGGAATTTCTTAGAAATCTTAGCCTTCTCTCCAGGGTGTTAATAAGTGTCTTCACCCCAACAATAGAGTTGGCCTGATCGGATTGTATCAAATCCTTCATATTCTCTAACACATAACCAATACATTTCACCTGGAGATCACCTTCAATAAACCCGCGTCCATGTAATTGTTTGAAAAGATGATAACATTTATGGACTTCCAGCTTAATAAGCTCAATCTTTTCTTGCACAGAGAACAGCCAGCTATCCAAATCTAAGGGCACTTCTCCACCCCCAAGTGAGAGAATGACTTGTCCATATCTTGTTGGATTACAACTTTAATTTTCTTATATTGGTCTTTTAACACCCCGCTCTCAATCCAAATCAACATCAGTTTTTTGGACATGAAGAACGTCCTGAGAAATTTGAGCTCAATCTTAAGGGTGTTGATTTGATCCTTGAGTGAAGCAGAGCAGCTCCCCTGTTCTTCCAGGTAGTCCAGGCGTTCCAGTGAATCTTTAATCACACCCTCCATCTTCGTTAATTTTTCTTCATTAACACTTCTCTTCTCCTCCACAACCACCTTATCTTCAATCTTCTTCTCTTCTGTTTCCTCAACCTTCTTTTGTTCAGCTTCCTCAACTTTTTTCCTATCAAACTTATTGCTCTTTTTCTTTTTCGTCTTTTGTTTTAACACCTTGGTATCAACTGAAGTATATGAGGGTTCAACATAATCAGGGGGCAAATCAGTTTCCTTTTCTTCTACCTTTATTCCCTTCTCCTCGATTGCCTTTTTCACCCTTTCTGCAATCTCTAAGGCAGTCAAATTATTGGGTTCCATACTCAATACATTGTTGACATCCCTCAATGCAAAATCAAGCCTATTTAAAGCATCATAACAGCTTGCCCTCTTCAACAAAGCCTTGCTGTACTTGGGAGCAACTTCAAGTGCTAAATTGCACTCGTGTATCGCTCTTGGATACTCACCAAGAGACCCATTTGCATATAGCAAGCAGCCATATTACTACGCAAATAAGCAACATCAATATGGTTTCTTGGTAGCAACTTAATAGCCTTTTCATAGACTAGCATAGCACCCTCGTGATCGCGTTTTTTGAACAATTTGTTGCCTTCTTCCTTTAATTCTTGAGACATATTGATAAAGACAACAGTGTCTTCATCACATGCTTTAGAAGTCTTTTCGGTACCTTTACTACTAGTACTACGCTACAAATTTGCATCACTTGATTTTGAGCCTACTTGACTTTTCTTTTTCCGAGTAGGCTTTCCCATTTCTCCAAATAATCCAACAAATTTGGAACAATATATCCTAAATCAAATCTAAAAAATATTCTATATTAATCCAATACACACCTCACAACTTTATTCTCTAACGGGAGCTTCGTGCACGAGCTGCCCGATTATTTTCTTCCCAGCAAGAAAACCCTGAAAACAAAGTAAGAATAACTAAACTCATCTCAGACCAATATCTTTGATTAAGTGAGAAAAAAAAGGTATTGGAAGGAAGCTTTGCACCAAAAAAGAAACAGCAGCAGTGCATATTACTTCCAACAGGTGAAGAAGGTGTTTGCAATTGTGATCAAAGTCTTCTCAATAAGTCTTTTTTTTTTTTGGCCTTTTTCCAGTAATAAAATAAACAGAACACCGAGCAATGATCAGCTAAAGTGAACACAAAAGAATCACCAAACATCATCAATACATTATAATAAGATTAGTAAAACTCGGCGGCTGCTGTCTAATATAAAATAGGGTTGATTCTTTCTAATACCAAACGCTCAGAAAACAACAAATGAATATGGCATCTCGACGGCCGAATCAATGTCCCTTCACGTTTTGTCATAAGCAAGTTTTGTGTCTACGCGCTTCTAGGATTCCAAAGAGCTTCAGGTATTGCAATAGTGATGAAAGTCTTCTCAGTAAGTCAACAATGAAGCATCAAGCGATTTCATCTATACTCTTGTGCACGTTGATAGTGGGTATATATGACTCTGGTGATCATTTAGTGTTGATATCAGCCGATTGGTGGTTTCATTCGAAAGATTGAACATTCGTGCCTACATGGAAGTATGGCATAAATCATAATAATTGATTGCATAATCACGAAGGAAAGGAATATAGGGTAGGTGTGACACGAATTATAAACAATAATGAAAGTTGGATTAGTAAATCCAAGCGGCTACTACATAATATAATTAAAGGGTTGGTTCTTTCCCTTTACTTAACTCGTAGAAAATCACAAGAAGTCACTTTCTTTGTTTCTTTGCCAAATATTACCGTTCCTAGTTTCGATCTATGTTTGTACTATGCCTTAGTTTTGCATTTGTGCTATTATAGCCGAAAAAGACAATGAGTTTTAGATTGATGCGTGTTTGTTTGTTAATGTTATCGAATTTCTATGGACCTAGTTGTTTGTTGGTTTACTAGAATGAAAACTAGAAACTATTATTCTTGAGGTCCATTTTTATTGTGAAATGAATAATTAGTTTTTGTGACAATTAAAAAAAGGGTAATTTATCGAAATAATTCTAGATTTTTGTTTGTTTTTTTGACATTTAAGTCTCTTACCTTTTATTTTGGACAAAATGATCCTTCATCTTTCATTTTAGTGACAACCGTTAGTCCTTGGAGTAAAATCCGTAAAAAAAATACCGTTAGTGAACTCGTGGATGGCATTTGACCGCAAAATCCACAAATCTTCAAGGGTGAAATTGTCATGCAGTAAAATATAAGCACCCTAAGGTTTATGTATTTTGTAGCCACGTGCCATCCATATGCTTACAAATGTTATTTTTGACATATTTTATTCCAAAGACTAACAGTTGTCACCAAAATAAAATATAAAAGATCATTTTGTTCAAAATGAAAGATAGGAGATTTAAATATAAAAAAATAAAAAGATCTAGGACTATTTTGGTAAATTATCCTTAAAGAAATTTGTATGACTTCACAAGAAATTCCTTGGTTAAACAAGTCATACAAAGATCTATATAGAAACATCTGTCACGTTTTGAAAATGTTCAAGGTAACTCTAATGACATGGTTGTCGTAAGTCTAAAAAAGTCACTTCCTCAGCCTGCTGATGTAATTGTATTTGTAGCACTTAAATCGTGAAATTTAATCTACAATTGCATTACAATATGAGGCATAAATGCTACAATTTATATAAATTTTGGTGCAATGTAGGTTGAACGAAAAAGTGAATAAATGGGAACCCCTAAAGAGGACACGCAGTACCCTACGCGTATCCTTCTTGATCCAATTGAAGATGAAGATCTCTTAAGTCAGGCAAATTTATCAATTGTTGGTAGGGTTGTCGCTGACATACCTATCCCTCCTGGTATTGTTAAGAAAGTTGTTAACAGAAACTGGGGCCTTCAAGAGCTCGCCGAGGTCCAACCCCTTAAGTACAATACGTACTTAATCACTTTTCTTTGTGAAGCAGATAAAAGGAAAGCATGAAAGTACAGACCATGGTCAGTTGAAGGTTTTCATTTTCTCCTATAGCCCTACGAAGAAGAGATCGTTGTTGAAGATTTGAAACTTGATTCCTCTGTGTTTTGGGTTCAAGTGAGTGGTTTTCCTACCAGATATGTCTCCACAGAAAACGCTTATAAAATTGGGTCTAGTTTGGGTGAGGTTGAACAGGTTGAAATAACCAACACTAAAGGACTGATAAGAAATATGCGGATTAGAATCATTTGGGATGTCTAAAAAACCCTTTTACCAAGTCTTCCTTTTTCCAAGGAAGGATCATCCTAATGCTTGGATTTTCTTTAAATGTGAAAAACTTAGTGAATTTTGCTTGAAGTGTGGAAAACTTGGGCATGATTTCAAATTTTGTAAAGATAGAAGACTTGGGGAAATCATTAGCAGCAGAGTGGTTCACCTCAAGAAATTTAGTCCTTGGATGCGAGCTCCGCCAAAAAAAATCGTCGAGGGCCGAGTACAGCGGTTAGGCAATCTTAGTCAAACAATTCCGGTGATGCGGCACATGGAAATCTAAGGCATAGAAAAAAAAATTCTCAAGGCAGTAGCTTACGTGTTGAAGCTGTGAAGAAGGATGAGGGGTTGTCAAATGAACAGTACTCGGAAGGCTATGTGTCAAAGCAGTTTAATGAAGGAGAACAGGACTTTGATGTGGATATCTCTAAGATGTCAGACCAATATCTGGACCCAAATGCTTGGGAACTCACAAACAAAATAAAAAAAGACAATGATCAGTCTTCTTCAAATGTTCAGCAACTGGAAACAACCAAATTGAATGTGGGGACTAGTGCCCAACCAAGTAAGTCATTTTCGAACCAGATGTCCAACCAAGTTGGCTCCCGTAATTCCTTCAAGAAAACTAATGAGGTGGTGACTGGGCCCTATGTCTTTAATACGGTCAGGATAGGAGAGAATAACCCATTTAAATTCAAGGCTCAAACTGAGAAATCTAGTGGACTGAAAATTGAGGGCCCAAACCGAGGTAATATCCAACCCAACAAATGCAAAAGTGCATAATAGAACAAAGCTCGGTCTAACGTTTTAATGAAGAGAAAAACAGAGGCTCTCTTCTCTGCTGATCACTCAAAAGATGGTTATGCTTCAACAAGCTTGGATACAAGTAAGTCTCTGGTGGAAATTCCAATCCTTCATGAGTTCAAAATGGAACAAAATGAAAGACAAAAAGAAAAACAAGCAGAAAAGAACAAAGAAAAGTAAAAGCTCTGAAGATGGCTTTGTTGATGAGGTTGAAGTCGATATTCACTTTGGGAATGGGGAGGCTATTATTCAACAGCCCCCCTTGGACAAATGAGAATAGGTTGGGCCTTGCCCTGAGAGTTTGCAACCTTCGAGATATTATATCTCGTGAAAGGCCCTTCATCATTGGATTACTTGAAACCAAGATGAAGAACAATAAAATTCTGAATGTAGCTAGAATAATAAGGTTTGAAGTTGTTTGTATAGTAGAACCAATTGGCTGCTATGGTGGTTTGGCCATTTTTTGCAACAGTGATGTTGAGGTAGAAGTCATTGATGTTGACAAGAGCTTTATTCGGTTTAGAGTAGATCCAAACACTCAACATTATTAGGATATTTGTTTTGTATATGTGTTTCCAAACCAACAAGAGAAACATAGATTGTGGAGTTTCATTAAGCAGATGCAGCATGATGAGACTACGCCGATGGTTTTCATTGGTGATTTCAATTGTATTTCATGCCATGAAGAGAAATCAGGGGGGAACAGAAAAGTAGACAAGGCTATCTTTGAGTTTAATCAATACATCAGTGATGCTGGTCTAGTGGAAATAACGGCTAAAGGTTGCAAATTTTCTTGGCTCAATAGAAGAAAATGAGAAGGTCTTATTCATCAAAAACTGGATCGAGCTCTTGTTAATTTGGGCTGGTCAGGCTTATTTCCTGAAGCGTGGGTTTCTGTTCTTCCGCCAATGGGTTCAGACCACTCACCCATTATTTGCTCAATAGAGGTGGATTGTGCCTTGAAGAGTAAGAAACGGTTCCACATTGAAAAACTCTGGCTTGATGATCCTAAGTGTGAAGATATTGTTAAAGAGTGTTGGAATGAGAATTGTAGGGGAGAACCATTTCGCGTTATCAAAAAGAAATAGTCTGGGTGTAGGAAGAAGCTTATCCTCTGGAGGAGAAGAAAGTTTGGAAACAACAAGAAGATTGTGGAAAGATTAAAAGATAGACTTGATGAGATGATGAAGTTGCCACAAGATGAATTCAAGATGGATGAATACAAACTCTTAACTAGTAAGATTGAGAGAATTTGGAACAACGAAGAACATTATTAGGCTACAAGAGCGAGAGTTAAATGGCTTCAAGCAGGGGATAGAAACATAGAATTTTTCCATTCCACTACAAGGCAAAGAAGAGTGAGTAACCGTCTGGTTAGGCTTCAGTTATTAGAGGATACGTGGATTGAAGACCCTGTGGTGATCAAGAACACTTTCCAAGAGTATTTTTCTGACCTGTTTAAATCTGTTGGAGCTAGAAACTTTGAACCTATGCTGGATTGTATTCAGCCAGTTATTACTCATGAAGAGAATGAAAGATTGATCCGGCCTATCACAATGGAAGAGATAAAAGCTGCTGCTTGGAACATGGGACCAAACAAAGCGCTGGGACCAGATGGTTTCTCAGGTGCATTCTTTCATAAGTTTTGGCATGTTATTGAAAATGATGTTTTTCTATTGTATCAAAGCTTCTTGCAGGGATGTAATGATTTGAATTGTATTAATCAAACTAACATTGTTTTGATCCCCAAAATCAAGCATCCCCAATGTGTGAGTGTCTTTAAACCAATTAGTTGTTCGAATTTCATTTATAAAATTATGTCTAAAGTTTTGGTGATGAGATTGAAACCCCTTATGAACAAGATTGTTTCACAAACCCAATCTGCTTTTATTCTTGGAAGAGTCATTCAAGATAATATTCTCATTGCATAGGAAGCTGCCTTTTGGCTTAAAAGGAAAAGGAAAAATTCAAAACAATTTCATGATATCCTTAAAGCATATATGAGTAAGGCATATGATAGGGTTAAGTGGGACTTTCTAAGTGTAGTAATGAATAGAATGAGATTTCACCCTTTGTGGATTGATTGGATTATGAGATGTGTTTCGTTTGTTTCATTTAATGTTGTTATTAATGGTGCTCCTCAGGATACCATCCTGCTATCTAGAGGGATTCGACAAGGAGACATTCTCTCCCCTGATTTATTCTCAATCCTTACTCAAGTTCTTTCAAGTCTGATTGTTGGTAGCTTCGTAGGAACTTCTTTTTAGGATTCCGTATTACGAAAGCTTGCCCCCCCTCACCCATCTGTTTTTTGTGGATGGTTCAATTTTCTTCTTGAAAGCCGACTATCGTGAAGGACTGGCCTTGCAGGATGTTATTTACAGTTATTGTTTTGCCTCAGGACAATGTATTAATGTTACCAAACCATCGATTGTGTTTAGTCCAAACACTCCTGATGATCTACAGAAAGGTGTTGTTAACATTTTGAGAGTTAAATTCTTTAATAAATTGGGGAAATATCTTGGTCTCCCGTCTGAGTGGGGAAGATCAAAAACTGAAGCCACTAGTTGGATTCAAGAAAGATGTGCAGGAAAACTTCAAGGCTAGAAGAGTCTTCTTCTCTCAGATGGAGGAAAAGATATTTTAATCAAAACGGTACTCCATGTTATTCCTTTGTATGTGATGTCAACCTTGTTGTTGCCGAAGTTGTTTGTCAAATAATACTTTGGCGGCTAACTTTTGGTAGGAGAAAAATGGTATGAAAGGTATCACTGGCTTAGTTGGGAGAAGCTGATGGAGCAGAAGCAATAGTTCTTCGTTTTTTTTACTTGTTTAATTTATTTTGTAAATAGTTAGTATTAGATCAGTTCTTTTTATTTTTTATAGAGAAAATTTCACTCCGCCTCTTTCCGTCCATAACTCTGTGAGCTATGTCATACACGCGCTTATTGCTGCATGTATACATGTTTTTGCTCATACTAAATTCTTGCTTTTGCCTAAAATACCCTTCCACTTTCATCACCATAACCAACACCAACACCTACACCACCTTCATCACTATCACCAACACCAATACCACTGCCTTCATCACCACCACCATTACATTATTTCCCTTCTAAAACACAATATTTATATGAGAGCAATCACCTACTACTGTTTCAAAACAGTAACCGCCATAGATTTAAGTGTCATATATACCTAGCTCTACTATGGTGAAGAACAGAAACAAGAAGAAGAAAAATGGCTCAGCTCCAATAGATGTAAATGCCCCTGAAGCGATGGACACTTCGGAGTCTACAGCTTCCAAAACATCTATCGGCGGGCCTCAGAAAAATAATGAAAGGGGTACAAATGAAGAGATCAAAGAATGTGCGAAAGATGAAGGCTATAGCAAAAGTTGGATAATTGAACTTGGAGACGATGATATCCACGATTCATTGCGTTGGCGATGACATTTTTATGGACATGTTACTTTCTGCTGCAAAACCATAGACCCATTTGGCCATTTTGCATAAAAATCAAAATTTGGCCATAAAAAAAGCTTTCACCTTGAAATTTTTTTGTGTTTGCATAACTAAATTGTCTTCTTTTACGCAAAACCAACAACAGTGTTCTTGAAAAAATAATTTATCTCGCGGGCGGGGAAGGGAGGGACTGGTGAGGAAGATGACAGGCCTTTTTTTGTTTTAATTTTGTTTATTTTCTTTTTTGGTGAAAGGAATGGGTGGAGAGAGGAAAAAAAAAGAAAAAAAGTATAATATAAGGGTATAAACATCATTTAACTCATTTATTTAACGCCGTTAACTTAAAAAAGACGGATGGGGCAGTGTGATATGTTTCAAAAAAGACAGGGGGGTTTTTGATAATTTTGTAAACACAGGAAGGTAACGTAATACTTTCGCATAACACAAGGGGACGGAGTGAAATTTTCTCTTTTTTATAATAGTATAGTTATTTTTGGTGTAATATGGATGAAGTAATGTCTGAATCAAGAAGCGGCGGAAAAATGGAATCTCGTAGCTGTGTTCGTGAATCTTACTTTGGATCTTTCATTGTCAACATACAAACTTCATTTATGGGAGAACATCTCTTTTATATTTGAATTTCGTGTTTATTTTTATTATACTCATGTAATTCGTATTTATGATTATGTAATAATGGTCTTTTGATTTACCGATCTTGAATCTGGATTGATTTGATTTAATGTTATATATGACTTGATTTATTTATATTCTAATTACCTGTCATTTTATTATACTTGTAGTTAATAATTTGATCGGTATTTTTTTGTGTCATATATAAATATTTTAATAGTGAATCTACTGGTTGTACTGTAGTTTTCAAATTCGAAATTATTAATTGTCATTTTTAGTTATTAGCCTCGTTACTTATGATTATGTGGACAAATCTATACTCTGACTAGAGAAGGGACAAGGTGATAAAATTGCACCTATAATTAAGGTTAAACCGTAATTAACTAGACTTAGATAATTAATCGGATTAAGAGCTTGTAGCTTAATCCCAATGTTAAATTAGAAAATCTTATTTTCGAGCCTAGATCATTGCCTTAGTATTAATATGAGTTTTAGAATATTTTCTCGTATTTGTAATCCCAATTCTAGATTAATTATATTTCTTTATTTACTTTATTTTTAATTAATTTATAAACCACCAATCTATCCCTTATTTGTTTCTAACATTCACACACTTATACCAAAATATCCTTAGGAGTCTCCCTGTGGATTCGACTTCTCACTCAAGCACACTACACTGCATTAATCCGTGCACTTGCGGGTTTAAACTTGGTTAATTTTTGCACTCATTTTATTTACCGACCAAGTTACGATCACCTGCAAGGCTAATTCTATAAAAAAATTTAAACCAGACCAATCTAAACTAGTACACTATACATCAACAGAAAAAAGAAAAAAAAAGTCGCATTAACTAAACCAGGCAAGAACTTGAGAAACAAATAAAATATCTAGGACGAATTGAGCAGTCATATGGGCTCAAGGGGTTAGTAAGAATTTGCTATTAACTAAACAAGGCAAGAGCTTGAGAAACAAATCTTGAATAACACAGAGAGTAATATTCCTATTCAGGTATGAACATAACATTACAAAGCATAATGGAGACAAAATAAAAGCAACATATTAGTTAATTCATGTAGATGGAATGAATAACCATATATACCAAGTATTCAATTATTGAGCTTAGCTACAGTATTGAAGACAAAATAATAATTTTATATTAAGTGAACACATGATAGAAGCAATCGAGTCGAAATTATGTAATTCAAAATCTTTGGATTCCAGTTGCCACAAGGAGCGGGTCGAGTCCAAAATCAAAGAAATTTCTTTTAGAAGGGTGTAGAGTAACGAAGAGGAATAAAAGAAAACTTGACCAACAAAAATTTCAACAAAACAACTTTTGACATACAACAATCTGGAGCTTAACTCAAAATCTCAAGAAAGTAAGGATTACAACATTGGTTTATTATAATAGGAGCTCAAAATATCATAAAAACTGAATGGTCATCAAAGAAAGAGGGAAATTCTTACTTAACTCAATGAAAGCCATTTACAAACTTCATGTTGGACTTATACATATTGTAGGACAAATTAAAATGAGAGAAGTGCTGTAAATAAAAATGCAAGATGTACAATAAATATTAAAATAACAGAATGTAAAATTAACAGTATTAAAATTCAAGGATGTAGAAATAAACCAAATACACATAATACCGATGCTCGAGATAGACTCGATGTCCTTAAGACTTTAACGTCGCGCTACGGTGCTTTCGGTTGATTGACACAAGCTTCCCAGGATACAACGATATTTTTTTCGTAGTAAGAGGACACCAAACTACGAAACTATCGAACTGAATATGACAAACTCTCTCTATTGGACACAATGATAAAATGAAAATATTTGTTCTGCTTGCTCAATTTTTTCGTTCTTATTCTCATCTGTTTCAGCAAACATACACAACTATTTATAGCCAATTCTTAATGGGAGACATCATTGCCAAAATATTATGATAGAATAAAAAATTAATATACTAATCAAAACTCAAACTTTGAGGCAAACATGCTCCACGGAAATTAATAAAGCCTGCTGCACAATTTTTGATGTATTGCAAGCATGCTGAACTTTTACATTGTTTCAAGATTCCTTGCAATAAAATATTTCCATTCACCAACATTAAGATTCCTACAATCCCCCACATGAATGGAAATAGACAATGCACATAGTAAAGACACTATGCAGACATTAGAGATAGTTTAAAAGAATGATACTGCTTCCGGATAAGTAGCTTTTGGCCTTGAACCTTCCGTAGTGAGAGCTATCGGATTTACTTGCTGACCAATGAACGTGATATCTTGAACTGTTTAACTTTTGTGTAAACCAAGACAATAGAACTCATACAGTATCCTCTTAACCATACTTTAGTTCTCACGATTGTGTTCGTTTTGGCCCTGAACAACTCCCAGTTTCATGAGTACTCTAGAGAATTCAGCCTTAGAGATTCTTGTATGAGCGGCCCACTCCCTACTCACATAGGTGATCACTTATTAAGAGTAACCTTGTAATACCCCACTTGGATTTTCCAATATATAAGTATCATTAAAAGCATAGCTTATCCTAAACCACATGCAGGCAGCACTGTCTGCTCGTCATAGGAATAGGTGGGAGTATTACCCCCACAGTGCTCCCGATGAATCATTCATAGCTCAGTTTTTTCCTTTGAACCTACTTCCAGGGATCTCCTGTCACGTAGGTAGGGTTTTCCACTATGATGACTCTTTAGTCATAGGCTTTAGACCTATTTCCCTCGACGAATTATAAACTTGCTCTCTGTTCAAACCTTTAGTAAGCGGATCCGCAATGTTATCTTTTGACTTTACGTAATCAATTGAGATAACCCCATTAGAGAGCAATTGTTTGACGGTATTATGTCTACGACGTATATGTCTAGACTTACCGTTGTACATGCTACTCTGTACCTTTCCAATAGTAGATTGACTATCGCAGTGTATGCAGATAGCTGGCACAAGTTTGGGCCAGTTTGGAATGTCCTCTAAGAACTGTCGAAGCCATTCGACTTCCTCTGCAGCTTTATCCAAAGCTATAAACTCAGATTCCATCGTGGATCTGGCTATACATGTTTGCTTAGTGGATTTCCAAGAGACGGCTGCCCCTCCTAAAGTAAAAATGTATCCACTCGTGGATTTGAAGTCATTAGTATCCGATATCCAGTTAGCATCACTGTATCCCTCTAGTACAGCTGGATATCGGGTATAGTGCAGTCCAAAGTTCAATGTGTATCTCAGATACCTTAGAACTCTTATTATAGCTACCCAATGGTCTTTCCCTGGATTGCTCGTATACCTGCTCAATTTGCTCATAGTTAATGCTATATCGGGCCTCGTACAATTCATAATGTACATCAAACTACCAATAATCCTTGAATACTCTAATTGAGATATTCCTTCACCGGTATTTTTGGTTAGATGTATATTTGCATCTATAGGTGTCTTCGCGAGACTAGCATCATTTTTATTAAACTTGTCCAGTACTTTCTCTATATAATGGGCTGAGACAAGATTAGTCCGTCAGATGTTCTGGTAATTTTAATACCCAGAATCACATATGCTATACCCATATCCTTCATATCAAAGTTACTGGATAATATCTTCTTGGTAGACTTAATGACACTATCATTACTCCCAATAATAAGCATATTGTCTACATAGAGACAAACAATAACATATTCTTGACACGTACCTTTCACATAGACACACTTGTCACATTTATTAATCCTAAAGCCATTTGACAACATAACTTTATCAAATTTCTCATGCCATTGTTTAGGCGCCTGTTTTAGTCCGTAAAGGGATTTTACAAGCTTACAAACCTTTTTCTCTTTCTCAGGAACTACAAACCCTTCAGGTTGTTCCATGTAGATCTCTTCATCTAAATCTCCATTTAAGAATGCTGTTTTTACATCCATTTGATGTATTTCAAGATTATTGATAGTTGCAATAGCTATCAACATCCGAATGGATGTAATTCTCGTGACTGGTGAATATGTATCGAAATAATCAAGACCTTCCTTTTGTCTATATCCCTTAATGACAAGTCTGGCCTTGTATTTGTCGATTGATCCATCAGCTTTCAACTTCCTCTTAAAAATCCATTTACACCCTAAAGGTTTATTTCAAGGAAGAAGATCCACCAGTTCCCATGTATGATTTTGCATGATGGATTCAATTTCACTGTTTACCGCCTCTCTCCATAAAGGAGCTTCAGGAGTAGACATTGCCTCATAAAAAGTGCGAGGCTCATTTTCTAACAAATACGTTAGAAAATCTGAACCAAAAGACTTAGACGTTCTAGCCTTCTTGCTACGTCTTGGTTCATCTTCAATATCTTTAGATATAGTCTTATCGTCTATATCTAATTCTTGACTTTCGTCATATGTTCTTTTCGTAGAACTTGATTTTTGCGTATTTTTACAAGAAAATTTTTCTTCGAAAAATTCTGCATTCCTTGATTCAATAACTGTATTTACATGTATATCAGTTATTTCTTACTTATACACAAGAAGCCTGTATGCAGCACTGTTGTGTGCATATCCAATAAAGATACAATCCACAGTCTTTGGTCCTATTTTGACCATTTTAGGAGCTGGAACTCCTGCCTTAGCTAGACACTCCCACACTCTTAAGTAATTGTAGGAAGATGGTCGACCTTTCCACAACTCATAAGGTGTCTTGCTTAATTTCTTGTGGAGTACCTTATTAAGAATATGGTTCGCAGTTAATACTGCCTCCCTCCACAAGTTCTGAGGTAAACCCGAATTGATCAACAAGGCATTCACCATCTCTGTAAGAGTTCGATTTTTGCGTTCAGTAATACCATTCTGTTGAGGAGAGTAAGGAGGTGTCGTTTGATGAACAATTCCATGTTCAGCACAATATTCCTCAAAGGGATATACATATTCTCATCATCTATCACTTCTCAACATCTTAATCCTTTTACCGAGTTGATTTTCTACCTCATTTTTGTATAGTTTAAATACTTCCAAAGCCTCATCTTTGCCTCTGAGTAGATAAACATAACAATATCTTGTGCAATTATCAATAAAAGTAATAAAATACTTTTTCCCACCTCTAGTTTGCACAAATTTTAAATCACAAATATCACTGTGAATTAAATCTAGAGGTTCTGAACTTCTTTCTACTGATTTAAAGGAAGTTCTCGTTAATTTTGATTCTACGCATACTTCACATTTTCTATTTATGTTCCAATTAGCTTTAGGTATTAGACCTAAATTGATCAATTTATGCAAAGAATCAAAATTCACATGTCCTAATCTATCAGGCCATAAATTAGGAGAATCCAAGACATAAGCAACAGACTTATTCTTATTCATACCAAATTTAGTAGGCTCATCAGCCTTTACAACAGTTGGGGAAATAGTCATTACATTGAACTTAAATAAGCCATCACATTTATAGCCTTTGCCTACAAACATTCCAAATTTGGTTAACACAAATTGACTAGACTCAAACACCATTTTGAATCCGTTCTTACTCAACAAGGATCCAGAAACCAAATTCTTCTGGATGTCTGGGACATGCAGCACATTGTTAAGTGTCAGCTCATTTCCAGAGGTAAACTTCTAGATTACCTTCCCAGTTCCTTCCATTTTCGAAGTGGCGGAGTTACCTATGTAAATGGTTTCAGAAACAGTTTGATAGGTAGTGAACATTCTTCTATCAGAGCAAACATGCTTAGTGGCCCCAGTGTCCACCCACCATTGCTTTGGATTCCCCACCAGATTGACTTCTGACACGACAGCTGACAGATTGATGTCCGAGAGATCATTGCCCAGGTCTTCCACAGCATTTGCCTAAGCTTTCCTCTTTTTTGGATTTCCCTGATTCTTGCAGTACCTGCAGTCTCTTGCCTTGTACCCCGGCTTATCACAGACAAAACAATTCCCACCAAACTGCTGCTTCTTCTGTTCTTCTCCTTTTTGACTTCGGTTGGAGAACTTTCTCTTTTTGTTGCTCGGACCATGCTCAACCACATTAACCTTTGATTCTAAAGGCGGAAAACCAACTATTTTCTCAGATTTGCAGTTGTCTGCTTCAATCCTCAATCTCAAAACTAGATCTTCAAGAGTCATCTCATTTCGCTTATGCCTTAAATAACTCTTGAAATCCTTCCAGTTAGGAGGCAACTTCTCAATAAGTACACCAGATTCAAAATGTTCTCCCATATTTATACCTTCTGTATGACACTCATGAATGAGTACCTGATACTCATCTACTTGCGGCATCAGAGGCTTGGAATCTACCATTTTGAAGTCAAGGAATCTGGCCACAACGAATTTCTTTGTGCCCGCATCCTCCGTTTTATATTTCTTCTCTAAAGATTCCCACAATGCCTTAGCAGTTGTCATTGGGCTGTAGACGTTATACAACGCATTGTCCAACCCATTGAGGATATAGTTTTTGCAAAGGAAGTCTGCATGCTTCCAAGCATCAATAACAGCAACAGTCTGCATATTAAGATCGTCACCCAACTGTGGTGCATCCTCTTTAAAAAATCGAGCAAGATTCAAGGTGGTCAAGTAGAACAACATTTTCTGTTGCCACCTCTTAAAATCCCTCCCGTTGAACTTTCTTGGCCTCTCACCATGTCTAACAGGAGTTGACGCCACAAATGGCATAGTCGAAGCAACAGTCACCGATGGCCGAGCCAAAGGTACATTTTCATTTCCTGCAGATCCACCGGTTGATCCACTTCCAGTCAATGACACGTTTGGGTTGTTAGGTCAAAATGATTGTCCATAATTCAAATTTCCTGTTTCGGTATTCATGATTAATATTATTTATATTAAGTCCAAATATCTGTTTATACACGCTGCACTACACAAAAATCAAGTTGTCACTAAATAACTTAACACCAAAATTAATTTTAAAGTGACCATTAAGGAAATAATACTTCTGATACAAAATTAAAAGAAATATTAAATCCCACAGTCTACTATATGTATATATATTTATATTAGACTGTCAAGTGAGTAGTCCAAACAAAATAAGTAAAATAATTACTCAAATTTACTTTTCTTGATTCAGTTAAAAAACAATGTACTAATAAATTATTTTGTCACTTAAGAACCAAGAAGTAACATTTGGTTTAGTGATAGACTCTTTTCATTAGTAGCTTTGAGGTCCTGGGATCAAACCAATGTAGCAAAAAGAATGATTAGAATTTTGTGTTCTGCTTTCAACAAATGTACTGCGCATGCAGTAAGAAAAAAAAAACTACAACTAATATAATATAATATAATCTACAACAATATAATATACTATATTATAATGCAAATCAACTACAACAACTAATATAATATACATATATTATAATACAAACTATTGCAACTAATGTTGCAGCATTAAAAAATTACAACTAATATAATATAATATAACTAATATGATATAATATAATCTACAACTATATTATAATGCAAAGTTAACATACTGTAGCAGCAAGAAAACGATAACAAAGAAACAAGAGTGCAAGCGGTATTATACAGTTCAAGATTAGGTCCTTAAAAATTCATATTTTTCTCATTTTAAATTTAAATTTGATGAAATTTTCACCATTAACTTCAGAAAATTAAGAGGTATATGATAACGTAATTTATTTTCCAGTTTGTTATACTTCACAGAATCACATTAAAGGAATTATACCGATTAAAGTCTTAAGATTGTTGGACTTATACATATTGTAGGACAAATTAAAATGAGAAAAGTGCTGTAAATAAAAATACAAGATATACAATAAAGATTAAAATAACATAATGTAAAATTAACAGTATTAAAATTCAAGGATGTAGAAATAAACCAAATACAGATGATATCGAGGCTCGAGTTAGACTCAATGTCATTAAGACTTTAACGTCCCGTTACGGTGCTTTCGGTTGATTGACGCAAGCCTCCCAGGATACAATAATATTTTCTTCGTAGTAGGAGCACACCAAACTACGAAACTATCTAACTGAATATGGCAAATTCTCTCTATTGGACACAATGATAAAATGAAAATATTTGTTCTGCTTGCTCAATTTTTTCGTTCTTATTCTCATCTGTTTCAGCAAACATACACAACTATTTATAGCAAATTCTTAATGGGAGACATCATTGCCAAAATATTATGATAGAATAAAAAATTAATATACTAATCAAAACTCAAACTTTGAGGCAAGCATGCTCCACAGAAATTGATAAAGCTTGTTGTACAATTTTTGATGTATTGCAAGCATGCTGAACTTTTACATTGTTTCAAGATTCATTGTAATAAAATATTTCCATTCACCAACATCAAGATTCCTACACTTCACAATCACAAACCCATTTACAAACCCGAGGCCATGATCACCATCATACCATATAAATGAAACTTTAACTAGCCATTGATCAAGATATTACTTAGCCAAGAAAATCATAATTCCCAACGAAATAATCTTTGATACTATAAGGACCAAACTTTACCTTAATATATGCCATTTGTTTCTTCTTCAATAGTGTTAAATCTCTTGCTTATGAATTTGGGAAAGTTGAAGACTTGGCAATGCCCCTCTCCCTCTCACTCACGGTTGAAGACCCAACAAAATAAAAAGAGAAAAAATGATAAAAACAAATTTAGCGAATTACATTTTGACCCCAAATTAAAGTTTATGGTTTTAAACTTTGGCCTTATCAGATTTGAGGCATTACAGTATCATAGGTAGGATCTGGGCAAGATGTCTTCGTAATACAAACCTGCCTACAAACGTTAAGGAATAGGTCGTAGCCACTAGCTGTAGGCCGATAGCCAAACTAATGAACCGTTTGTTAATAAGTGAAATAAAGAAATTATATATCAAATACATCAAATATATCTCTCTAAAAGTGATAATAAAATTTAAAGATGAGAAAAAGACGAAGAGAAAAAAAAAAAAAAGTATCAAGGACTCATTATGCTATGGGTATCTGTTGGGTAAAAAATCCAAAACCTCACTAAATTTCATTTTTTCATTAGAAGGGTTCATTTATTACCAAAAACAAGTCATTTATGGTCATTATTCATTCTTGGGAGAGAATCGCATGCAACATTCCGAGTTTGCCAAGCCGGCTTCTCAATTGAAAGACCTTGTGGATATTCCAATTCGGATGGCTATTGACATCTCTCAACTTCACAAGAAGCGATATAACTTAGAAGGACAGGGCAGAAAGAACACATTAGCCATCTTCCTCAGGCGACTGGACAATTTGGTCTACTTGCTTGGCTATCATCACTTGATCTTCAATTGATCCAGCTTCAAAACCATTTTTATATTTGTCCAAGTACAAAAGCCTAATATGATTCCTTGAAAATTGACGTTACATTTTTTACCCCAAGTTCAAGTTTAGTAAGGTTTGATACACGAAATACCACCAAAAAGCCCAGATAAAATAACGTCCAATTACTGCTCATCATGAACAGTAACGCCCTTTACTGTTCACGTGAGCAATACCTTTTTCTAATTTTAAAAGAAAAAACTCACTTGTGCCAAAAATCCTTTTTTTTGCCCTCACATATAATGTCAAACTCGTAAATAAAGCTAGAAGCATAATGTATCTTTTTTCTCAAAGTGAAGGCTGCGGTTAAAATGTTCAGTGACGTTCACGAAGTCACTATCCAAAGCAATTCTTTCTTTTTCTTTTTAATTTCAAAATCTTTTCTAAGCCTTTTTTTTCGTCTTTCTTTTCTAAATCTAAGTCATGCCAAATGCTTCCTCTTTCTAAGTTGCTCTCACACACAATTAAAATCAAATTGAAGCATGAATCTTTCTTTAAACTGTTGTGGTGAGCCTAAAGAATCTGATAACAAATGGGCCTTAACACTCATGTGTAGAGCTCAACTATTGACTCAAAAATTTAAGATATTGGGTCTTGAGCCTATACATATTTATTAATAGCTCATTATTCTCCTAATCTTTTTATGTGACATAAATCCTTCTCTTTGCTCTCTAGTTTACTATGTGAAACTCCTAACAAATCTTCCCATTTTCATATGTGAACTCCAATTGGGCCTTAACTCTTCCTTGATCCACATTCATCACTGATGAATCCATCTTCACTACTTTCACAAGTTATTTAGATCTTTTTTTGCACCTTAACTACTACCATACTGGCCCAGTAGCTCTTCCCCATGCACCTCGCTGTACACCCCAGATCAACCATGTACCTCACCGTTCACCAACTTTAACTTCTGATTCTGGTCACCACCGACTTCCGATTTTGACGAAATCACCACCAACGGGCTCCTCTTGCGACAACGAAGCTTTTGATATACTTCACGTCTCACGAGACAGCTCCGAAAAAATTGACTCCAACGAGACCCACTTCGTTTTTTTCTTTTTCGGAGGCTCTACGATGACTTTCAGACTGCGCAAATGGTACCACTAGATTCTTTCAGTTGAGATGAGTCCGATCATATATAGTTTGTCAAGTTTTGCTCATGAAAATTTTTATTGATTTTCGCGAGCTTTCCGGGTTTTTTTTTTCCCGCAAAGTTTGATTTTTGCGTCACTCTACCCTCAACCAAGCTCTGGATACCAGTTTATTAGAATAATTCAGGGTAATAACGCATAAAAACAAGAAATTAAGACGAACACATGATTTACATGGTTCGCCTAAAGCTTACGTTCACGAGAAATAAAAGAATAATTAACTATATGATGAAACTGTTAGACACTCACTGAGCATCATTTAACTAATGTAATACATATGGCCTAAAAATTTCATATACGAAGCCGATTGTATCTCATTGTCTAAGCTTCAAGTTTGAACTTTGATAAGCACCCACCACACACAACTGTAAGCTTGCCATGTTCAATATACCTTCTAACTTGATTAGTTTTTAATCAATACAGTTAACAATCCAGCTATACCTTTTAACTTAATCATTTACCCATTTTTTGTCTCTACATTTGCCAACACAGAGATAGAATCAAATTATATTCTTACTTTAAAGTCGGACGTTGATGCTGCCTGAATAACATTCTTGGTATCAAAGACTCCTTTTTTCCAGTAACTTCTCCTGTTATTGCTATTTACTAGCCAGTTTACTATTTTTCTATTAATTTGCATTTGTAGTCTTCCGAATGCGTTAAATTATAATTTAATATGTGATTGAATTAAATAATTTTTCTTCGTACACCATTAATTGGATGATTGGCTCTCAAAAACATAAGACGAGTTGGTGGAATTTTAGCAAACTAGTCAAAAAGGTAAGATATTAACACTAGAGCAAACATCACACACACAGATCAGTATCTAAAAGGCTTGAAACTTTGAGCAGAAAGAAGAGAAATAAATGGAGTCAAAGCCTTTAAGATTCATAACCCTGACTAAAGAGCAAGATGGCATACATTCCTGATGGCCAGGCCAAGGCTTCTACCTGAAAGCCAAGGTTATTATGGTGGGAGTTTCAGATGGTTGGGTAGGAGAGGATGTGGCTGAGGCGTCAGTAGCCATTGACATAGCAGAAAACAGCAAAGTGAGAAAAAAAAATTTAGGATCGTTGCTCGTGAGAGATTTAAGCTCTGTATACCATAAAAAGAGATCAAACTCAAATGTATTTGAAAGGATTCGTATATTATTGCTTTACAGATTGTGAGTTTATATAGAAAAGTAATACAACATGATAAGATCAAATGTACACAAGAAGAGATAAAAACTATCTACGATGCTATCTATTGATCATGCTATCTACGCTGTGAGTTATGCTAATCTATTGATCAGGTATGCAAGATGATTGGGACTCTTTCTCAATAGCGATTTAAACCAAGGAACAAGTTCAGAACGACAACCCTTGTAAAAATAATGATACATGGTAGCTATCAGTAATACAAGATAAAATAACTATGACACGTTACAAAAATGGCAATCATTTTGAAAATTTAAACCAAACATATGTCAGTGGATTATACAATCTAGAAGGAAATGAATAACAGGGTAATCAGAGAGTAATCAGAGGCTCTAGTAGAAGAAGTCCAATTACAGCAGTTGTTGCTTCATCAGAGAGACATTGAAACTAACTTCTACTAGACTAGAATCAAGAAATGTATCATAAATTTAAGGGCAAAATGCAAATTAATGCTATCTCTTCAAAAAATGTGTAATTTACTCCATCACGGTATTACTAACAACACATTTAGCCTCCAAATTACCTTAAATGCTCTCATTTACTAATTTTATGCAGAAACCAAATATAATTTTCTGTAAGCAATGTACGCTTGGGATTTTTTTTTTTTTTTCTTTCAAATAGAGAGGATGCATGATGAAATGCTGGAGGAGCATTTCGATTTTAACTTATTTTAAACTATAAATAATTTTATAAGTTGTAACAAATAGCAGAGCTGCAACTTATTTTAAGCTACAAGCTATAAGCTATAAGCACTTTAAAAAGAAAAGCAACAATCGGGCCAAGTTGCCTAAACTTATTTGATGAATAACACATAGAGACCACCCGTAGCTCGTTATCTTCTTCGTCCCTCCTCCCACCTCTTAATCAAACACTCCTCTTATATCAGTCGATAGAAGGAAGAGCAAAAGCATTCACTCACCGAGCATCATTTACTTAATGTATCGGGCATATGAAGCCGATTGTATCTCAGTGTCTAAGCTTCAAGTTTGAACTCTGATAAGCACCCCACACGCAGAATTATAAGCTTGCATGTTCAACATGAGTTCCTCTGAAATAAATCTAAGAGGAATTAAGTACCTACTATACCTTCTAACTTTATTAGTTTTTAATCAATTACAATTAACAATCAAGCTATTTACTAGCCATTTTACTTTTCTTCTCTTAATTTGTATCTCTTGTTATCTTCCGAATGCGTCAAATTATAATATAACATGTGATTGAATTTACTTGTAATGTTAAATCTCTATTCATACTCTCCAACAATTAATAACCAAAACCTTATCATGCATCATCCCAAATAATTAAAGGGAGAATCATCTTACACCATTAATTAGATGATCGGCTCTCAAAAACATAAGAGACGAGTTGGTGGAATTTTAGCAAACTAGCCAAAAAGGTAAGATATTAACACTAGAGCAAACATCACACACACACACACACACACACATACACAGAGATCAGTATCTAAAAGGCTTGAAACTTTGAGCAGAAAGAAGAGAAGCAAATGGAGTCAAAGCCTTTAAGATTCATAACCCTGACTAAAGAGCAAGATGGCATACATTCCTGATGGCCAAGCTAAGGCTTCTACGTGAAAGGCATTAACTGCTTCTGCTACTCTTGAATGCTAGCTTGCTTGGTTACCACTTTGCACTATATGGTGCATATCTTCCTAGTTTTGAAGTTCAAGTTCAAAGAATAATTACTGCAATTTAAGATCTAAATGGCCTGCTGTAGTCGACGATGGGGAAATATCATCTGCAAAATTTAAGAAAAACTAATATACCAACCACTTCAAGAGTGAATGGTTATTACCGGCCCACATAGTGAAAGAAAAAACAAAACACAAATTCTATTATGATAATAGAGCACTGAATACAACCATGAAACTTGTCCGTTCCATTATTAAATGACAGAAGGAAATTGACAGAATCAAACCATATTAAACTCCAAAATACAGGCAAAAGGTGCATACAAAACATGAGAGAAACATAAGCGCTGACAAAAATTTTCTGGTTTGAGAGAACCTTACTGCCAGCTTATTAATGAACCCAAAAAGCCAATTGAGAATGTAAAAATCCAACAACAGTAACAGAAAATCCATCCTTATTGCCACTTCTGCTTAGTGTTTCCTTCATTTCCAGGAAAAAGACCATAAAATCATTGAAACCATAGTGATCTTACCTGCAAGATAGTTAGGAAGTCTAAGACTTTAAACCAATGTTGATGAAAAAGGATGCAACATGGGCAAAATTTACTTACACGTCAATTTGATTACGAAGCTTTGTCCCATCCACATTTAAGAAGATGATGCGAGTCCCTGATCGGAAGGATGAGGATGGATAATGACCTTGAAGCCCTCATCTTCCATGTCATCAAGACGCTGTTGGTAAATTTCTCTGGCTGAATTAGCAGCAGAAAAGTTGCACCACTTCACCTCAATCATCTATAGGGTGTTAATGTCCCCAAAACTAGAAGGGATCTCCTCAAGGTGTTTGCATCTGTGCACCACCAATTTCTCCAGAACAGGAAAGTGATCTTCACTAGACACATTCCATTCTTCAATATCGAGTGATTCTAATTTCAAGTACTTGAGTTTGGGGAACTCATCATCTTTTGTCTCCCATTCTTTCCCATCAAAGGCTTTAAACAATAATTTCAGAACTTCAAGGTTGGGGAGTGTTGAAATTGTTGCAATGTCACTCCATGGCAAACGGAACTTAGATAATGTCAACTTGTTCAGATTCGAAGGGAAGGTAAATCTTCCGTGAGATACCTTTCCGCCATAGTAAACCACCTTGAGGGACTCGAGTTGAATTAAAGAGTCTAACTCTGGAAAGATGTTGCAACTCTCAATATTGCTCTAAAATTTGGTAAATATGCACTTCAGTTTCTGGAGTTTAAATAATGAACGTATCATATCCCTTTAATTTGTCCCGTATGACAGAATAGGTGTGGAAAGAGTTTCTAGTTTATCTAAAAGGACATCGTTGACATCACTCTTCTCCCAAATGAAAGCAGCACGGTTATCAATGTGCAGATGCGTTAAACTTTCCATGCTCCAAGTCATATTTGGTAGAGAAACTTCACCTCTCATTCCCTTCACAAGGAAAGTTTCGAGGTTCCTGAGGTTAGCAATCGATGATGGGATAGAATTGCTCAGAATCCGAACTGCTAAGAGCCTCAACTGAACCAAAAATTCTATTTCAGGATTAAGCTCTTCCAGAACCAACCGACCCAAATCCAATATGTTAAGAAACTTGAAGATGCTAAAGATAGATGATGACGATGATATCATGTCCAAGTGAAATGCAGGGGCAAAATGCAGTAAGGAGCAAACATGCAAGCTAGAAGGCCACTTCTCAATCTCATTGAGCTCAGAGTAGACGCACAACCTATATTGCTCATAAGTTGTGGAATTTGGAGTATAAGATTCAACATAGCCATCTTCCTGCTGATGAAACTTGAGGTCGGTTGGAGAAAACGGTTCATCATTTCCATCTAGTACAAGCAAAAACTTTTCTTCTTTAGCTTTAGCCAAGCTAAAACTGTGCAAAAGATCATGAACGCAGAATGTTTTGACACCACCACTATATCCTCTTTCAGCAACTATTACTAGACTTCTACCCATTAGATCCATCAAGCAGTCTTTTGCTATATCCTCTGAACTTTTCTGATCGGTCTTCTGTATGAATCCTTCAGCAGACCATAACCATATAAGCTTCTTTGCCGAAATTTCTTTGTCCTCTGGAAACCCTCCTAAATAAAGGAAGCATGGACGCAAATGATATGGTAAATTCTTGTAACTCAGTTCCAGTACTCCCACGCTTAAATTTTGCATGTCCCCACCAGTGTGTCGGCTTAAACTTTCTGCAACTTGTTTCCACTCTTCTTTCTTTTTCTTTGCAAGAACTCCAGCCACCAGAACAACTGCAAGAGGTAGTCCTTTGCACCCTTCTACAATCAGCTTCAGATTTTTCACTTGTTCTTTAGGACATCTTCCACCAGGAAATAGCTTTTTCTGCAACAACTCGAAACTTTCGTCATCAGTGAAAAGACGAAGGTGATAAGGAATGCTATGTGCTTGAACATTCGAGGCTATTTCTTGCAATCGAGTTGTGAACATAATTCTGCTTCCATTGCAATCATCGTCAAAACATCTCCTTAAAGCAGTCCATGCTTTAATATCCCAAATATCATCTATGATAATCAAAAACCTCCGTCCTTTCAGACATTTACGCAACATGTCTTTCAAATCTGCATTAGTCCTTTGATAGGTTCCTTCAGTGAGCTCAACAACTTGATCTAAAATGTCAAGCAAAACCTGCCTCTCCTGAAATACTTGAGAAATACAACACCATGCTCGAACATCGAAGTACTCCACAACGAGAGGATGACTATACAGCTTTTTGGTTAGAGTTGTCTTGCCAAGCCCTCCCATTCCAATGATCGAAATAAAGTTCAGCTGCTCTAATCCTCCTATTAGTTGCTCTATTATATTTTTGGCCTCATCCTCGAAACCAACAATCACTTCACGCATTGTTGACAACTTCTCACCAGAAATCTTCTGATTAATTCTTTTTATCTCTTTCTTGATTAGCTTAACCTCTTCCATGACAGTAGAAAACCTCAACATACGATGCCAGACTGGATCATCTCTTAAGGAAATAGGTTCAGTGGCATTTTTGGCTTCATTTGCCATATTTGTGATGCGTATCTCAAGAGCTTCTTGTTCTCCAATTTCAATGCACTGCTCTTCAGATTTGTCAAGAAAAGATATCAAGAACTGTAGTTCATTCTGGAGATTTTCAATCCAAAGCTTTGCAGCTTTTTCAATATGAGGCTTTACAAAACGAGAAATTATAATAGCCCTATTATTCAACAGCTCATTTAGTTCTTTGAGGGAAATTGTCATACCTCTCTGGGCACGGGTCTCCCGGAAGTTAGATGATGTAGCACGGGAATAGATCTTCCTCATATCTGCCTTGATAAGCTGGATCTTCTCAAGCAAATCAGGCAGGAGATTGCTCATCTCCTCGGCCATGCCTTCTTTGTCCTCATTGACCTGAAAAGAGTATATGGCAGACCTTGCTTCGAGAGCCATAACGTCCATAAGACTCAGAATATCCTTAATTTCCGGATGCACATGATCACCATTTTGTGTCTCAATATAAAAAGTTCTCAGGAGTCGTATGCCTTCCCGAAGGGTTTCTAATTAATCTTTCATAGGGGCTATGGAACTGGTTTCATCTTTTACCAGATCCTCCATAGATAATAAACTGATGAGCTTACGCCTTCCAAGCGACGGTAGAAGTATAGTATTAGCCATGGACATCATTTTTTCATTCATATCGCGGACATGCAAGTCTTCAATAAGACGAGCTACCTTATCTAACTGATCTCCTATATGATATCGATGTAATTTCACATAGCGAGGGTGTGGATTTGTAGCCGTCTTCGTTGTGAGAAAAGATCTAACAACCTTCAAATCCTCGCGTAGGCTTTCAAAGTGATCCTTAGTTGGAATCTCCACACTTGCATCATGGCTTAGTAGCTCTGCCAGTTGTTCAAGGAGAAAATCAATAAAGCCCACCAGAAGAGAAAATGGTGCATCTGATGTTAATGACATTGAAGCAACCCCGACGCCTACATAAAGACTTGTCTCTTTCCCATTGGCCGTATAGAGTAGCGCAAGAGAAAGGTCACTATTTTCATCCATTTTGTTAATCCAACAACTGAAGAAAAACGATGCTGCTTTGGTAGCAACATATCCAACCTCCTCCTTGAGATAATACACAACCCCCTTGCTTACTTTGAGTTTAGCAACAAATTGAAGGGAATTTCTTAGAAATCTCAGCCTTCTCTCCAGCGTGTTAATAAGTTTATTCACCCCAACAATAGATGTTCCCTCGGATTGTACCAGATCCTTCATATTCTCTAATACATAGTCAATAAATTTCACCTGGAGATCACCTTCAATATCCCCCTGTATCCGTAATTGTTTGATACGATGATAACATTGATGGACTTCCAGCTTAATAAGCTCAATCTTTTCTTGCACAGAGATCAGCGAACCATCCAAATCTATGGGCACTTCTCCACCCCCAAGTGAGAGAATGACTTCTCCCACATCTTGTTGGACTACAGCTCTAATTTTCTTATATCGGTCTTTTATCTCCTTTCTATTAATCCGCATCAGTTTTTTGGACATGAAGAACGTCCTGAGAAATCTGAGCTCAATCTTAAGGGTGCTGATTTGTTCCTTCACTGAAGAAGAGCAGCTCCCCTATTGTTCCAGGTAGTCCAGGCATTCTAGTGAATCTTTAATCAAACCCTCCATCTTCATCCCTATCCTCTCTATTTCTCTTCTCTTTCAGTCGAAATATCTTTGATTAAGTGAGAAAAATGTATTGGAAGCTGAAGGTGTTTGCAATTGTGATCTCAGTCAGTCTTCTCAGTAAGTCATTTTCTTTTTCCTTTTTCGCCTATTCCCAGTAATAGAATAAAATAAAAGCAACACGGAGACAGTGACAGCTAAAGTCAACACAATAAATGCTATTAATTTCTTACCCATCAAATGTCGCTACAATCACTCACCCTATGTTAGGATTGCACATGGGAAAGGATCAGAAACGTAAGGTAAATGAAGAAAAATAAAAGAAAATAAAGGAAAATAAGTTAAATGATTAAATGAGTTATTTTTAAAATAAGTGTATAATATAGCAGTTACTTTTTGTGGAATAAAATGGGTCTATCTATATACTTGTCCTGAAAATAGGTCCCACTGCCACGTGTTTGGTTCTACAAGATTCGGCAGCTCTTCGGAGGATCATTTCACTTCGGGAGACCATTCCATCTCAGGGCCCGTCACTTGTCCATTTTAGTTATTCCTTTAATCTATTAAATTTGTCATTTATCAAATAACCTTCTTACCCTTATAACATACATCATCCCTTATAAGTGTTAGGATATAATTATTGTCTTTGTCCCTTAGCTTGCGAGAGGTCATATGACTTACTTTTGGGCTATCATGATGGCTTGACTTTCATTTGATTTTTAATACCTTGTTATTAGTTGTTTTTCATATGCTCCTCCATTGATATTTTAACTTTGTTATTCTATCTAACTTTGTATTTTAGTATTTTTAGTCATATCTATGATTATCAGTTTTATATTCGCAACTTTGATCACTCTCTTGAGATTTCTCTCAATATCTTTTATTTATTGAGTATTATTTCACTCATTCTATTTGGTATTTTTCATATATAGGGCGGTGATATTTTTTAGGAAGACTCTAAAGAATAATTTTTCAGGACCATTGCTTTCTAATTGGTTTATATGTGTTCTGAAAATAGACGATCTAATGTTGTTCTATACATAAATGTATTTTGTTATTGTATTGAAAACTATACAAACTTAAGTTGTTAAAAGACTTGTAGTGAATAGATTAATAATCTATTCAGATCTTTAGGTCGAGATTCGAAGCCTGACACAATGACAGCTAAAGTCACCACACAATTTTGATTGATTATCAAGGTACCACCTGTAGCTACACCGACTGTGATCTCTTCTGTTAATATAATAGAGTATATTTTTTTGGGTCAAAATAGAGAGAGTATCTTAAGATAAAAGGTACAAATATTGTTGTTTACGCCAAGACAACGACAGCTAAGGCTTCGTCTTTCTTTCTTTTTTTTTTCCTTTTTTTTTTTATATCTCAAATGACAACTAAAGTCAACCCACATATAACCTGACTAAAGAGAAGGACTTCTTTCTTTGTTTCTTCCTTTCTCAAATGTCAGCTAAAGTCAACTCACATATAGACCAACAATCAATTGATAAATTTTTAGGTATAGCGGTATATCTCCACACGTGTACTAAGTTAGTCAAAGACAAAACTTCAAAGCAGTGGAGAGTGCTGAATCCCTGGGGACATTTTTTATTTTCTTTCTTTCTGAACTAAAGAGAAGAATTTTAGCAATTAAATCAAGGAACAAGTTAACAACGGCACCCGTTGTAAAAATAATGATACATGGGACTCATCAATAATACACGATAAAATAATTATAATACGTTACAAAAATGGCAATCATTTCGAAGATTTTTCCTTAAACCAAATAGATTATACAATCTAGAAGGAAATGAATAATAGGGTAATCAGAGGCTCTAGTAGCAGCACTCCAATTAAAACAGTTGTTGCCTCATTAGAGAGACATTGAAACTAACTTCCATTGGACTAGAATCAAGAAATGTATCATAACTTTAAAGAAAAAATGCAAATTAATGCTATCTCTTTAAAAAAATGTGTAATTTACTCCATCATGGTTTCACTGAGATGCATTTAGCCTCCAAAATACCCCAAATGCTCTATTTTCTAATTTTATGCAGAAACCAAATATAATTTTCTGTAAGAATATTTTGGATATTCTGGGGGTCAAGTATACCTTTTTAAAAATCACAAGTTAGTAAATGATTATTTTGATATCAAAAGAGAATAACTCACATATTTGATCTATAAAGAAATATGAACTAAAAATAAAAAGAAAATAATGAAAACTTGTCTATGCTTAAGAATGCTTAAATAAATGAAGAAGTAATCTAAAATAGTAATTATTGGGTACTTAGGGGGAAAAAAAGGAAAAAAAAAACGTACATTTGGGAATCTTTTTTTTTTTTTTTCTTTTTCAAATAGAGAGGATGCATGATGAAATGCTAGAGCTGCATTTCAATTGTAACTTATTTTAAGCTATAATTAATTTTGTAAGCTGTAACAAATAGCAGAGCTGCAACTTATATTAAGCTACAAGCTATAAGCAGTTAAAAAAGAAAAGCAACAATCAAACCGAGCTGCCTAACTTATTTGGTGAATAACACAAAGAGAACCCTCACAACTCGTTATCTTACAATTAACACGACTGAATCGTCGCAATCTCATCGAAATTCAAACTTATAATCAAGCATACAATTAATTTTGACAAGCTGCCTAAACTTATTTTGATCAAGATTTCAATCAATTCCTTTGTCTTCAAATATGAACTGTGTAACATTTTAGAAAAGGAACTTTGAGGAGACTATGAGATAGTTGTTGTTGTAACAATCTATCCTATGGAAGGTGTCATGTCCACTGATGGAAAGATGCAATCCAGTTCAGACTAAAGAGGACGTTAAGCAAAATAATTAGAGGATGCACGATGGTGCTGCTTATATAGCTATTAATCAAGGGAAAGTTCACCTACAAAATGAAAGAAAAGATGGACAGAGATTGACAAAGTTTTAACATATCTGGAAGTTCTCATATACCCAGGGTAGAAACATAAATGCTGAAGGTCCACTGACTCAAAATTCAAATTGTTCTTTAATTTGTAGATCCAAGGTCCTTAAGGTTATATAGATACTACTTCTTTGTAGGTGAGAATAATCAACATACACCAATCAACAGAATACTTGGAAGAGACTGCCAAAGACCACGACAGTAATGCAAAAAGCTGCATAAACTTCCGATAGACTCAAGCCTTCTATTCCTGAAAACCAGCATAAAAAGTCAAGGTAAAACTAAAAATACACATGGACCAAGGCTTTGCTTATCATGTATGAAAAAAATTAAATAAACAAGTGAAACAAAATACTAACTGGAGAATGTATGCTAAGACTAAATATATTTATGAAGCAGAAAATGTAAGATTTGAATTTAGGGTTAATCAGGCTGTAGAATCCATAAAGGATCAGTCAGGAAAGAACTAACTTTCAGTCAGATACGTAATGATAGAAGGCAACCTATAATGAAAACCTATAATGAAATTCTTAGAACAGTTCGGAGTGAACCTCACATACTGTGGGGGCCACTTGTATGTGAGTGGTTTGATGGTCAATCCAGCGGTGTTAAGTATCATGGGTTTTCATCTTAAAACCAATTGGTGTCAAGCGGTGTTTGCCCATGACATTATTAATTGGTCTTCTTTGAGATGAGAAGCCGATGTGGGATTTCTTAATAACCCCCTCATGTCAGCGAGAGCGAAACAGGATGGGTCAACCTATAATAAAAATTCTTAGAATAGCCCGGAGTGAACCCCCTCACATAGTGCATGACCTTATTAATTGGTCTTCTTTGAGATAGGGAGCCGATGTGGGATTTCTCAACACGTGGGCTAACCAAAGAACTTCTCCAACCTTATAACATTGTAGGTTCGTCAATTGAACAATAAATTTAATTTGGGTCAGACATCTATAAAGATTAAATGATAAACAAATATGTTTGAAAAAAAAATTAAAAAATAAGAAGAAAATAATAATTATTACCATAAGAAGAAAATGTCATTGAAAGAACAAGACACCAATGAGCCTACCAAAAAAGGCCTTCCTTGACCCAAAAAAAGGCCTTCCTTGAAAGGAGTGCCATCAGAGTTTGAATGGAATATCTTCCAAGATCTAATTTTACCATCTTTATGTGGCAACTTACACCCTCAATTGAGAAGTAAACATTGAGTAAGAAACTAAATGACAAAGATTCTAAAAGTTTCTTGATTCGTTTATTTAGCTACGCAAAGTATTCCATTAACCTTAATAAAATTAGGTTACAAAAACTTTTTTTTTTTTGGTCATGAGAAAATATAATTAATCGGAAGGAAAATACAAAGTTTATCCAACACCAGTAGGCTCAATGTCCTGCTTAAGTAAGGAACAAAGGGGAGGGGTAGATTAGACATCCAATCAATGGTCAGGCTATTTCTGGCTTTGCTCTTGGCAATCCAGTCACACACTTGGTTGGCTCTTCTCCTTATGTATTGAAATCTAATAGTAGAAATCTCCGCTACAATCTTTTGGACATCCTCCATAATTAGACAAATCCTCCAATGGGGCACACGTCTCGGGGAATTGATTGTTTTGAAAATCGCCTCAGCATCACTTTTCAATATGATGCAAACACCTCTGAGGTTATTCGCGAAAATGCAAGCATTATGGATCGCTAGGGCCTCAGCTTCAGCAGCGGAACTGTATTTGACAAACGCCGCATGACCATCAACTAGACTTCCATTCCAGTTACGACAGACCCAAGCTGTAGCAGCTCTCCCATCCCTACAAAAAGAGGCATCAACATTAATTTTCAGACAATCCCTAGGGGGAGGGGACTAGACAATAGGGGGACTAATAGTCTCAAGGTTGGAAAAACCGAGAGAAGATCGAGGAGTTGGATCTAAGGCATCATGGTACTCTGAAATCGAACATTGAACATTAATGATCGCTTTGATAATATCAATTCTCTGGTTCTCCAAACAGAAACCATTTCTAACTTTCCAAATTTTCCAGCAACAGAACGCAATCTTTGATGCTGCTTCTCCTATGCAGTACCCTACTTCAGAACGTCTATGAACAAGCTCAAGAAACCAAACACCAAAACAAGTGATATTGGGACCAATAGAACACTGCAGAGGGGAAACAAACCAAAAATTGACCATTGTGATGCTTTGATTTGGCCCCTCACTTGTGATGGACTTTACAGTGTTAAAACAGGGTATTGGACTACTAGAAATGTGCTTTCCTGTCATTACCCAAGTGGTGATGCCCCTGGCACATCCTATACCCCCCCTGAGAGTTTGTGGAAAATTATTTGGAATATCAAAGCCCCTCCTAAGATTAAAATTTTCATTTGGAAAGCTTGCAACAACTGCTTACCTACACAGGAGAATAGGTTCAAAAGAAGATGTGCAGATAGTCCCATTTGCCAAATTTGTTCTCAAAAACTTCAAGTAAACCAAAAACTAGCTAAGTAAGCAAAGATTTCATTTGGGTTGAAATCCAATTTTACCAACTCAATCTCTTAATTATTCCATATAGCCTACGACTATTGTTTTTGGCTTTAATTGCATCAAATTTTGACATAATCACATTTTGTGCAAAAGGTAATCCTAAGGTTAGGGGAGGGGGTAAGATTTTTTATGTTGATCTAATATGGATTCAACTTCATTAAATTGAAGAAGATCTAAATATCAAATTTTTATACATTTGCATCGAATATAAACCGAGGGAATGATTTTAGGTAACTTAGATTCGTTTAAATTTTGTATCTAGATTGTAATTATTTTCGGTTTCGACTTTGGATCATGGACTTGTGGTTGGTTTTAGACAAGGGTTTTAGGCTTAGTTCTAGCTTATATTTGACCTTGTTTATAAACTCTGTCTATCTTATTGATTTTTTTTTTCAATCCAAATTTTTTACCCATCTGTTATTAACTTATGATTATTTTTTATTACTCTATTTTTACAAAAGAAAAAATAATAACTTTGTGCCTCTTGCCCCTAGCTTTATGTGGCAAACATGCCGCACTACTTTAATTTTGTTGAATGTCTTTAAACATGTTTGTTGGGATTATCAAATTTTAATACTTCAGTCTACATTGTTTTATGAGAGTGCTCATTTTGCTCAAGTACATGTAAATGGAAGAGTTTTCTATGTATCTTTGTTGACAGATTTGACTTGTATCTAGTCTATAATTAATTTTTGAATTTAGCGTTAATATTGAATATACCTCCAAAAAACTAAAAAGTAATGATAACAAGAGATTCAATTGAGTATTTCGTCATATAAAATTATTACTTTTAGAGTTATAGAAATATGAAGAAGATAATTATTTTAAACACCAATAAAATCAGAAGTTGCTCTTCTTTCAAAGAGAGGAGGACGATCCCCAATGTTGCTCCACGTAGGAGTCTAAGTCATGTATCAATCTTAATTTGAATATGTATGTATGTATATATGTCATCAGGTCAAGGTGTATGTCTATAACTTGTTTGCCTGTTTTGCTTGTATCAAAAAATTATGAGACAACGCCAAGTACTAGAAGTTGAAAAGAAAAATATATTTTGAGAACAAATTGGCATAATGCAACATAACGAGCTAAATTGCAAGAACGGTGACTATTAATAACCAAAATATAATCATGCGTAGCTAAGCAATAAACAGCCAGACTTTGAGACCTCCTAACAAATTTAAAAACTAATAGAATCAAACTGTTTCTACCCCTTTTATGATGCAGCGGCTAGGTGACCCCAGGGGGGGGGGGGGGGGGGTGTAGCATGGTAATTACATATTTTTTTTTAAGTACAACGTGCACATGCTGGATTTTGTAATTACATATTAAAAAAAAAAAAAGGTATAATGCTGCCATGCTGAATTGCTGACAGCCACTGGCCACTTCTGCTTTGCAAAGTTAAAAAAGTACAAAAGATTGCTTTTTGATCAAAAAGAATCTGTTCATCAAAAAGTTAACTTTTTGATCAAAAAGTGTTCTTCATCAAAAATTTGCACATCTTTTTGTTTGGTAACTTATATAGAGCGAGATGTATTTAATAGTATTGACTATGAGTTAATTATTTAACGATTTTAAAATATAACAACACGTCGAGGACAGTTGTAAAATGTGCACATGCTGGATTTTGTAATTACATATTAAAAAAAAAAAAAGGTACAATGCAGACATGCTGAATTGCTAACCGCTACTAGCCACTTCTGCTTTGTAAAGTTAAAAAAGGACAAAAGATTGCTTTTTGATAAAAAAGAAACTGTTCATAAAAAAGTTAACTTTTTGATCAAAAAGTGTTTTTCATCAAAAATTTGAACCTCTTTTTGCTCGGTAACTTATATAAAGCGAGATGTATTTAATAGCATTGACAATAAGTTAATTATTTAACGATTTCAAAATATGACAACACGCCAAGGACAGTTGTAAAAAGTATTTTTTTTATTTACAAAGACTTCATAAATATTATAGTGCTTATATTTTTGTAATTGTTATATGTTTTAGTATGCTTATTTCTTCATAATTGCTATAATATGTTTAAATAGTTTATACATAAATGAGTTTCTCGACCCCCAGTTATTAACCCTGACCCGAAATACCTGTAGTGCATATCCTAACCTCGAGTGCCTGAATCCGCCACTGGGGGGAGGGGGGGGGGGGGGGGGTGGGGAGGAGGAGGAGTAAACAGAAGTAAACCCGTCAACAGAAAGACACTATCAAGATGTAGCAAGCTCATGAAATTTTTTTACAAGCTAAAGACTATTGTCCAGTAACTTTTCTTGTTATGATAATTTACCAGCCATTTACTTTTTTTCTTTTTAATTCATATCTCTTGCAGTCTTTCCAAATGCATAGCTTTAGCATATCTAACTTTAGAATAATTGCAGCAAGTTAAGATGTAAATGGCCTACTGTAACTGACGATGAGGAACTAATATATGCATTTGCGATGAAAAAACTTACACAAAATTTGAGAAAAACTATTGCCAGCTTAGTGAAAGAAAGAGCAAAACACAAATTTTACTCTGATATTTGAACATACAACAATGAACCCTGTCCATTCAATTATTAAATGATACGAGGAAATTGACAGAATCAAGCGACATAAAAGGCCAAAATACAAGCACTCATTAGACAAACATAAGTGCTGACAAAATTGTCTGGTTTGAGAGAACCTTAATGCCAGCTTATTGATGAACCAACAAAGCCAACAGAAAATTCATCCTTACTCCACTTCTGGTAAGACTTCTCCTTCATTTTCCCGGTAAAGGAGCAGGAACTATTTGAAATTATAGTGATTGTACCTGCAAGATAAATAGGAAATCTAAGGCTTTAATCTAATGTTGATAAAGAAAAGGGATGCAACAGAAACAAAATTTACTTACACATTTATGAAGATGATGTGAGGCCTTGATCCGAAGGATAAGGATGGATAATGACCTTGAGCTCTTCATTTCCATATTCCAGCTGTTCTTGGTAAATACTTTTGGCTGAATTTGCAGTAGAGAGATTGCACCATTTCACTTCAATCATTTGTAGGGTATTAATATCCCCAAAACTAGAAAGAATCTCCTCAAGATTTTTACATCTGTGCACCACCAGTTTCTCCAGAACAAGAAAGTGATCCTCACTGGACACGCCCCATTGTTCAATATCCAAAGCTTCTAATTTCAAGTATTTGAGTTTGAGGAACTCATCATCTCTTGTCTTCCATTCTTTCCCATCAAAGGCTTTAAACAACAATTTCAGAACTTCAAGGTTGGGGAGTGTTGCAATGTCATTCCATGGCAAACGGAACTTCGATAAAGTCAACTTTTTCAGATTTGAAGGGAAGGTAAATTTCCCGGGAGATACCTTTCCGCCATAGTAAAACACCTTGAGGGACTCGAGTTGAATTAAAGAGTCTAACTCTGGAAATTTGTTGCAACTCTCAGAATTGCTCCCAAATTCAGTAAAAATGCACTTACAGCTTTAACTCCTCGAGAAGGCTTTTGAATTGACTCTTCGTTGAAAGCTCTAGACTGCCATCACAGCTTAGTAACTCTGCCAGATGTCCAAGGAGAAAGTCAATCTCACTAGAAATCTTCTCAATCTCACTAGAAATCTTCTTATTAGTTCTTTGTATCTCGTTCTTGAATAGTAAAACCTCTTCCATGACATCAGAAAGCTTCAACATAAAATACCAGACTGGATTATTTCTGGAAAAGACAAGGTCGGTGGCATATTTTGCTTCATTTGTTATATTCACGGCCCGTTTCGCAAGAGCTGTTAGTTCTCCAACTTCAATCCACTGCTCTTCAGAGATCTCAAGTAAAGATATCAAAATTTCTAGGTCATTCCGGACATTCTCCATCTGAAGCTTTGCAACATTTTTTATATGAGGCTTTAGAAAACGAGAAATTGCATCAGCCATCCTATTCAGTAGCTCATTTAGTTCTTTGAGGATAATTGCAATACTTATTCGGCCATGTGTCTTGGGGAAGTTAGATGATGTAGCGTGAGGATAGATCTTCCTCATATCTACCTTGATAAGCTTAATCTTTTCAAGCAAATCAGGTAGGAGACTGCTCATCTCCTCGGCCAAGCCTTCTTTGATTTCATTGACGTGAAAAGAGTATATGGCAGACCCTGCTTCAAGGGCCAGAGCGTCCATAAGATTGTGGATATCCTTAAATTTTTGATGCACAGTATCACCCTTTTGCGTATGTATAAAAAAAGTTCTCAAGAGTCGCATGTCCTCACCAAAGGTTTCAAATTGATCCTTCATATAAGCTGGCAAACTAGTTTCATCGTTTACTCGATCCAGTATACAAAATAAATTGATGAGCTTAAGCCTTCCAAGCGACTGCAGAAGTAGTGCATTATTCATGGTCATCATTTCTTCACTCGTATTCCTAACATAGAAGTCTTCAAGAAAACGAGCTACTTTGTTTAGCTGTGAAAGAAGATATAAAGAGAATTAAGCAACAGAAGACAGACGTAGGTTATTGAAGAGAGGTGACGTTAGTCATACACATCTGATACCATGAAAGAAGATATGGGAAAATATTTTCCTTGCTTTACTGTGTTAGCAGATACACTATTTATAGTGTTGTACATGATTAAGAGATTGTGTAAAAGTAGAAGACTACAACAAATAACAGCAAGATTACAACGAAGAAATTGATTATAGCTAATCTTATAAAATACAACAACTAAATCGATACTTTGTTTACCTGAGGTCCTATATGCGCTCGATATGATTGCAATTGGTCAGCGTGTTGCATTGGAGTTGTCGTGAGTAAAGATATCACAAGCTTTAACTGCTCGCAAAGGCTTTCAAATTTGTCCTCTGTTGGAATCTCCACACTTCCATCACGGCCTGGTAGCTCTGCGAGTTGTTCGAGGTAAAAATCAATAAAGCCCACCCGAAGAGAAACTGTTGCATCTGATGAAAATCACACTGAAGCATACAGGATGGCACGATAAAGACTTGTGTATACTTCATTGGCCTTATAGTGTAGTGCAAGAGAAAGGTCACTATTTTCATCCATTTTGTTTATCCAACAACTGAAGAAAAACGATGCTGCTATGGTAGCCGCATATCTGACCTCCACCTTAAGATGATACAGACGGTTCGAGATTAATTTGAGTTTAGCAACAGATCGAATGGAATTTCTTAGAAATCTTAGCCTTCTCTCCAGGGTGTTAATAAGTTTATTCACCCCAATAACAGAGTTGACCTGATCGGATTGTATCAGATCCTTCATATTCTCTAACGCATAATCAATACATTTCACCTGGAGATGACCTTCAATATGCCCCTGTATCCATAATTGTTTGAAAAGATGATAACATTGATGGACTTCCAGCTTAATAAGCTCAATCTTTTCTTGCACAGAGAACAGAGAACGATCCAAATCTATGGGCACTTGTCCACCCTCAAGTGAGAGAATGACTTGTCCCACATCTTGTTGGATTACAGCTTTAATTTTCTCATATCGGTCTTTTAACTGCCCGCTCTCAATCCAAGTCATTTTTCTGGACATGATGAACGTCCTGAGAAATTTGAGCTCAATCTTAAGTGTCTTGATTTGATCCTTCACCGAAGCAGAGCTGCTCCTCTGTTCCTCCAGGTAGTCCAGGCATTCCAGTGAATCTTTAATCACACCCTCCATCTTCGTTAATTTTTCTTCGTTAACACTTCTCTTCTCCTCCACAACCACCTTATCTTCAATCTTCTTCTCTTCTGTTTCCTCAACCTTCTTTTGTTCAGCTTCCTCAACTTTTTTCCTATCAAACTTATTGCTCGTTTTCTTTTTCGTCTTTTGTTTTACCACTTTGGAATCAACTGAAGTATATGAGGGTTCAACATAATCAGGGGGCAAAACAATTTCCTTTTCTTCTACCTTTATTCCCTTCTCCTCAATTGCCTTTTTCACCCTTTCTGCAATCTTTAAGGCAGTCAAATTATTGGGTTCCATACTCAATACATTGTTGACATCCCTCAATGCAAAATCAAGCCTATTTAAAGCATCATAACACCTTGTCCTCTTCAACAAAGCCTTGCTATACTTGGGAGCAACTTCAAGTGCTAAATTGCACTCATGTATCGCTCTTGGATACTCACCAAGACCCATTTGCATATAGCAAGCAGCCATATTACTACGCAAATAAGCAACATCAATATGGCTTCTTGGTAGCAACTTAATAGCCTTTTCATAGACTAGCATAGCACCCTCGTGATCGCGTTTTTGAAACAATTTGTTGCCTTCTTCCTTTAATTCTTGAGACATATTGATAAAGACAGCAGTGTCTTCATCAAATGTCTTTTCGGTACCTTTACTACTATTACTACGCTTCAAATTTGCATCACTTGATTTTGAGCCTACTTGACTTTTCTTTTTCCGAGTAGGCTTTCCCATTTCTCCAAATAATCCAACAAATTCGGAACAATATATCCTAAATCAAATCTAAAAAATATTCTATATTAATCCAATACACACCTCACAACTTTATTCTCTAACAGGAGCTTCGTGCACGAACTGCCCGATTATTTTC
This sequence comes from Ehretia macrophylla, assembly GCA_037974665.1. NCBI lineage: Eukaryota > Viridiplantae > Streptophyta > Magnoliopsida > Boraginales > Ehretiaceae > Ehretia > Ehretia macrophylla. The sequence continues at coordinate 69,774,724 of CM075781.1, forward strand.
TTCCCAGCAAGAAAACCCTGAAAACAAAGTAAGAATAACTAAACCCATCTCAGTCGAATATCTTTGATTAAGTGAGAAAAAAAAAGTATTGGAAGGAAGCTTTGCACCAAAAAAGAAACTGCAGCAGTGCGTATTACTTCCAACAGCTGAAGAAGGTGTTTGCAATTGTGATCAAAGTCTTCTCAATAAGTCTTTTTTTTTTTTTTTTTGGCCTTTTCCCATTAATAAAATAAACAGAACACCGAGCAATGATCAGCTAAAGTGAACACAAAAGAATCACCAAACATCATCAATACATTATAATAAGATTAGTAAAACTCGGCGGGGGTTGATTCTTTCTAATACCAAACGCTCAGAAAACAACAAATGAATATGGCATCTCGACGGCCGAATCAATGTCCCTTCACGTTTTGTCATAAGCAAGTTTTGTGTCTACGCGCTTCTAGGATTCCAAAGAGCTTACTACGTATGACTTCAAAGAGCTTCAGGTATTGCAATAGTGATGAAAGTCTTCTCAGTAAGTCAACAATGAAGCATCAAGCGATTTCATCTATACTCTTGTGCACGTTGATAGTGGGTATATATGACTCTTGTGCATCTATATTCTTGCCTACATGGAAGTATGGCATTAATCATAACTAAAGAGACTGTTAGCAATTTAAATCAAACACACATAATTGATTGCATAATCACGAAGGAAAGGAATAATAGGGTAGGTGTGACACGAAATTATATTGGATTAGTAAATCCAAGCGGCTACTACACAATATAATTAAAGTTGGATTAGTAATTCTTGCCCTTTACCTAACTCGTAGAAAATTGCAACAAGTCACTTTCTTTGTTTCTCTGCCAAATATTACCGTTCCTAGTTTCTATCTAAGTTTGTACTATGCCTTAGTTTTGCATTTGTGCTATTATAGCCGAAAGAGATAATGCGTTTGAGATTGATGCGTGTTTGTTTGTTATTGTTATCGAATTTCTATGGACCTAGTTGTTTGTTGGATTACTAGAATGAAAACTAGAAACTATTATTCTTCAAGTCCATTTTTATTGTGAAATGGATAATTAGTTTTTGTGACAATTAAAAAAAAAAGGGTAATTTATCGAAATAATTCTATTTTTTTTTTTGACATTTAAGTCTCTTATATTTATTTTGGACAAAATAGTCCTTCATCTTTCATTTTAGTGACAACCGTTAGTACTTAGAGTAAACTTCGTAAAAAAAAATAACGTTAGTGAGCTCGTGGATGGGATTTGGCAGCAAAATGCACAAATCTTTAGGGGTGAAATTGTCATGCGATAAAATATAAGAAACCTAAGGTTTATGTATTTTGTGGCCACGTGCCATCCATATGCTTACTAATGTTATTTTTTGACAGATTTTATTTCAAAGACAAACGGTTGTCACCAAAATAAAAGATAAAGGATCATTTTGTTCAAAATGAAACATAAATGATCATTTTGTTCAAAATGAAAGATAGGAGACTTAAATATCAAAAAATACAAAGATCCATGACTATTTTGGTAAATTATCCTTCAAGAAATTTGTATGTCTTCACAAGAAATTCCTTGGTTAAACAAGTCATACAAAGATCTATATAGAAGCATCTGTCACATTCCGAAAATGTTCAAGGTAACTCTAATGACATGGTTGTCGTAAGTCTAAAATAGTCACTTCCTCAGCCTGCTGATGTAATTGTATTTGTAGCACTTAAATCGTGAAATTTAATCCACAATTGCATTACAATATGAGGCATAAATGCTACAATTTATATAAATTTTGTTGCAATGTAGGTTGAATGAAAAAGTGAATAAATGGGAACCCCTAAAGAGGACACGCAGTACCCTACGCCTATCCTTCTTGATCCAATTGAAGATGAAGATCTCTCAACTCAGGCAAATTTATCAATTATTGGTAGTGTTGTCGTTGACATACCTATCCCCCCTGGTATTGTTAAGAAAGTTGTTAACAGAAACTGGGGCTTTCAAGAGCTCGCTGAGGTCCAACCCCTTAAGTACAATACGTACTTAATCACTTTTCTTTGTGAAGCAGATAAAAGGAAAGCATGAAAGTACAGACCATGGTCAGTTGAAGGTTTTCATTTTCTCCTACAGCCCTACGAAGAAGAGATCACAGTTGAAGATTCGAAACTTGATTCCTCTGTGTTTTGGGTTCAAGTACGTGGTCTTCCTACCAGATATGTCTCCACAGAAAACGCTTAAAAAATTGGGTCTAGATTGGATGAGGTTGAACAGGTTGAAATCACTAACACTAGAGGACCGATAAGAAATATGTGGATTAGAATCATCTGGGATGTTTAAAAAACCCTTTTACCAGGTCTTCCTTTTCCAAGGAAGGATCATCCAAATGCTTGGATTTTCTTTAAATATGAAAAACTTAGTGAATTTTGCTTGAAGTGTAGAAAACTTGGGCATGATTTCAAATTTTGTAAAGATAGAAGACCTGGGGAAATCATTAGCAATAGAGTGGTTGACCTCAAGAAATTAGGTCCTTAGATGCGAACTCGGCCAACCAAAAATCGTCGAGGGCCGAGTACACCGGTTAGGCAATCTCAGTCAAATAATTCCGGTGTGGCGGCATGTGGAAATCTGAGGCATGGAAAAAAAAAATTTCTCAAGGTAGTAGCTTATGTGTTGAAGTTGTGAAGAAGGATGCGGGGTTGTCAGATGAACAGTACTCAAAAGGCTATGTGTCAGAGCAGTTTAATGAAGGAGAACAGGACTTTGATGTGGATATCTCTAAGATGTCAGACCAAGATCTGGACCCGAATGCTTGGGAACTCACAAACAAAATCAAAAAAGACAGTGATCAGTCTTTTTCAAACGTTCAATAACTAGAAACAACCAAATTGAATGTGGGGACCAGTACCCAACCAAGTAAGTCATTTTTAAACCTGAAGTCCAACCAGGTTGGCTCCCCTAATTCTCTCAAGAAAACTAATGAGGTGGTGACTGGGCTCTATGTCTTTAGTGGGGTCAGGATAGGAGAGAATAGCCCATTTAAATTCAAGGCTCAAACTGAGAAATCTGGTGGACTGAAAATTAAGGGCCCAAACCGAGGTAATATCCAACCCAACAAATGAAAAAGTGCAAAATAGAACAAAGCTCAGTCTAACGTTTTAATGAAGAGAAAAACAGAGGTTCTCTTCTTTGCTGATTACTCAAAAGATGGTTATTCTTCAGCAAGCTTGAATACAGGTAAGTCTCTGGTTGAAATCCCAATCCTTCATGAGTTCAAAATGGAACAAAATGAAAGACAAAAAGAAAACTGGCAGAAAAGAACAAAGAAAAGTAAAAGCTCTGAAGATGGCTTTGTTGATGAAGTTGAAGTTGATATTCACTCTGGGAATGGGGAGGTTGTTATTCAACAACCCCCCACGGACAAATGAGAATCGTTGCTTGGAACTGTCAGGGGTTGGGCCTTGCCCTGACAGTTCGCAGCCTTTGAGATATTATATCTCGTGAAAGGCCCTTTATCATTGGATTACTTGAAACCAAGATGAAGAACAATAAAATTCTGAATGTAGCTAGAATAATAAGGTTTGAAGTTGTTTATATAGTGGAACCAATTGGCTACTCTAGGGGTTTAGCCATTTTTTGCAACAGTGATGTCAATGACAAGAGCTTTATTCGAGTTAGAGTAGATCCAAACACTCAACATTATTAGGATATTTGTTTTGTGTATGCGTTTCCAAACCAACAAGAGAAACATAGATTGTGGAGTTTCATTAAGCAGATGCAGCATGATGAGACTACGCCGATGGTTTTCATTAGTGATTTCAATTGTATTTCATGCCATGAAGAGAAATCAGGGGGGAACAGAAAAGCAGACAAGGCTATCTTTGAGTTTAATCAACACATCAGTGATGCTGGTCTAGTGGAAATAGTGGCTAAATGTTGCAAATTTTCTTGGCTCAATAGAAGAAAAGGAGAAGGTTTGATTCGTCAAAAATTGGATCGAGCTCTTGCTAATTTGGGCTGGTCAAGCTTATTTCCTAAAGCGTGGGTTTCTGTTCTTCCACCAATGGGTTCAGACCACTCGCCCACTATTCGCTCAACAGAGGTGGATTGTGCCTTGAAGAGTAAGAAACGGTTCCACATTGAGAAATTCTAGCTCGATGATCCTAAGTGTGAAGATATTGTTAAAGACTGTTGGAATGAGAATTGTAGGGGAGAACCATTTCGCATTATCAAAAAGAAACAGTCTGGGTGCAGGAAGAAGCTTATCCTCTGGAGTAGAAGAAAGTTTGGAAACAACAGGAAGATTGTGGAAAGATTAAAAGATAGACTTGAGGAGATGATGAAGTTGCCACAAGATGAATTCAAGATAGATGAATACAAACTCTTAACTAGTGAGATTGAGAGAATTTGGAACAACGAAGAACATTATTGGGCTGCAAGAGCGAGAGTTAAATGACTTCAAGCAGGGGATAGAAACACTGAATTTTTCCATTCCACTACAAGGCAAAGATGAGTGAGTAACCGTCTGGTTAGGCTTCAGTTATTAGAGGATACGTGGACTAAAGACCCTGTGGTGATCAAGAACTCTTTCCAAGAGTATTTTTCTAACCTGTTTAAATCTGTTGGAGCTAGAAACTTTGAGCCTATGCTGGAATGTATTCAGCCAGTCATTACTCATGAAGAGAATGAAAGATTGGTCCAACCTATCACAAGGGAAGAGATAAAAGCTGCTGCTTGGAGCATAGGACCTAACAAAGCGCCAAGACTAGATGGTTTCTCAGGTGCATTCTTTCATAAGTTTTGGCATGTCATTGAAAATGATGTTTTTCTGTTGTATCAAAGCTTCTTTCAGGGATGTAATGATCTGAATTGTATTAATCAAACTAGCATTGTTTTGATCCCCAAAATCAAGCATCCCCAATGTATGAGTGACTTTAGACCAATTAGCTATTCGAATTTCATTTATAAAATTCTGTCTAAAGTTTTGGTGATGAGATTGAAACCCCTTATGAACAAGATTGTTTCACAAACCCAATCTACTTTTATTCCTGAAAGAGTCATTCAAGATAATATTCTCATTGCACAGGAAGCTGCCTTTTGGCTTAAAAGGAAAAGGAAAAATTCAAAACAATTTCATGTTATCCTTAAAACAGATATGAGTAAGGCATATGATAGGGTTAAGTGGGACTTTCTGAGTGTAGTAATGAATAGAATGAGATTTCACCCTTTGTGGATTGATTGGATTATGAGATGTGTTTCGTTTGTTTCATTTAATGTTGTTATTAATGGTGCTCCTTAGGATACCATCCTGCTATCTAGAGGAATTCAACAAGGAGACATTCTCTCCCCTTATTTATTCTCAATCCTTACTCAAGTTCTTTCAAGTCTGATTGATTGGCAGCTTCGTAGGAACTTCCTTTCAAGATTCCGTATTACGAAAGCTTGCCCCCCTCATTCATCTATTGTTTGCGGATGGTTTAATTTTCTTCTTGAAAGCCGACTATTGTGAAGGACTGGCCTTGCAGGATGTTATTTACAGGTATTGCTTTGCCACAGGACAATGTATTAATGTTAACAAATCCTCGATTGTGTTTAGTCCAAACACTTTTGATGGTCTACCAAAAGGTGTTGCTAACATTCTGAGAGTTAAATGCTCTAATAAATTGAGGAAATATCTTGGTCTCCCATCTAAGTAGGGAAGATAAAAAATTGAAGCCACTAGTTGGATTCAAGAAAGATGTGCGGGAAAACTTCAAGGCTAGAAGAGTCTTCTTCTCTCGGATGGAGGAAAAGATATTTTAATCAAAACGGTACTCCATGTTATTCCTTCGTATGTGATGTCAACCTTCTTGTTGCCGAAAGTTGTTTGTCAAAGAATTACTACTTTGGCGGCTAACTTTTGGTGGGGAAAAAATGGTATGAAAGGTATTCACTGGCTTAGTTGGGAGAAGCTGATAGAGCAAAAGCAATAGTTCATTTTTTTGCTTGTTTTATTTATTTTGTAAATAGTTAGTATTAGATCAGTTCTTTTATTTTTTATAGAGAAAATTTCACTCCGTCCCCCTGTGTTATATGTAAGTATCACGCTATCCCCTTGTATTCACAAAACTATAAAAAAAAAGCCCTATCTTTTTTGAAACGTATCACACCGCCCCCTTCCGTCCATAACTCTGTGAACTGTGTCATACACACGCTTGTTGCTACATGTATACATGTTTTTGCTCATATTAAATTCTTGCCTTTGCCTAAAATACCCTTCCACCTTCATCACCATAACCAACACCAACACCTACACCACCTTCATCACCAGCACCAACACCAACACCACTGCCTTCATCACCACTACCATTACATTATTTCCCTTCTAAAACACAATCTTCATATGATAGCAATCACCTACTACTGTTTCAAAACAGTAACGACCATATATTTAAGTGCCATATATACCTAGCTCTACTATGGCGAAGAACAGAAACAAGAAGAAAAATGGCTCAGCTCTAATGGATGAAAATGCCCCTGAAGTGATGGACACTTCGGAGTCTGCAGCTTCCAAAACATCTATCGGCGGGCCTCAGAAAAATAAAGAAAGGTGTACAGATGAAGAGATCAAAGAACGTGCGAAAGATGAAGGCTATAGCAAAAGCTGGATTACTGAACTTGAAGACGAAGATATCCGCGATTCATTGCGTTGGCGATGACATTTTTCTATGGACATGTTACTTTCTGCTGCAAAACCACAGACCCATTTGGCCATTTTGCATAAAAATTTGGCCATAAAAAAAGCTCTCACCTCGATTTTTTTTTTGTGTTTGCATAGCTAAATTGTCTTCTTTTACGCAAAACCAATAGTAGTGTTCTTCAAAAAATAATTTATCTTGTGGTCGCCGGGGGGAGGGGAGGGGGGGGGGGGGGAAGGATGAGTAAGGAAGATGATTGGGCTTTTTTTGTTTTAATTTTGTTTATTTTCTTTTTTTGGTGAAAGGAATAGGTGGAGAGAGAAAAAAAGTATAATATAAGGGTATAAACGTCATTTAACTCATTTATTTAACGTCGTTAACTTAAAAGAGACGGAGGGGGGCAGTGTGATATGTTTCAAAAAAGACGGACGGGGGGGGGGGGGGGGGGTTTGATAATTTTGTGAACATAGGGAAATAACGTGATACTTTGGCATAACACAGGGGGGTGGAGTGAAATTTTCTCTTTTTTATAATAGTCTAGTTATTTTTAGTGTAATATGGATGAAGTGATGTTTGAATTAAAGAGCGGAAGAAAAACGGAATCTCGTAGCTGTGTTCGTTAATCTTACTTCGGATATTTCATTGTCAATAATCTTACTTCGGATATTTCATTGTCAACATACGAACTTCATTTATGGGAGAACATTTTTTTAATCTCTTTTATATTTGAATTTCGTGTTTATTTTTATTATACTCGTGTAATTCGTATTTATGATTATGTAATAATGGTCTTTTGATTTACCGGTCTCGAATCTGGACTGATTTGATTTAATATTATATATGACTTGATTTATTTATATTCTAATTACCTGTTATTTTATTATACTTGTAGTTAATAATTTGATCGGTATTTTTTTGTGTCATATATAAATATTTTAATAGTGAATCTACTGGTTGTACTGTAGTTTCCACATTCAAAATTATTAATTTTCTTTTTTAGTTGTTAGCCTGGTTACTTATGATTATGTAGACAAATTTATACTCCGGCTAGAGAAGGGATACAGAGATAGAATTGCACCTATAATTAATGTTAAACCGTAATTAACTAGATTTAGATAATTAATCGGATTAAGAGCTTGTAGCTTAATCCCAATGTTAAATTAGAAAATCCTATTTTCGAGCCTAGATCATTGCCTTAGTATTAATCTGAGTTTTATAATATTTTCTCGTATTTTGTAATCCCGATTCTAGATTGATTACATTTCTTTGTTTACTTTATTTTTAATTAATTTATAAACCACCAATCTATCCCTTATTTGTTTCTAACATTCACACACTTATACCAAAATATCCTTAGGAGTCTCCCTGTGGATTCGACTTCGCACTCAAGCACACTACACTGCATTAATTCGTGCACTTGCGGGTTTAAACTTGGTTAATTTTTGCACTCATTTTATTTACCGACAAAGTTACGATCACCTACAAGGCTAATTCTACAAAAAAAAAAAAACCAGACCAATCTAAACTAGTACACTATACATCAACAGAAAAAAGAAACAAAAAGTCGCATTAACTAAACCAGGCAAGAACTTGAGAAACAAATAAAATATCTAGGACGAATTGAGCAGTCATATGGGCTCAAGGGGTTAGTAAGAATTTGCTATTAACTAAACAAGGTAAGAGCTTGAGAAACAAATCTTGAATAAAACAGAGAGTAATATTCCTATTCAGGTATGAACATAACATTACAAAGCATAATGGAGACAAAATAAAAGTAACATATTAGTTAATTCATGTAGATGGAATGAATAACCATATGTACCAAGTATTCAAATATTGAGCTTAGCTACAGTATTGAAGACAAAATAATAATTTTACATTAAGTGAACACATGATAGAAGCAATCGATTCGAAATTATGTAATTCAAAACCTCCGGATTCAAGTTGTCACAAGGAGCGGGTCGAGCGCAAAATCAAAGAAATTGCTTTTAGAAGGGTGTAGAGTAACGAAATAAAAGAAAACTTGACCAACACAAATTTCTGCAAAACAACTTTTGACATACAACAATCTGGAACTTAACTCAAAATCTCAAGAAAGTATGTATTACAACATTGGTTTATTATAATAGGAGCTCAAAATATCATAAAAACTGAATGGTCATCAAAGAAAGGGGGAAATTCTTACTTAACTCAATCAAAGTCATTTACAAACTTCACAATCACAAACCCATTTACAAACCCGAGGCCATGATCACCATCATACCATATAAATGAAACTTTAACTAGCCATTGATCAAGATATTACTTGGCCAAGAAATCATAATTCCCAACGAAATAATCTTTGATACTATAAGGACCAAACTTTACCTTAATATATGCCATGTGTTTCTTCTTCAATAGTGTTAAATCTCTTGCTTATGAATTTGGGAAAGTTGAAGACTTGGCAATGCCCTTCTCCCTCTCACTCACGGTTGAAGACCCAACAAAATAAAAAGAGAAAAGTGATAAAAAAAAATTTAGCGAATTATATTTTGACCCCAAGTTAAAGTTTATGGTTTTAAACTTTGGGCCTTATCAGATTTGAGGCATTACAGTATCACAGGTAGGATCTGGGCAAGATGTCTTCGTAATACAAACCTGCCTACAAACGTTAAGGAATGGATCGTAGGCATTAGCTGTAGGCCGATAGCTAAACTAATGAACCGTTTGTTAATAAGTGAAATAAAGAAATTATAAATCAATACATCTCTCTAAAAGTGATAATGAAATTCAAAGGTGAGAAAAAGACGAAGAGAAAAAAAAAAGGTATCAAGGACTCATTATGCTATGGGTATGTGTTCGGTAAAAAATCCAAAACCTTACTAAATTTCATTTTTCCATTAGAAGGGTTCATTTATTACCAAAAACAGGTCATTTATGGTCATTATTCATTCTTAGGAGAGAATCGCATGCAACATTCCGAGTTTGCCAAGCCGGCTTCTCAATTGAAAGACCTTGTGGATATTCCAATTCGGATGGCTATTGACATCTCTCAACTTCACAAGAAGCGATATAACTTAGAAGGACATGGCAGAAAGAACACATTAGCCATCTTCCTTAGGCGACTGGACAATTTGGTCTACTTGCTTGGCTATCATCACTTGATCTGCAATTGATCCAGCTTCAAAACCAGTTTTATATTTGTCCAAGTACAAGAGCCTAATATGATTCCTTGGAGATTGACGTTACATTTTTGACCCCAAGTTCAAGTTCAGTATGGTTTGATACGCAAAATACCACCAAAAAGTCCAGATAGAATAACGTCCGATTACTGCTCATCATGAACAGTAACACCCTTTACTGTTCACGTGAACAATACCTCTTTTCTAATTTTAAAAGAAAAAACTCACTTGTGCCAAAAATCCTTTTTTTTTGCCCTCACATATAATGTCAAACTCGTAAATAAAGCTAAGTATAATGTATCTTTTTTCTCAAAGTGAAGGCCGCGGTTAAAATGTTCAGTGACGTTCACGAAGTCACTGTCCAAAGCAATTCTTTCTTTTTCTTTTTAATTTCAAAATCTTTTCTAAGCCTTTTTTTTTGGTCTTTCTTTTCTAAATCTAAGTCATGCCAAATGCTTCCTCTTTCTAAGTTGCTCTCACACACAATTAAAAATCAAATCAAAGCATGAATCTTTCTTTAAAACTGTTGTGGCGAGCCCAAAGAATCTGATAACAAATGAGCCTTAACATCCATGTGTAGAACTCAACTATTGACCCAAAAACTTAAGATATTGGGTCTTGAACCTATATATATTTATTAATAGCTCATTATTCTCCTAATCTTTCTATGTGACAAAAATCCTTCTCTTTGCTCTCTAATTCACCATGAAAAACTCCTAACAAATCTCTCCCTTTTTATATGTGAACTCCAATTGGGCCTTAACTCTTCCTTGATCCACATTCATCACTGATGAATCCATCTTCACTACTTTCACAAGTTATTTAGATCTTCTTTTGCACCTTAACTACTACCATGTTGGCCCAGTAGCTCTTCCCCATGCACCTCACTATGCACCCCAGATCAACCATGCACCTCACCGTTCACCAACTTTAACTTGTGATTCTGGTCACCACCGACCTCCGATTTTGACGAAATCACCACCAATGGGCTCCTCTTGCGATGACGAAGCTTTTGATATACTTCATGTCTCACGAGACAGCTCCAAAAAAATTGACTCCAACAAGACCCACTTCGATTTTTCCTTTTTCGGAGGCTCTACGACGACTTTCAGACTGCGCAAATGGTGCCACTAGATTCTTTGAGTTGAGATGAGTCCGATCATATATAGTTTGTCAAGTTTTGATCATGAAAAATTTTATTGATTTTCGCGAGCTTTCCGGGTTTTTTTTTTCTGCAAAGTTTGATTTTCGCGTCACTCTACCCTCAACCAAGCTCTAGATACCAGTTTATTAGGATAATTCAGGGTAATAATGCATAAAAACAAGAAATTAAGACGAACACATGATTTATGTGGTTCGCCTAAAGCTTACGTTCACGGGAAATAAAAGAATAATTAACTATATGATGAAACTGTTACAAGTACTTTCTTACAAAATCTCTCACCTCTCTTGTTTTGCTACACTTATTACAATAGTCATAAGACTTATTTATAGATAATCCCTAGGGTTCTAAGTACTGGGCTTATAAGACAATTATGCATTATCTACAAATACAGGTCATAGCCCAACAAATACTTACAAGACGGGTTTCGAACATACGTAACATGATTCTAAAATCAAATAATTTTTATAATTCTATATATCATAATCATAATAGGTACAAAACATACATCTCTTTGACGAATTAAGCTTGAACATCAATATTTTTGAGGTTATCAAGATCTCCAAATAATCTATACAGGCGGGGTTTGCACAATGTGTTCACAGCTTGGGTATAGATAATATATATATATATATATATATATATATGTATTCATATACGAAGCCGATTGTATCTCATTGTCTAAGCTTCAAGTTTGAACTTTGATAAGCACCCACCACACACAACTGTAAGCTTGCCATGTTCAATATACCTTCTAACTTGATTAGTTTTTAATCAATTACAGTTAACAATCAAGCTATACCTTTTAACTTAATCATTTACCCATTTTTTGTCTCTACATTTGCCAACACAGAGATAGAATCAAATTATATTCTTACTTTAAAGTCGGACGTTAATGCTGCCTGGATAACATTCTTGGTATCAAAGACTCTTTTTTTCCAGTAACTTCTCCTGTTATTGATATTTACTAGCCATTTTACTATTTTTCTATTAATTTGCATCTCTTGTAGTATTCCAAATGCGTTAAATTATAATTTAATATGTGATTGAATTAAATAATTTTTCTTCGTACACCATTAATTGGATGATTGGCTCTCAAAAACATAAGATGAGTTGGTGGAATTTTAGCAAACTAGTCAAAAAGGTAAGATATTAACACTAGAGCAAACATCACACACACACAGATCAATATCTAAAAGGCTTGAAACTTTGAGCAGAAAGAAGAGAAGTAAATGGAGTCAAAGCCTTTAAGATTCATAATCCTGACTAAAGAGCAAGATGGCATACATTCCTGATGGCGAAGCCAAGCCTTCTACCTGAAAGCCAAGGTTATTATGGTGGAAGTTTCAGATGGTTGGGTAGGAGAGGATGTAGCTGAGGGGTCAGTGGCCATTGACATAGCAGAAAACAGCAAAGTGAGAAAAAAAAACTAGGATCGTTGCTTGTGAGAGATTTAAGCTCTGTATACCATAAAAAGAGATCAAACTCAAATGTATTTGAAAGGATTCGTATATTATTGCTTTACAGATTGTGAGTTTATATAGAAAAGTAATACAATATGATAAGATTAGATGTACACAGGAAGAGATAAAAACTATCTACGGTGCTATCTATTGATCATGCTATCTACGCTGTGAGTTATGTTAGTCTATTGATCAGGTATGCAAGATGATTGGGACTCTTTCTCAATAGCGATTTAAACCAAGGAACAAGTTCAGAACGACAACCCTTGTAAAAATAATGATACATGGTAGCTATCAGTAATACAAGATAAAATAACTATGACACGTTACAAAAATGGCAATCATTTTGAAAATTTAAACCAAACATATGTCAGTGGATTATACAATCTAGAAGGAAATGAATAACAGGGTAATCAGAGAGTAATCAGAGGCTCTAGTAGCAGAAGTCCAATTACAGCAGTTGTTGCTTCATCAGAAAGACATTGAAACTAACTTCTACTAGACTAGAATCAAGAAATGTATCATAAATTTAAGGGCAAAATGCAAATTAATTCTATCTCTTCAAAAAATGTGTAATTTACTCCATCACGGTTTTACTAACAATGCATTTAGCCTCCAAAATACCCCAAATGCTCTCATTTACTAATTTTATGCAGAAACCAAATATAATTTTCTGTAAGCAATGTACGCTTGGGATTTTTTTTTTTTTTCTTTCAAATAGAGAGGATGCATGATGAAATGCTGGAGGAGCATTTCGATTTTAACTTATTTTAAACTATAAATAATTTTATAAGTTGTAACAAATAGCAGAGCTGCAACTTATTTTAAGCTACAAGCTATAAGCTATAAGCACTTCAAAAAGAAAAGCAACAATCGGGCCAAGTTGCCTAAACTTATTTGATGAATAACACATAGAGAATACCCGTAGCTCGTTATCTTCTTCTTCCCTCCTCCCACCTCTTAATCAAACACTCATATTACATCAGTCGTTAGAAGGAAGAGCAAAAGCATTCATTTACTGAGCATCATTTGCTTAATGTAATACACGTCCTAAAAATTGGGCATACGAAGCTGATTGTATCTGAGTGTCTAAGCTTCAAGTTTGAACACTAATAAGCACCCCACACGCAGAATTATAAGCTTGCATGTTCAACATGAGTTCCTCTGAAATAAATCTAAGAGGAATTAAGTACCTACTATACCTTCTAACTTTATTAGTTTTTAATCAACTACAGTTAACAATCAAGCTATTTACTAGCCATTTTACTTTTCTTCTCTTAATTTGTATCTCTTGTAGTTTTCCGAATGCGTTAAAATATAATATAACATGTGATTGAATTTACTTGTAATCTTAAATCTCTATTCATAATCTCCAACAATTAATAACCAAAACCTTATCATGCATCATCCCAAATAATTTTTCTTCGGTCAAGAATAGTAAATCATTATAAACTAAAGGGAGAATCATCTTACACCATTAATTGGATGATCCGCTCTCAAAAACATAAGAGACGAGTTGGTGGAATTTTAGCAAACTAGCCAAAAAGGTAAGATATTAACACTAGAGCAAACATCACACACACACACATACACAGAGATCAATATCTAAAAGGCTTGAAACTTTGAGCAGAAAGAAGAGAAGTAAATGGAGTCAAAGCCTTTAAGATTCATAATCCTGACTAAAGAGCAAGATGGCATACATTCCTGATGGCGAAGCTAAGGCTTCTACGTGAAAGGCATTAACTGCTTCTGCTACTCTTGAATGCTAGCTTGCTTGGTTACCACTTTGCACTATATGGTGCATATCTTCCTAGTTTTGAAGTTCAAGTTCAAAGAATAATTACTGCAATTTAAGATCTAAATGGTCTGCTGTAGTCGACGATGAGGAAATATCATCTGCAAAATTTGAGAAAAACTAATGTACCAACTACTTCAAGAGTGAATGGTTATTACCCACAGTGAAAGAAAGAACAAAACACAAATTCCATTATGATAATAGAACACTGAATACAACCATGAACCTTGTCCATTCAATTTTTCAATGATAGAAGGAAATTGCCAGAATCAAACCATATTAAACTCCAAAATACAAGCAGAAGGTGCATAAAAAACATGAGAGAAACATAAGCGCTGACAAAAATTTTCTGGTTTGAGAGAACCTTATTGCCAGCTTATTGATGAACCCAAAAAGCCAATTGAGAATGTAAAAATCCAACAACAGTAACAGAAAATCCATCCTTATTGCCACTTCTGCTTAGTGTTTCCTTCATTTCCAGGAAAAAGACCATAAAATCATTGAAACCATAGTGATCTTACCTGCAAGATAGTTAGGAAGTCTAAGACTTTAAACCAATGTTGATGAAAAAGGATGCAACATGGGCAAAATTTACTTACACGTCAATTTGATTACGAAGCTTTGTCCCATCCACATTTAAGAAGATGATGCGAGTCCCTGATCGGAAGGATGAGGATGGATAATGACCTTGAAGCCCTCATCTTCCATGTCATCAAGACGCTGTTGGTAAATTTCTCTGGCTGAATTAGCAGCAGAAAAGTTGCACCATTTCACCTCAATCATCTGTAGGGTATAAATGTCCCTAAAACTATAGGGGATCTCCTCAATGTGTTTACATATGTGCACCACCTATTTCTCCAAAACAGGAAAGTGATCTTCACTGGACGCATTCCATTGTTCAATATCCCGTGATTCTAATTTCAAGTACTTGAGTTTGGGGAACTCATCATTTTTTTCTCCCATTCTTTCCCATCAAAGGCTTTAAACAATAATTTCAGAACTTCAAGGTTGAGGAGTATTGCAATTGTTGCAATGTCACTCCATGGCAAACAGAACTTAGATAATGTCAACTTGTTCAGATTCGAAGGGAAGGTAAATCTTCCGTGAGATACCTTTCCGCCATAGTAAACCACCTTGAGGGACTCGAGTTGAATTAAAGAGTCTAACTCTGGAAAGATGTTGCAACTCTCAATATTGCTCCAAAATTTGGTAAATATGCACTTCAGTTTCTGGAGTTTAAATAATGAACATATCATATCCCTTGAATTTGTCCCGTATGACAGAATAGGTGTGGAAAGAGTTTCTAGTTTATCTAAAAGGACATCGTTGACATCACTCTTCTCCCAAATGAAAGCAGCACGGTTATCAATGTGCAGATGCGTTAAACTTTCCATGCTCCAAGTCATATTTGGTAGAGAAACTTCACCTCTCATTCCCTTCACAAGGAAAGTTTCGAGGTTCCTGAGGTTAGCAATCGATGATGGGATAGAATTGCTCAGAATCCGAACTGCTAAGAGCCTCAACTGAACCAAAAATTCTATTTCAGGATTAAGCTCTTCCAGAACCAACCGACCCAAATCCAATATGTTAAGAAACTTGAAGATGCTAAAGATAGATGATGACGATGATATCATGTCCAAGTGAAATGCAGGGGCAAAATGCAGTAAGGAGCAAACATGCAAGCTAGAAGGCCACTTCTCAATCTCATTGAGCTCAGAGTAGACGCGCAACCTATATTGCTCATAAGTTGTGGAATTTGGAGTCTAAGATCCAACATACCCATCTTCCTGCTGATGAATCTTGAGGTCGGTTGGAGAAAACGGTTCATCATTTCCATCTAGTACAAGCAAAAACTTTTCTTCTTTAGCTTTAGCCAAGCTAAAACTGTGCAAAAGATCATGAACGCAGAATGTTTTGACACCACCACTATATCCTCTTTCAGCAACTATTACTAGACTTCTACCCATTAGATCCATCAAGCAGTCTTTTGCTATATCCTCTGAACTTTTCTGATCGGTCTTCTGTATGAATCCTTCAGCAGACCATAACCATATAAGCTTCTTTGCCGAAATTTCTTTGTCCTCTGGAAACCCTCCTAAATAAAGGAAGCATGGACGCAAATGATATGGTAAATTCTTGTAACTCAGTTCCAGTACTCCCACGCTTAAATTTTGCATGTCCCCACCAGTGTGTCGGCTTAAACTTTCTGCAACTTGTTTCCACTCTTCTTTCTTTTTCTTTGCAAGAACTCCAGCCACCAGAACAACAGCAAGAGGTAGTCCTTTGCATCCTTCTGCAATCAGCTTCAGATTTTTCACTTGGTCTTTAGGACATCTTCCTCTAGGAAATAGCTTTTTCTGCAACAACTCGAAACTTTCATCATCAGTGAAAAGACGAAGGTGATAAGGAATGCTATGTGCTTGAACATTCGAGCCTATTTCTTGCAATCGATTTGTGAACATAATTCTGCTTCCATTGCAATCATCGTCAAAACATCTCCTTAAAGCAGTCCATGCTTTAATATCCCAAATATCATCTATGATAATCAAAAACCTCCGTCCTTTCAGACATTTACGCAACATGTCTTTCAATTCTGCATTAGTTCTTTGATAGGTTCCTTCAGTGAGCTCAACAACTTGATCTAAAATGTCAAGCAAAACCTGCCTCTCCTGAAATACTTGAGAAATACAACACCATGCTCGAACATCGAAGTACTCCACAACGAGAGGATGACTATACAGCTTTTTGGTTAGAGTCGTCTTGCCAAGCCCTCCCATTCCAATGATCGAAATAACGTTTAGCTGCTCTAATCCTCCAATTAGTTGCTCTATTATATTTTTGGCCTCATCCTCGAAACCAACAATCACTTCACGCCTTGTTGACAATTTCTCACCAGAAATCTTCTGATTAATTCTTTTTATCTCTTTCTTGATTAGCTTAACCTCTTCCATGATAGTAGAAAACTTCAACATACGATGCCAGACTGGATCATCTCTTAAGGAAATTGGTTCAGTGGCATATTTAGCTTCATTTTCCATATCTGTGATGCGTATCTCAAGAGCTTCTTGTTCTCCAATTTCAATGCACTGCTCTTCAGATTTGTCAAGAAAAGATATCAAGAACTGTAGTTCATTCTGGAGATTTTCAATCCAAAGCTTTGCAGCTTTTTCAATATGAGGATTTACAAAACGAGAAATTATAATAGCCCTATTATTCAACAGCTCATTTAGTTCTTTGAGGGAAATTGTCATACCTCTCTGGGCACGGGTCTCCCGGAAGTTAGATGATGTAGCACGGGAATAGATCTTCCTCATATCTGCCTTGATAAGCTTGATCTTCTCAAGCAAATCAGGCAGGAGATTGCTCATCTCCTCGGCCATCCCTTCTTTGTCCTCATTGAACTGAAAAGAGTATATGGCAGACCCTGCTTCGAGAGCCATAACGTCCATAAGACTGTGAATATCCTTAATTTCCTGACGCACATGATCACCGATTTGTGTCTCAATATAAAAAGTTCTCAACAGTCGTATGCTCTCCCGAAGGGTTTCTAATTGATCTTTCATAGGGGCTGTGGAACTCGATTCATCTTTTACCAGATCCTCCATAGATAATAAACTGATGAGCTTACGCCTTCCAAGCGACGGTAGAAGTATAGTATTATCCATGGACATCATTTCTTCATTCATATCGCGGACATGCAAGTCTTCAATAAGACGAGCTACCTTATCTAACTGTGCTCCTATATGATATCGATGTGATTCCACATAGCGAGGGTGTGGATCTGGAGTCGTCTTCGTTGTGAGAAAAGATCTAACGACCTTCAAATCCTTGCGAAGGCTTTCAAAGTGATCCTTTATTGGAATCTCCACACTTCTATCACAGCTTAGTAGTTCTACAAGATGTTCAAGGAGAAAATCAATAAAGCCCACCAGAAGAGAAAATGGTGCATCTGATGTTAATAAGTTTGAAGGAACCCGGACGCCATCATAAAGACTTGTCCCTTTCCCATTGGGCTGATAGTGTAGTGCAAGTAAAAGGTCACTATTTTCATCCATTTTGTTAATCCAATAACTGAAGAAAAACGATGCTGCTTTGGTAGCAACATATCCAACCTCCTCCTTGAGATAATACACAACCGCCTTGCTTAATTCGAGTTTAGCAACAAATTGAAGGGAATTTCTTAGAAATCTCAGCCTTCTCTCCAGGGTGTTAATAAGTTTATTCACCCCAACAATAGATGTTCCCTCGGATTGTACCAGATCCTTCATATTCTCTAATACATAGTCAATAAATTTCACCTGGAGATCACCTTCAATATCCCCCTGTATCCGTAATTGTTTGATACGATGATAACATTGATGGACTTCCAGCTTAATAAGCTCAATCTTTTCTTGCACAGAGAATAGCGAACCATCCAAATCTATGGGCACTTCTCCACCCCCAAGTGAGAGAATGACTTGTCCCACTTCTTGTTGGACTACAGCTCTAATTTTCTTATATCGGTCTTTTATCTCCTTTCTATTAATCATCATCAGTTCTTCGGACACGAAGAACGTCCTAAGAAATTTGAGCTCAATCTTAAGGGTCTTCATTTGATCTTTGAGTGAAGCAGAGCAGCTCTCCTGTTGTTCCAGGTAGTCCAGACGTTCCAATGAATCTTTAATCACACCCTCCATCTCCATCCCCATCCTCTCTGTTTCTCTTCTCTCGCAGTCGAATATCTTTGATTAAGTGAGAAAAAATGTATTGGAAGCTGAAGGTGTTTGCAATTGTGATCTCAGTCAGTCTTCTCAGTAAGTCATTTTCTTTTTCCTTTTTCGCCTATTCCCAGTAATAGAATAAAATAAACACAACACGGAGACAGTGACAGCTAAAGTCACCACAATAAATGCTATTAATTTCTCACCCATCAAATGTCGCTACAATCACTCACCCTATGTTAGGATTGCACATGGGAAAGGATCAGAAACGTAGGTAGATGAAGAAAAATAAAAGAAAATAAAATTTTCTTTTGAATTGTAAAAAAATAATAATGAAAAAAAAGAAAAAAATTTATACTTTTTTATTTAGATTGGAGAAGTAAAAGAAAGAATAATTTTAAATATAAAATTGCTTTACTATCTTTTTTATAAAATAATCATAGAAAAGATTAAGAATAAATTAGTCTTTTTATATATTTTTTTTTCTTTTCTTCTATTTTACCACAAATTAAAAAAATTATAAAAATTTCTAATTAAAGTAAATAAAAAAAATTTAAAATTCTTCCAAATTTTTTATTAAATCTCAAAATATAATACAAACAGAAAGAAGATTTCCTAATCCCTTTCCTTCCTTTACTTTTCTAATCCAAACAAGCTGTCAATGTTTTCTTCTGTTAATCTAATGAAGAGAGTAGATTCAAATAATATATAAAAAAATTGTTGTTCACGTCGAGAAGAAAGAGAGATTGCAGCCAGACTTAATGCCATTTTGCCCCTTTTTTCAAGTATGAATTTTTGAAGGAACAAGCTGATGATAATTTGTCTTTTGTGTAATGACAACTAGGGAATTAAATTTGTAGATAAAAAAGTTATTTAACTTTGGTACGAGGGTCAACACTCTTTTTGCAATTTACTTTCTATCGGTTAAAATTGATGTTTGGAGTAATTATATTCATTCAGCATGTAATATTCTAATATAATTTGCCGTCTGACTTCATTTGGCACAATTTAGTTACAAAAATTGAATAGCCATCTTCGCGGATCTAATATCCATACGATGGGATGCCCCTGTGATGGAATATATAATTATCTTTGATTGTGATAAGGTATTAATCGCTCGACCTGCTTCCTCGACAATAAGAATATGTAAAAACAAGAAATATGTGAGATGTGAGATTTATTTCGAGAAGTAGTTTTCACGCTCAAGTAAGTATCGAAATTAAATGTCGAACTTAAATGATTAAATAAGTTATTTTTAAAATGAGTGTATAAGATAGCAGTTACCTTTTGTAGAATGAAATGGGTCTATCTCTATACTTGTCCTGAAAATAGGTCCCATTGCCACGTGTTTGGTTCTACATGATTCGGCGGCTCTTCGAAGGATCATTTCACTTCGGGAGACCATTCCATCTCAGGGCTCGTCACTTGTCCATTTTAGTTATTCTTTTAATTTGTTAAATTTGTCATTTATTAAATGACCTTCTTACCCTTATAACGTACATCATCCCTTATCAGTGTTAGGATATAATTATTGTCTCTGACCCTTCCGTTGCGGGAGGTCATATGACTTACTTTTGGGCTATCGTGACGACTTGACTTTCATTTGATTTTTAATACCTTGTTATTAGCTTTTTTTCATATGCTCCTCCATTGATATTTTAACTTTGTTATTCTATCTAACTTTGTATTTTAGTATTTTCAGTCATATCTATGATTATTAATTTTATATTCGCACCTTTTAAGATTTCTCTCAATATGTTTTATTTACTGCGTATTATTTCACTCATTCTATTTGGTATTTTTCATATAGAGACCGGTGATATTTTGTAAGAAGACTGTAAAGAACTATAATTTTTCAGTACCATTGCTTTCTAGTTGGTTTATATGTATTCTGAAATATAGACAATCGAATATTGTTCTATACTTAAACGTATTTTGTTATTGTATTAAAAACTATACAAACTTAACTTGTTAAAAGACTTGTAGTGAATAGATTATTAATCTATTTAGATCTTTAGGTCGAGATTCGAAGCCTGACACAACGACAGCTAAAGTCACCACACAATTTTGGATTGATTATCAAGATACCACATGTAGCTACTCTGACTATGATCTCTTCTGTTAATATAATAGAGTATATTGTTTTGGGTCAAAATAAAAAGAGTATCTTAAGATAAAAGGTACAAATATTGTTGTTTATGTCAAGACAACGACATCTAAGGCTTCGTCTTTCTTTTTAAAAAAAAAAACTCTCCAATGACAATTAAAGTCAACCCACATATAACCTGACTAAAAAAAAAAGGTTTCTTTCTTTGTTTCTTCCTTTCTCAAATGTCAACTAAAGTCAACTCACATATAGACCAACAATCAATTGATAAATTTTTAGGTACAGCGGTATGTCTCCACACGTGTACTAAGTTAGTCAAAGACAAAACTTCAAAACAGTGGCGAGTGCTGAATCCTTGGGGACATTTCTTATCTTCTTTATGTTTGAACTAAAGAGAAGAATTTCAGCAATTAAACCAAGAAACAAGTTAAGAACGGCAACTTTTGTAAAAAAAATGATACATGAGACTCATCAATATAAGATAAAATAATTGTGACACGTTGCAAAAATGGCAATCATTTCAAAGATTTTTCCTTAAACCAAATATATGTCAGTAGATTATACAATCTAAAAGGAAAGGAATAATAGGGTAATCAGAGGCTCTAGTAGCAGTACTCCAATTAAAGCAGTTGTTGCCTCATCAGAGAGACATTGAAACTAACTTCCACTGGACTAGAATCAAGAAATGTATCATAACTTTAAAGGCAGAATGCAAATTAATGCTATCTCATTAAAAAAAAAAAATGTGTAATTTACTCCATCATGGTTTCACTGAGATGCATTTAGCCTCCAAAATACCCCAAATGCTCTCATTTTTTAATTTTATGCAGAAACCAAATATAATTTAATTTCTGTAAGAATATTTTGGATATTCTGGCGGCCAAGTATACCTTTTTAAAAATCACAAGGGGGTAAATGAGTATTTTGATATCAAAAGGGAATAACTCACATATTTGATCTATAAAGAAATATTAACTAAGAATAAAAAGGAAATAATGAAAACTTGTATATGCTTAAGCATGCTTAAATAAATGGAGAAGTAATCTAAAATAGTAATTATTGGGTACTTAGGGGGAAAAAAGGAAAAAAAAATACGTACATTTGGGATTTTTTTTTTTTTTCTTTTTTCAAATAGAGAGAATGCATGATGAAATGCTAGAGGTGCATTTCAATTGTAACTTATTTTAAGCTATAATTAATTTTATAAGCTGTAACAAATAGCAGAGCTGCAACTGACATTAAGCTACAAGCTATAAGCAGTCAAAAAAGAAAAGCAACAATCGGACCGAGCTGCCTAAACTTATTTGGGGAATAACACAAAGAGAACCCCCACAGCTCGTTATCTTATAATTAACACGACTGAGTGACGCAATCTCATCAAAATACAAACTTATAATCAAGCATACAATTAATTTTGACAAGCTGCCTAAACTTATTTCCATCAAGATTTCAATCCATTCCTTTGTCTTCAAATATGAACCGCGTAACATTTTAGAAAAGGAACTTTGAGGAGACTATGAGATAGTTGTTGTTGTAACAATCTATCCTGTGGAAGGTATCATGTCCACTAATGGAAAGATGCAATCCAGTTCAGACTAAAGAGGACGTTAAGCAAAATAATTAGAGGATGCACAATGGTGCTGCTTATATAGCTATTAATCGAGGGAAAGTTCACCTACAAAAGGAAAGAAAAGATGGATAGAGATTGACAAAGTTTTAACATATCTGGAAGTTCTCATATACCCAGGGTAGAAACATAAATGCTGAAGGCCCACTGACTCAAAATTCAAATTGTTCTTTAATTTGTAGATCCAAGGTCCTTAAGGTTATATAGATACTACTTCTTTGTGGGTGAGAATAATCAACATACACCAATCAACAGAATACTTGGAAGGGACTGCCAAAGACCACGACAGTAATGCAAAAAGCTGCATAAACTTCCGATAGACTCAAGCCTTCTATTCCTGAAAACCAGCATAGAAAGTCAAGGTAAAACTAAAAATACACATGGACCTAGGCTTTGCTTATCATGTATGAAAAAAATTAAATAAACAAGTGAAACAAAATACTAACTGCAGAATGTATGCTAAGACTAAATATATTTATGAAGCAGAAAATGTAAGATTTGAATTTAGGGTTAATCAGGCTGTAGAATCCATAAAAGATCAGTCAAGAAAGAACTAACTTTCAGTCAGATACGTACTGATAGGAGGCAACCTATAATGAAAACCTATAATGAAAATTCTTAGAACAGTTCGGAGTGAACCTCACATACTGTGGGGCCCACTTGTATGTGAATGGTTTGATGGTCAATCCAGCGTTGTTAAGTATTATGGGTTTTCATCTTAAAACCAATTGGTGTCAAATGGTATTTGCCCATGACATTATTAATTGGTCTTCTTTGAGATGAGAAGCCGATGTGGGATTTCTTAATAATCCCCTCATGTCAGCGAGAGCGAAACAGGATGGGTCAACCTATAATAAAAATTCTTAGAATAGCCCGGGGTGAACCCCCTCACATAGTGCATGACCTTATTAATTGGTCTTCTTTGAGATAGGGAGCCGATGTGGGATTTCTCAACCCCTGGGCTAACCTAAGAACTTCTCCAACCTTATAACATTGTAGGTTCGTCAATTGAACAATAAATTTAATTTGGGTCAGACATCTATAAAGATTAAATGATAAACAAATATGTTTGAAAAAAAAAATTAAAAAATAAGAAGAAAAGAAAAATTATTACCATAAGAAGAAAATGTCATTGAAAGAACAAGACCCCGATGAGCCTACCATAAAAGGCCTTCCTTGACCCAAAAAAAAAAAAGGCCTTCCTTGAAAGGAGTGCCATTGGAGTTTGAATGGAATATCTTCCAAGATCTAATTTTACCATCTTTATGTGGCAACTTACACCCTCAATCGAGAAGTAAACATTGAGTAATAAACTAAATGACAAAGATTCTAAAAGTTTCTTGATTCGTTTATTTAGCTACGCAAAGTATTTCATTAACCTTAATAAAATTAGGTTACAAAAGCTTCAAGTAAACCAAAAACTAGCTAAGTAAGCAAAGATTTCATTTGGGTTGAAATCCAATTTTACCAATCCAATTTTTTAATTATTCCATATAGCCTACATATACTAGATGACTATTGTTTTTGGCTTTAATAGCATCAAATTTTGACATAATCACATTTTGTGCAAAAGGTAATCCTAAGGTTGGGGGAAGGGATAGGATTTTTTATCTCGATGTAATATGTATTCAGCTTCATTAAATTGGAGAAGATCTAAATATCAAATTTTTATACATTTGCATCGAATATAAACCGAGGGAATGATTTTAGGTAACTTAGATTCATTTAAATTTTGTATCTAGATTGTAATTGGTTTTCGGTTTCAGACTTTGGATCATAGACTTGTGGTTGGTTTTAGACAAGGGTTTTAGAATTACTTCTAGCTTATATCTGAGCTTGTTTATGAGATCTGTCTATCTTATTAATTTTTTTTTCAATCCAAGTTTTTTACCCATCTGTTAATAACTTCTGATTATTTTTTATTACTCTATTTTTACAAAAGAAAAAATAATAACTTTGTGCCTCTTGCCCCTCACTTTATGTGACAAACATGTTTTGACAGCACTTTAATTTTCTGAACGTCTTTAAACATGTTTGTTGGGATTATCAAATTATGATACTTTAGTCTACCCATTGTTTTATGAGAGTGCTCATTTTGCTCAAGGACATGTAAATGGAGGAAATTTCTGTGTATCTTTGTTGACAGATTTGACTTGTATCTAGTCTATAATTAATTTTTGAATTTAGCGTTAATATTGAATATACCTCCAAAAAACTAAAAAGTAATGATAACAAGAGATTCAATTGAGTATTTCGTCATATAAAATTATTACTTTTAGAGTTATAGAAATATGAAGAAGATAATTATTTTAAACACCAATAAAATCAGAAGTTGCTCTTCTTTCAAAGAGAGGAGGACGCTCCCCAATGTTGCTCCACGTAGGAGTCTAAGTCATGTATCAATCTTAATTTGAATATGTATGTATGTATATATGTCATCAGGTCAAGGTGTATGTCTATAACTTGTTTGCCTGTTTTGCTTGTATCAAAAAATTATGAGACAACGCCAAGTACTAGAAGTTGAAAAGAAAAATATATTTTGAGAACAAATTGGCATAATGCAACATAACGAGCTAAATTGCAAGAACGGTGACTATTAATAACCAAAATATAATCATGCGTAGTTAAGCAATAAACAGCCAGATTTTGAGACCTCCTAACAAACTTAAAAACTAATAGAATCAAACTGTTTCTACCCCTTTTATGATGCAGCCGCCTAACCCGTCAACAGAAAGACACTATCAAGATGTAGCAAGCTCATGAAATTTTTTTACAAGCTAAAGACTATTGTCCAGTAACTTTTCTTGTTATGATAATTTACCAGCCATTTACTTTTTTCTTTTTAATTCAGGTCTCTTGCAGTCTTTCCAAATGCATAGCTTTAGCATATCTAACTTCAGAATAATTGCAGCAAGTTAAGATGTAAATGGCCTACTGTAACTGACGATGAGGAACTACTATATGCATTTGCGATGAAAAAACTTACACAAAATTTGAGAAAAACTATTGCCAGCTTAGTGAAACAAAGAGCAAAACACAAATTTTATTCTGATAATTGAACATACAACCATGAACCCTGTCCATTCAATTATTAAATGATAGGAGGAAATTGACAAAATCAAGCGACATTGAACACCAAAATACAAGCAACAAGGTGTATACATAACATGAGAAGAAACATATGTGCTGACAAAATTGTCTGGTTTGAGAGAACCTTACTGCCAGCTTATTGATGAACCCACAAAGCCAACAAAGCATGTAAATATCAAACTACAACAACGGAAAATTCATCCTTATTGCACTTCTGCTAAGACTTCTCCTTCATTTTTCCCGTAAAGGAGCATGAACACTTCCAAATCGTAGTGATTGTACCTGCAAGATGAATAGGAAGTCTAAGGCTTTAATCTAGTGTTGATAAAAAGGGATGCAACCGAGACCAAATTTACTTACACGTGAAATTGAGTTGTCCCATCCACATTTATGAAGATGATGATGTGAGGCCCTGATCGGAAGGATAAGAATGGATAATGACCTTGAGCACCTCATTTCCATACTCCTGCAGTTCTTCGTAAATACCTTTGGCTGAATTTGCAGCAGCGAGATTGCACCATTTCACCTCAATCATCTCTAGAGTATCAATGTTCCCAAAAGTAGAAGGGATCTCCTCAAGTTTTTTGCATCTGTGCACCACCAGCTTCTTCAAAACAGGAAAGTGATCCTCACTGGACACATTCCATTGCTCAATATCGAGAGCTTCTAATTTCAAGTATTTGAGTTTGAGGAACTCATCATCTCTTGTCTTCCATTCTTTCCCATCAAAGGCTTTAAACAACAATTTCAGAACTTCAAGGTTGGGGAGTGTTGCAATTGTTGCAATGTCACTCCATGGCAAACGGAACTTTGATAAAGTCAACTTTTTCAGATTTGGAGGGAAGGTAAATTTCCCGTGAGATATCTTTCCACCATAGTAAAACACCTTGAGGGACTCGAGTTGAATTAAAGAGTCTAACTCTGGAAAGATGTTGCAACTCTCAGAATTGCTCCCAGATTCAGTGAAAATGCACTTCAATCTCCGAATATTGGGCAATGAATGTATCACATCTCTTGATTTTGTCCCGTACGATAGAATTGGTGAGGAAAGAGTTTCTAGTTTATCTGAAATGGTGTCCTTGACATCACTCTTCTCCCAAATCACAGAAGCACGGTTATCAATGTGCAGATGCCTTAAACTTACCATGCTCAAGATCGTATCTGGTATAGCAACTTCACCTCTTTTTCCTTTCACAAGGAAAGTTTCCAGGTACCTGAGGTTAGCAATCGATGATGGGATATAATTGCTCTGAATCCGAACTGCTAAGAGCCTCAACTGAACCAAAAATTCTATTTCAGGATTAAGATCTTCCAGAACCAACCGACCCAAATCCAATATGTTAAGAAACTTGAAGATGCTAAAGATAGATGATGACGATGATATCATATCCAAGTGAAATGCAGGGGCAAAATGCAGTAAGGAGCAAACATGCAAGCTAGAAGACCACTTCTCAATCTCATTGAGCTCAGAGTAAATGCACAACCTATATTGCTCATAAGTTGTGGAATTTGGAGTATAAGATTCAACACACCCATCTTCCTGCTGATGAAACTTGAGGTCGGTTGGAGAAAACGGTTCATCATTTCCATCTAGTACAAGCAAAAACTTTTCTTCTTTAGCTTTAGCCAAGCTAAAACTGCGCAAAAGATCATGAACGCGGAACGTTTTGACCCCACCACTAGATCCTCTTTCAGCAACTATTACTAGACTTCTACCAATTAGATCCATCAAGCAGTCTTTCGCTATATCTTCTGAACTTTTCTGCTCAGTCTTCTGTATGAATCCTTCAGCAGCCCATAATCACATAACCTTCTTTGCCAAAATTTCTTTGTCCTCCGGAAATGCTCCTAAATAAAGGAAGCATGGTCTCAGATGATCTGGTAAATTTTTGTAACTCAGTTCTAACACTTCCCTGATCAATTTTTGCAAGTCTCCATCAGTGTGTTGGCTTAAACTTTCTGCAACTTGTTCCCACTCTTCTTCCTTTTTCCTTGCAAGAACTCCAGCCATAAGAACAACTGCAAGAGGTAGTCCTTTGCATCCTTCTGCAATCAGCTTCAGATTTTTCACTTGTTCTTTAGGACATCTTCCTCTAGGAAATAGCTTTTTCTCTAACAACTCGAAACTTTCGTCATCAGTGAAAATACGAAGGTGATAAGGAATGCTACGTGCTTGAACATTCGAGGCTATTTCTTGCAGTCGAGTTGTGAACATAATTCTACTTCCATTGTAATCATCGTCAAAACATCTCCTTAAAGCAGTCCATGCTTTAATATCCCAAATATCATCTATGACAATCAAATACCTCCGTCCTTTCAGACATTTACGCAACATGTCTTTTAAATCTGCATTAGTCCTTTGATAGGTTCCTTCAGTGAGCTCAACAACTTGATCTAAAATGTCAAGCAAAACCTGCCTCTCCTGAAATACTTGAGAAATACAACACCATGCTCGAACATCGAAGTACTCCACAACGAGAGGATGACTATACAGCTTTTTGGTTAGAGTCGTCTTGCCAAGTCCTCCCATTCCAATGATCGAGATAACGTTTAACTGCTTTAATCCTCCTCTTCCTCCTCTTAGTTGCTCTATTATATTTTTGGCCTCATTCTCGAAACCAACAATCACTTCACCCATCGTCAAGGTATCATGTTGTGCTGTCTTCTCATTGATTATTTCTATGTTTTTCTTGATTAGCTTAAACTCTTCCATGACATCAGAAAACTTCAACGTACAGTACCAGACCGGATGTTCTCTTAAGAAAATGGGATCAGTGGCATATTTTGCTTCATTTGCCACATTCATTATGCATGTCTCAAGAGTTTCTAGTTCAGTGCACAGCTCTTCAGAGTTGTCAAGAAAAGATATCAAGAGGCGTAGTTCATTCTGAACATATTCAATCCAAACATTTGCAGCTTTTTCAATATGAGGCTCTACAAAACGAGACATTATAGCAGCCCTACGATTCAACAGCTCGTTTAGTTCTTTGAGGGAAATTGTCGTACCTTTCTGGCCACGGGTCTCCCGGAAGTGAGATGATGTAGCACGGGAATAGATCTTCCTCATATCAGCCTTGATAAGCTTGATCTTCTCAAGCAAATCAGGCAGGAGACTGCTCATCTCCTCGGCCAAGCCTTCTTTGATTTCATTGACGTGAAAAGAGTATATGGCAGACCCTGCTTCAAGAGCCAGAGAGTCCATAAGATTGAGGATATCCTTAAATTTCTGATGCACAGTATCACCCTTTTGCGTATGTATAAAAAAAGTTCTCAAGAGTCGCATGTCCTCACCAAAGGTTTCAAATTGATCCTTCATATGAGCTGGCAAACTAGTTTCATCGTTTACTCGATCCAGTATACAAAATAAATTGATGAGCTTAAGCCTTCCAAGCGACTGCAGAAGTAGTGCATTATTCAAGGTCATCATTTCTTCACTCGTATTCCCAACATACAAGTCTTCAACAAAACGAGCTACTTTGTTTACCTGAGGTCCTATATGCTCTCGATATGATTGCAATTGGTCAGCGTGTTGCATTGGAGTTGTCGTGAGTAAAGATATCACAAGCTTTAACTGCTCGCAAAGGCTTTCAAAGTGATCCTTTGTTGGAATCTCCACACTTCCATCACGGCCTAGTAGCTCTGCGAGTTGTTGGAGGAGAAAATCAATAAAGCCCACCAGAAGAGAAACTGTTGCATCTGATGTTAATGACTCTGAAGCCTTCAGGATGCCACGATAAAGACTTGTGTCTTCTCCATTGGGCTTATAGTGTAGTGCAAGAGAAAGGTCACTATTTTTATCCATTTTGTTTATCCAACAACTGAAGAAAAACGATGCTGCTTTGGTAGTCGCATATCCAAACTCCTTCTTAAGATGATACATATCCCAATTGCCTAGTTCGAGTTTAGCAACAAGTTGAAGGGAATTTCTTAGAAATCTTAGCCTTCTCTCCAGGGTGTTAATACGTTTCTTCTCCCCGACAACAGAGTTGACCTGATCGGATTGTATCAGATCCTTCATATTCTCCAACACATAATCAATACATTTCACTTGGAGATCACCTTCAATATCCCCCTCTGGCCATGATTGTTTGAAACAATGATAACATTGATGGACTTTCAGCTTAAGGGCATCTTCAATGGAGTCTTTAAATGCAAAACTTTCCTAATTTAGGTATTTTTAGAGACTCTAGTCTCTAAAAACAACACTATTCATAGCAAAAGTACGTGAGATCCACCACTTTTAGCTTAAAAGATGCCAAAATAAAGACCCAGTCTCCATTTTTTTCCACAAATTTGTTAAAAAAAATAGAGATTGGATCTCTATATTAGCATCTTTTAAGTCAAAAGTAGTAGGTCTCACGTACTTTTGTCATGAATAGTATTACTTTTAGAGACTGGAGTCTCTAAAAATATCCAAATTATAAAAGTTTTACATTTTAGACAATCATTGAGGATAGCCTAATAAGCTCAATCTTTTCTTGTATAGAGAACAACGAACGATCCAAATCTATGGGCACTTCTCCACCCCCAAGTGAGAGAATGACTTCACCCACATCTTGTTGGATTACAGCTATAATTTTCTTATATCGGTCTTTTAACTCCCTGCTCTGAATCTGCATCTGCATCAGTTTTTTGGACATGAAGAACGTCCTGAGAAATTTGAGCTCAATCTTAAGGGTCTTGATTTGATCCTTGAGTGAAGCAGAGCAGCTCCCTTGTTCTTCCAGGTAGTGCGGGCATTTCAGTGAATCTTTAATAAGACCCTCCATCTTCATCCTCTCAGTCGAATATCTTTGATTAAGCGAGAAAAGTATTAGAAGGAAGCTTTGCACCAAGAGAGAAAGTGCAGCTGTGCGTATTACTCCCAACAGCTGAAGAAGATGTTTGCAATTGTGATCAAAGTCTTCTCTATAAGTCAATTTTTTTTTTTTCCTTTTCCCAGTAATAAAATAAACAGAACACACCTCAATACCGTTGTAAAAGTATAAATATTTATTGATAATATTTTGTTAAAAATAAGACGTTATATATTGAATATCAATTTCAAAATTAGATGAAAAAAACTATACAAAAAGATTAAATTATATTATTTTAATATTTATTTTAATTAAAGTGTAATAATTATATCTTTAATAATAATGACATCTAGTGTATAAAAGGAAAATTATCCGGTGCGTTCAAGATCAAAGGATGTGATTGAACCACGTTAGTTGCCACGTAGACTAAAATAGCTGTGGACTCCGCGCAATTAATAAGCTGCACAACTGAAAGGTCCATGTGCAAAAAATGAGCTTAACTATGTGGGTCCCGCGCCACTTATATCATCTGACCAGATTGAAGTTCGTACCTGACACAATGACAGTTAAAGTCACCACACAATTTTGATTGATTATTCAAGATACACATGTAGCTAAAAATATATATATATAAAAAAAAACTATGATCTCATATTTTTTTGAGTCAAAATAAAGAAAGTATCTTAGGCTCCGTTTGTTTGTCATAAAATAATTTATTTATGTAAAATATTTTTTGTAAAAAATATTTTTTTTTAAAAATAAAATATTTTGTAAGGCTTCGTTTGTTTGCCATAAAATAACTTGTTAGGAAAAAATATTTTTCAAGAAAATAAATTACTGAAAAATATTTTCTGGTGTTTAAATGTATTATGAATTCCGTAAAATGTTTTCTTCTCCTAAAGGACATGAAAATATTTTACCTAATTTTGTACTAGCCGCAATTGTTGATCGAAAAACATTTTACGGTTGACTAATTTTTCAGTGTTACCAAACACCGTAAAATTAAGAAAAAGCAGCCGCAATTTTTGACTGAAAAATATTTTACAGTTGACCAAATTTTCAGTATTACTAAACACTGTAAAATCTAAAAAATATTTTTCGGAAAAATATTTTACAGCAAACAAACGGAGCCTTAAGATAAGAGGTACAAACATTGTTGTTTATATCAAGACAAATACAGCTCAGGCTTTGTCTTTCTTTTTTTTTTTTTTTTTAATCTTAAAGGACAACTAAAGTCAACTCACATATAACCTGACTAAAGAGAAGGGTTTTTTTCTTTGTTTCTTTCTTTCTCAAATGTCAGCTAAAGTCAACTCACATATAGACCGACAACTAATTGGTAAATTTTTAGGTATAGTGGTGCGTTCCCACACATGTACTAAGTTAGTTAAGAACGAAACTTCAAAATAGTAGGGAGTGCTGAACCCCTGGGGACATTTCTTATCTTCTTTATGTCTAAACTAAAGAGAAGAATTTTAGCAATTAAACGAAGAAACAAGTTAAAAATAAGAACGACAACAGTTGTAAAAATAATGATACATGGGACTCATTAGTAATACAAGATAAAATAATTTTGACACGTTAAAAAAATGACAATCGTTTCGAAGAATTTTTTCTTAAACCAAATATTATATAATCTAGAAGGAAAGGAAAAATAGGGTAATCAGAGGCTCTAGTAGTAGCACTCCAATTAAAGTAGTTGTTGCCTCATCAGAGAGACATTGAAACTAACTTCCACTCGACTAGAATCAAAAAATGTATCATAACTTTAAAGGCAAAATGCAAATTAATGCTATCTCTTTAAAAAGAAAAAATATGTAATTTACTCCATCATGGTTTCACTGAGATGCATTTAGCCTCCAAAATACCCCAAATGCCCTCATTTTCTAATTTTATGCAGAAACCAAATATAATTTTCTGTAAGAATATTTTGGATATTCTGGGAGTCAAGTATACATTTTTAAAAATCACAAGTGGGTAAATGAGTATTTTGATATCAAAAGGGAATAACTCACATATTTGATCTATAAAGAAATATTAACTAAGAATAAAAAGGAAATAATGAAAACTTGTCTGTGCTTAAGCATGCTTAAATAAATGGAGAAGTAATCTAAAATAGTAATTATTGGGTACTTAGGGGGGGGAAAAGGGGAAAAAATATGTACATTTGGGATTTTTTTGTTTTTTGGTCAAATAAAGAGGATGCATTATGAAATGTTGGAGGTGCATTTCAATTGTAACTTATTTTAAGCTATAATTAATTTTATAAGCTGTTAGAAGTTGTGCAGTATAAGTATGGACTAATTTCAAAGCAAGATGACTAATATGCTTAATCAATGAAGCTCTGTGATCAAGACTAAAACAAGATGCAATAACCTGGTGTAAAATGATTTTGTTACAACTCTGTTACAGGTGATGTTGCAACATTAACTGAAATATTAATTCTATCACAGACTGTTAACAAACTGTTTCTCTAATTGCTTAGTCAGTTTATTCCACTTTAATGTTCCAACATGAGTAGTAACAGTAAACAACAGCGGAAATAATAAATGTATAACAAAAATAAAGAACACCAAAATTTAACGTGGTTCAACCGTGTGGTCTACGTCCACGGGACCTCCCTTAGTCCAACAAACATGCTCATTAAGAAATAACAAGTTACAACATCAATGGACTTATACAAGTAAAGACTCATTCTTGACCTTTGATGCCTCGATGAAGAACTCCTTAATAAACTTCGGTTTGAAGAGCTCCCCTTGACTTGCAACGTTCTCTCCCAAGAACTACACCTTCTTCTTTCGAAGAATGAATAAAGAAGATAGTAATCTAAACTCATATAATTCGCTCATGACTCAGTGTCATAACAAACAAAGTTGCAACACTTAATACAATCAAAGATTAGAACACAGATCGTGTTGCAACATCATTTGGAACACTGGACAGAAAACTTTTCTATTTTCTTGTTGCTCTTTCTCTGTCTGCTCCATCTTTGCTGCGACCTTTTGCTTCATATAAATACTCAATTGTTGCTGCAGATTATCTTGGGCTGCAAGAAAAGCCTTGAGTCACAAAACCCTAATCTCCCTTTTACTCTTCCTTTCCTTATGAATATGCAATTAATGTCATTCCTTAATTAGCACAAATCTTCTTTTCATATGGTAAGATAACATAAGATTTTCCTGCACAATATAAAAGGTAAAAACACAAGTATGGTAATATCATAAGTTTTGCAAAACATAGCCAATCAATAATTGCCTTAATAATCTCCAATCAATTAATCAATCGCCAATCAATCTAATTTTCTTAACAATCTCCTCCTTTGGCTTTGTTTTGGCAAAACCCTGATATCATAGTCAATGTAACCTCCTATTTTCTAAGTGCAAAAAGACAGATGCAACAAATGAAAATCTCGGTGCAACATTTAGTAGAACAACAGTATTAGAGTAATGATCAGCCTGTTGCAACATGCAATGGAACACAGATGGAAATGTATCAGAGTAGAAAACATAGTGTTCCTGTAAAAGATAGCAATCTTGTTGCACCATATACTAAACAACCATGTAGTAAACTAGCAGACACACAAGAGCTAACCACAACACAACAACTAATCAGTAGTAGTCAGTAGCAGCACAACATATTTACTCCCCCTTTTTGCCAAACCAAAGGCAAAGAAGCAGAAGCAAAGTAACAGAGCAATAAAGCTAGCAAAATAAGTGATCAGTAACAATAGCAGAGTAGTAGAGACATAAAAAAAAAACATTCAACAACACAGATAAGGATGTATCAGAGCAACGATGGTCCTGGTGCAACAGTCAGTATAGCATAATGGAAACATAGATAAGAAAACATCAAAGTAGCAAAGATAATGACCCTATAAAAAATAGTAAGCCAAAGATGAGAACCCTGCTGCAACAATTAGTAAACCATCGCAACAAGCCATTGCAAAACCAATAGTATATTCTTCTCCTTAAGCAACAATCAGCACGCAGTAATAGCAATAACATTCTCCCCTTTTGCCAAAAGAAACCAAAGTAGAAACGTAAAGTACCAGACCAAAGGACTTAGCAAAAAACAGCAAACACAATCATAGACCCAAAGTAGAGCAGCAGAATTCAAACATAGTAAAGTCCCAGAGCAGAACTAAAATTAGTAAAGTTTCAAAGCGATAATCATTAAGCAAACCAACATTCAGGCAGTGTATTTGGAGACGAAATCGACTAGGGTCTGTTGTCCTTGAATCAACGTCCCAAGGTCAGCCATTATCTTCTCCTAATTGACTTTAACAGTGGCTTGATCGTTGCACAGCTCATGGACTTCATTCTGAAATTGCTGCACTTGTTGCAATAATGCAGCAGTAGTTGTTTCAGAAGTTGGTCCAACATTTCCTTTAGCTCAAGGCTTCCCCCTGAATATCAACTTCCTACAAAAACTTGTGAGAAAGATGGAATGGAGGGGACAAATTTCACAAGGTATTCAACCCGGTCATGGACAGCCTTTTGAGCAGTTAAGTAGCACAATTGTATCAGCTAAGTAACACAATAGTGGAATAAAATAGTTAAGCATGTAAACTGTAAGTCTTATGAAACAAAGGCAAAGAGGCAAATTGTAAGCAAAAAAGTAAAAATTGTAAAACAAATTATTAAGAAACAACAAGTTACAACATCAATGGACTTACACAAGTAAAGACTCCCTCTTGACCTTTAACGCCTAGATGAAGAACTCCTTAACGAACTTTGGTTTGGCGAGCTCCCCTTGACTTGCAACATTCTCTCCCGAGAACAACATCTTCTTCTTCCGAAGAATGAATAAAGAAGACAGTAATCTAATCACTCAAAGACTCATATAATTCGCTCATGACTCACTGTCATAACAAACAAAGTTGCAACACTTAATACAATCAAGGACTAGAACACAGATCGTGTTGCAACATCACTTGGAACATTGGACAGAAAGCTCTTATATTTTTTTGTTGCTCTTTCTTTGTCTGCTCCATCTTTGCTGCGACCTTTTGCTTCATATAAATACTCAATTGTTGCTACAGATTATCTTGGGCTGCAAGAAAAGCCTTGA
Source organism: Ehretia macrophylla (assembly GCA_037974665.1). Taxonomy (NCBI): domain Eukaryota; kingdom Viridiplantae; phylum Streptophyta; class Magnoliopsida; order Boraginales; family Ehretiaceae; genus Ehretia; species Ehretia macrophylla. The sequence continues at coordinate 69,810,354 of CM075781.1, forward strand.
GTCACAAAACCCTAATCTCCCTTTTATTCTTCATTTCCTTATGAATATACAATTAATGTCATTCTTTAATTAGCACAAATTTTCTTTTCATATGGTAAGATAACATAAGATTTTCCTGCACAATATAAAAGGTAAAAACACAAGTATGGTAATATCATAAGTTTTGCAAAACATAGCCAATCAGTAATTGCCTTAATAATCTTCAATCAATTAATCAATCGCCAATCAATCTAATTGGCTTAACATAAGCTGTAACAAATAGCTGAACTACCTAAACTTATTTCCATCAAGATTTCAATCAATTCCTTTGTCTTCAAATATGATCCGTGTAACATTTTGGAAAAGGAACTTTGAGGAGACTATGAGATAGTTGTTGTTGTAACAATCTATCCTGTGGAAGGTGTCATTGTCCACTGATGGAAAGATGCAATCCAGTTCAGACTAAAGAGGAGGATAAGCAAACTAATTAGAGGATGCACAATGGTGCTGCTTATATAGCTAATAATCAACGGAAAGTTCACCTATTGAAGGAAAGAAAAGATGAACAGAAATTGACGAAGTTTTAACATATCTGGAAGTTCTCATATACCCAGGGTAGAAACATACAATACAATTGGTATCAATCTGGAATCTGAAAAGGCAAACAAGTGTATCCTTGTGCTCATCATGATTATATTGACAAGCTCCAACATTTTGTTAACAATGAATGTATTGTAGGCATGTCCACTGGTGCATCTCTTTCTACTGAAGTTTAGCCATCGCGTTATCAGCCGTTTGAAGTAAGAAAATGATCTGCCTACTTTAATTTAACTTCAAAAAATAAAATGCTGAAGGTCCACTGACTCAAAATTCAAATTGTTCTTTAATTTGTAGATCCAAGGTCCTTAAGGTTCTATAGATACCTTCTATACGGGTGAGAATAATCAACATACACCAATCAACAGAATACTTTGAAGGGACTGCCAAAGACCACGACAGTAATGCAAAAAGCTGAATAAACTTCCGACAGACTCAAGCCTTCTATTCCTAAAAACCAACATAGAAAGGCAAGGTAAAACAAAAAATACACATGGACCCAGGCTTTGCTTATCATATATGACAAAAATTAAATAAACAAGTGAAACAAAACACTTACTGCAGAATGTATGCTAAGACTTAATATATTTATGAAGCAGAAAATGTAAGATTTGAATCTAGGTTAATCAGGCAGTAGAATCCATAAAGGACTGTCATCCATCACTAAACTGCTTGTAGTTTGAGTAGCCAAAATCAGGAAAATAACTTTCCCGTTTTCGAAAGCTCTTCCTATTAGCCGATTCATAAGTCACAACACATTAAATTTGGACTTCAGTAGTAGCATTGCCAGGTATAGAGTACCTCATGCTCTTGAATTATCTTCGGAAATGAACATTCGAATAGAAGTATAAAGAAACATGTCAAGATATCACAGTTTTTAGCATGCAACATAAGTGTTTCCAAACACTATGTGAGTTCAACCTCTCATTAATTGTTTTGTTGTCTGTCTAAATGCTAAATCTAAAGTTGAGACAGATCATAGCAAGGGACAATATTCAAATGCCAGCATCTAATAGAGCAGTCAGGAAAGAATTGACTCTCAGTCTGGCAACCTATAATAAAAATTCTTAGAATAACTCGAGCTAACCATCAGCCCTAAACACATGTGGTGGACCCTACATGCTGTAGAGCCCACTTATATGTGAGTGGCCTGATAATCGGTCCGGGTTGACCAAAGAACTCTCCAACCTTATAATATTGTAGGTTAATCAATTGAGCAATAAATTTAACGTGGGTCAAACATCTATAAACATTAAATGATAAACCAATATGCTACCAAAAAAAAAAAAAATAATTATTACCATAAGAAGAAAATGCCATTGAAAGAAAATGACCACGATGAGACCAATTTTACCATCTTTATGTCCACTCCAAACCAACTTACACCCTCGATCGACAAGTAAACATTGTGTAAGAAAAGGCAAAGATTCTAAAAGTTTCTTGATTCATTTTTTTTGGGTAAATAGTGTATTATCATCCTGTGTTTTGTTAAAAATGTACAATACCCCCCTGTGTTTTAAAAATTAGCTGATTACTCCCCTGTGTTTTGCCAAAAGTGCACAATACCCCCCTGTGTTTTAAAAATTAGCTGATTACCCCCCTGTACTAAAGTAGCTGATTACTCCCTTGTGTTTTATAAAAGTAGTTGATTGCACCCTTATATTTTCTAACAAAAGCGCTAATTTTTAAAAAGTACATGGGGGTAATTAGCTACTTTTATAAAACACAGGGGGGTAATCAGCTAATTTTCAAAACACATGGGGGTATTGTGCACTTTAAGTAAAACACAGGGGGGTAATCAGCTAATTTTTAAAACATAAGGAGATATTGTGCATTTTTAGCAAAACACAGGGGAGTAATATGCTATTTCCTTTTTTTATCGCTTTACTAATGTTTTCATTTTTATTTGGGTTGAAATCCAATTTTACCAATCCAATTTCTTAATTATTCCATATAGCCTACAAGGAAAGTAGTTGAAATGTGTTTGGTATACTAGATGACTATTGTTTTTGGCTTTAATTGCATCAAATTTTGACATAATCACATTTTGTGCAAAAGGTAATCCTAAGGTTAGGGGAGGGGGTAAGATTTTTTATATTGATCTAATATGTATTCAACTTCATTAAATTGAATAATTAATGAATTAAAAGATTTGAATATCAAAATTTGATATATTTGCATCGAGGGAATAATTTTAAGTACCTTAGATTCGTTTAAATTTTGTGTCTCCGCTGTAATTGGTTTTCGGTTTATGCTTTGGGTCATGGACTTGTGGTTGGTTTTAGACAAGAGTTTAATTAGACTTAGTTATAGTTTATATTTGGACTTGTTTTTGAACTATGTCTATCTTATTGAATTTTATTTTTTTGGATCCAAGTTTTGTATTCATATGTTATAACTTGTGATTATTTATTATCTCTATTTTAACAAAAGAAAAAATAATAACTTTGTGCCTCTTGCCCCTCGCTTTATGTGGAAAACATATTTTGACAACTCTACTTCAATTTTGTTGAACATCTTTAAACATGTTTGTTGGGATTATCAAGTTATGATACTTTAGTCTACACTTTGTTTTATGAGAGTGCTAATTTTGCTCAAGGACATGTAAATAAAAGAATTTATTATGTATCTTTGTTGAGTGATTTGACTAGCATTTAGTCTATAATTAATTTTTTGAATTTAGGGTTAATATTGAATATACTTCTAGAAAACTGAAGAGTAACAACAACAAGTGATTCAATTGAGTAGTTCGTCATAAAAATTATTGCCTCTTGAATTATAAAAATATAAAGAAGACAAAATTATTTCAAACACCAATAGAATCGGAAGTGCCTCTTCTTTCAAAGAGAGGAAAACAGTCCCCAATGCTGCTCCACGTAGGAGTCTAATAAGTCATGTCTCAATCCTAATTTGAATAGTTTTTTTCTCTGTCACCGATCAAGGTGTATATCTATAACGTGTTTGCCTATTTTGCTCATATCACAAAATTATGAGACAAAGCGAAGTACTAGAGATCGAAAGGAAATATATTTTCAGAACAAATTGGCATAATGCAACATAACGAGCTAAATTGCAAGAACTTTGACCATTAATAACCAAAATATTATCATGCGTAGCTACCCAAAAAACAGTCTGATTTTGAGACCTCCTAAACAAGTTTAAAAACTAATAGAATCAAACTGTTTTGCCACTCAAGGAGATGTCATTTCTTCAGCTACAAGAAGAGACGCTGCTTGAATGACATTCTTAATATCTAATTCCAGGATGACATTCTTGAACCCTGACTAAAGGGCAAGTTGGCATGCATTCCTGATGGCCCCAAGGCTTCCGCTTGAAAAGGAAATACATGATATATTGGGAATAAATTGCCACGCACAGGTGAGGCCCACACACTTGTAATTGGGATGTTTAACATCCGTGACACTTTGAAGAAGTTTCAGATAAATTGCCATGCTTGTTCTGTGATCTCTGCAAATACGTGCAGAAGTTGCTACCCCTTTATTATGCAGCGGTCGGGTGACCGGGGTGGGGGGGGTGGGGGGGTGGGAGTTGTTTTCAATTTGTTCCAAATACAGTGGTAGAAGCAAACCCGTCAAGAGAAAGGCACTAACAAGATGTAGCTAAAGACTTTTTCTCCAATAACTTTTCTTGTTATGATAACTTACCAGCCATTTACTTTTTTTTGTTTTGATTCATATCTCTAGCAGTCTTTCCAAATGCATAAATTTAGCATATGCAACTGCATATCATTACTTGATACTTTTCTTGAAGATGGAAAAGAAAAATAGAATATCATTTTCTGAATATCCTCTATTAACTTTCTCATTTTCGGGTTCTTCAAAGACTAATTGCAGCAATTTAAGATCTAAATGGCCTGCTGTAATTGAGGATGAGGAACTATCATCAGCATTTGCGATGAAAAGACGCACAAAATTTGAGAAAAACTATTGCCAGCTTAGTGAAAGAAGGAGCAAAACACAAATTTTATTCTGATAATAGAACATACGACCTTGAACCATGTCCATTCAATTATTAAATGATGCGAGGAAATTGACAGAATCAAGCGACATTAAATTCCAAAATACAAACAACAAGGTGCATACATAACATAAGAAGAAACATAAGTGCTGACTAAATATTCTGGTTTGAGAGAACCTTACTGCCAGCTTATTAACAGAATCTACAAAGCCAACTGAGAGTGTAAATATCCAACTACAGCTACAGAAAATTCAGCCTTATTCCACTTCTGCTAAGACTTCTCCTTCATTTTGCTGGAAAGGAGCACGAACCATTTGAAATCATAGTGATTGTACCTGCAAGATATATACGAATTTTAAGGCATTAATCTAATGTTCATAAAAGGGATGCAATTGAGACTAACTTTACTTACATGTCATTTTGAGTACGAATCTTTGATCCATTCACTTCTAAGAAGATGATGCGAGTCCCTGATCAGAAGGATAAGGATGGATAATGACCTCGAGCCCCTCATTTCCAAACTCCTGTTGTTCGAGGTAAATGTTTCTGGCTGAATTTGCAGCAGAGGAATTGCACCACTTCACCTCAATCATTTGTAGGGTGTTAACATCCCCAAAACTAGAAGGGATCTCCTCAAGGTGTTTGCATCTGTGCACCACCAATTTCTCCAGAATAGGAAAGTGATCTTCACTGGACACATTCCATTCTTCAATATCCAGAGCTTCTAATTTCAAGTACTTGAGTTTGGGGAACTCATCATCTCTTGTCTCCCATTCTTTCCCATCAAAGGCTTTAAACTATAATTTCAGAACTTCAAGGTTGGGGAGTGTTGCAATTGTTGCAATGTCACTCCATGGCAAATGGAACTTCGATAAAGTCAACTTATTAAGATTTGAAGGGAAGCTAAATCTTCTGTGAGATACCTTTCTGCCATAGTAAAAAAACTTGAGGGACTCAAGTTGATTTAAAGAGTCAAAATCGCACTGAAATTCAGTAACTATGCACTTTAGTTTTCGGAGTTTGGGTAATGAACGACTCACATCCATTGAATTTGCCCCGTATGGTAGAATGGGTGTGGAAAGAGTTTCTAGTTTATCTAAAATGGCACCTTTGACATCTCTCTTGCTAAATACCATAGAAGCACGGTTATCAATGTTCAAATGCCTTAAACTTACCATGCTTCAAATCGTATTTGGTATAGCAACTTCACCTCTTACTCCTTTCACAAGGAAAGTTTCGAGGTTCCTAAGGTTGGCAATTGATGACGGGATAGAAGTGCTATGGATCCGAACTGTTAGGAGCCTCAACTGAACCAACAACGTTATTTCGCAATTAAGATATTCTAGAACCAACCGTCCCAAATCTAAAATGTTAAGAAACTTGAAGCTGCTAAAGATAGATGAGGCATCATATGATGATATCATGTCCCAGTAAGTTGCAGAGGCAAAATGCAGTAACGAGCAGACAGGCAAGCTGGAAGGCCACTTCTCGAAATCATTGAGCATAGAGTAAATGCAAAGCCTATATTGCTCATGAGTTATAGGATTTGAATTGTAAGATTCAACATAACCATCTACCTGTTGATGAATCTTGAGGTCGCTTGGAGCAAGCGGTTCATCATTTCCATCTAGTAGAAGCAAAAACTTTTCTTCTTTAGCTTTGGCCTATCTAAAACTGCGCAAAAGATCATGAACGCGGAACGTTTTGACCCCACCACTAGATCCTCTATCGGCAACAATCACTAGACTTCTACCAATTAGATCTATCAAGTAGTCTTTCACTACATCCTCTGAAATTCTATGCTCAGTCTTTTGTGAATCCTTCAGCAACCCATAGCCACATAAGCTTCTTTGCAAAAATTTCTCTGTCCTCTGGAAATGCTCCTAAATAGAGGAAGCATGGTCTCAAATGATCTGGCAAACTCTTGTAACTCAGTTCCACTACTCCCATGCTTAAATTTTGCATGTCCCCACCAATGTGTCGGCCTAAACTTTCTGCAACTTGTTTCCACTCTTCTTTCTTTTTCCTTGCAAGAACTCCAGCCACCAGAACAACAGCAAGAGGTAGTCCTTTGCATCCTTCTGCAATCAGCTTCAGATTTTTCACTTGTTCTTTAGGACATCTTCCTCCAGGAAATAGCTTTCTCTCTGACAACTCGAAACTTTCGTCATCAATGAAAAGACGAAGGTGATAAGGAATGCTACGTGCTTGAACATTTGAGGCTATTTCTTGCAGTCGAGTTGTGAACATAATTCTACTTCCATTGCAATCATCATCAAAACATCTCCTTAAAGCAGTCCATGCTTTAATATCCCAAATATCATCTATGACAATCAAATATCTCCGTCCTTTCAGACATTTACGCAACATGTCTTTTAAATCTGCATTAGTCCTTTGATAGGTTCCTTCAGTGAGCTCAACAACTTGATCTAAAATGTCAAGCAAAACCTGCCTCTCCTGAAATACTTGAGAAATACAACACCATGCTCGAACATTGAAGTACTCTACAACGAGAGGATGACTATACAGCTTTTTGGTTAGAGTCGTCTTGCCAAGTCCTCCCATTCCAATGATCGAGATAACGTTTAACTGCTCTAATCCTCCTATTAGTTGCTCTATTATATTTTTGGCCTCATTCTCGAAACCAACAATCACTTCACCCATCGTCAAGATATCATGTTGTGCTGTCTTCTCATTGATTATTTCTATGTTTTTCTTGATTAGCTTAAACTCTTCCATGACATCAGAAAACTTCAACATACAATACCAGACCGGATGTTCTCTTTAAGAAAATGGGATCAGTGGCATATTTTGCTTCATTTGCCACATTCATTATGCATGTCTCAAGAGTTTCTAGTTCAATGCACAGCTCTTCAGAGTTGTCAAGAAAAGATATCAAGAGGCGTAGTTCATTCTGAACATCTTCAATCCAAACATTTGCAGCTTTTTCAATACGAGGCTCTACAAAACGAGACATTATAGCAGCCCTACGATTCAACAGCTCGTTTAGTTCTTTGAGGGAAATTGTCGTACCTTTCTGGCCACGGGTCTCCCGGAAGTGAGATGATGTACCACGGGAATAGATCTTCCTCATATCAGCCTTGATAAGTTTGATCTTCTCAAGCAAATCAGGCAGGAGACTGCTCATCTCCTCGGCCATGCCTTCTTTGTCCTCATTGACGTGAAAAGAGTATATGGCAGACCCTGCTTCGAGAGCCATCACGTCCATAAGTCTCTGAATATCCTTAATTTCCTGACCCATACAATATCGTGTCTCAATATAAAAAGTTCTCAAGAGTCGTATGTCCTCGTGAAGGGTTTCTAATTGATCTTTCATGATAGGAGCTATGGAACTAGTTTCATCGTTTACCAGATCCTCCATACATAATAAGCTGATGAGCTTACGGCTTCCAACCCATGGTTGAAATATAGTATCATCCATGGACATCATTTCTTCATTCATATCGCGGACATGCCAGTCTTCAATAAGACGAGCTACCTTATTTAACTGAGCTCCTATACTCTGTCGAAGTGATTTTACACGGTCGGGGTGTGGATCTGCAGTCGTCTTCGCCGTGAGAAAAGATCTAACGACCTTCAAATCCTTGCGAAGGCTTTCAAAGTGATCCTTTGTTGGAATCTCCACACTTCCATCATGGCTTAGTAGCTCTGCCAGATGTTCGAGGAGAAAATCAGTAAAGCCCACCAGAAGAGAAACTTTTGCATCTGATGCTAATGACTTTGAAGCATACAGGATGCCGTCATAAAGACTTTGTGCCTTCCTCATTCCTCTTATAGTGTAGCACAAGAGAAAGGTCACTATCTTCATCCATTTTGTTTATCCAACAACTGAAGAAAAACGATGCTGCTATGGTAATTGTTTAGCAACAAATTGAAGGGAATTTCTTAGAAATCTTAGCCTTCTCTCCCCGACAACAGAGTTGACCTGATCGGATTGTATCAGATCCTTCATATTCTCCAACACATAATCAATACATTTCACTTGGAGATCATCTTCAATAACCCACTTTGGCCATGATTGTTTGAGAAAATGATAACACTGATGGACTTCCAGCTTAATAAGCTCAATCTTTTCTTGCACAGAGAACAGCGAACCATCCAAATCTATGGGCACTTCTCCACCCCCAAGTGAGAGAATGACTTGTCCCACATCTTGTTGGATTACAGCTTTAATTTTCTTATATCGGTCTTTGAAGTCCCTGCTTCCAATCCTTATCAGTTTTTTGGACATGAAGAACGTCCTGAGAAATTTGAGGCCAATCTTAAGTGTGTTGATTTGATCCTTGAGTGAAGCAGAGCAGCTCCCCTGTTCTTCCAGGTAGTCCAGGCGTGCCAAGGAAGCGTTAATGAGATCCACCGTCTTCATGCTCTCTGTTTCTCTTCTCTCTCAATCGAATATCTTTGATGATCTTTGATGATTAAGTGCGTATTACTTCAAACAGCTGAAGGAGGTGTGTTTGCAATTGGGATCAAAGTCTTCTCAATAAGTCATTTTCTTTTTCCTTTTTGCCTCCTTGTAAGTCTAAATTTGGTGGCAAGAATCTCGCTGCAATCTCTCTCTCTTCTCGACATGAACAACAAATTTTTTATATATTATTTTGTGTTTGAGTTTAGCTGTCACTGTCGGTGTTGTGTTTATTTTATTTTATTACTGAGAATAGGCAAAAAGTAAAAAGAAAATGACTTACTGCTGCAGTTTCGTTTTTGGTGCAAAGTTTCCAATACTTTTTTTTTGTTTTTTTTTCCTCACTTAATCAAAGATATTCGACTGAGAGAGAAGAGAAACGGAGAGGATGGGGATGGAGATGAAGGGTGTGATTAAAGATTCAGTGGAACGACTGGATTACCTGGAAGAACAGGAAAGCTGCTCTGCTTCACTCAAAGATCAAATCAACACCCTTAAGATTGAGCTCAAATTTCCCAAGACGTAATTCTCCCCCTCCTTTTCCTTTATTATTGAATTCTTTCATTTTCTTTATTATTTATTCCTTCCGAATCCAAACAGGCACTTAGATTTGGATGGTTCGCTGTTCTCTGTGCAAGAAAAGATTGAGCTTATTAAGCTGGAAGTCCATCAGTGTTATCATCGTATCAAACAATTACAGCGACGAGGGAGTATTGAAGATGATCTCCAAGTGAAATGTATTGATTATGTGTTGGAGAATATGAAGGATCTGATACAATCCGATAAGGTCAACTCTATTGTTGGGGTGAAGAAACTAATTAACACCCTCGAGGGAAGGCTGAGATTTCTAAGAAATTCCCTTCAATTTGTTGCTAAACTCGAATTAAGCAAGTCGGAATTGTATGATCTCAAGAAGGTGGTTGGATATGAGGCTACCATAGCAGCATCGTTTTTCTTCAGTTGTTGGATTAAAAAAAAGGATGAAAATAGTGACCTTTCTCTTGCGCTACACTATCAGCCCAATGGGGAAGAGACAAGTCATTATGATAGCATCCAGGATGGTACAAAGTCATTAACATCAGAAAATGTCTTTTATTAATGTAAAGTTACAATATGCACAAACTGTTCATGAACTAATATCCCCTTGTTATATATATTTTATACAAGACATGTGTATTTATAATACTGCAACCGTTTAGAAGTCAGAAAATGGGCAAAGTCTAGTGGCTCACAATCACTACCTCTACTTTCAGATATGTTTTTATCATTTTAAAATCTTACCACTTAGACTCATGATAACAAGTTTTTTTTTTTTTTTAAATAGCTAACAAGGTATCAATGGTAAAGTATTGGTTAAAATATTTTGGATGATAAAGTAAATTTATGTAACGTAAAATTTTTAAGTTAAAACTTGGGCTAATTACATATATTATTTGAATCTACTCTCTTTATTAGATTAACAGAAGAAATCATTGAGTGATGGAAAATTCTAGTAACCGGGCTGGGGTCCAGAAAATAATGAAGTAGCGATACGTAACAGTGGGACCTGCGACATTTAATACATGAATATAGTAAAGATGAGAAAAAGACTAGTATACCCTTTTGCATTGATGATAACATTGATGGACTTCAGCTTAATAAGCTCAATCTTTTCTTGCACAGAGAACAACAACCGACCCAAATCTAGGGGCACTTCTCCACCCCCAAGTGAGCGAATGACTTGTCCCACTTGTCGTTGGACTACAGCTCTAATTTTCTCATATCGGTCTATTGTCTCCCCTATACGAATCGACATCAGTTCTTCGGACATGAAGAACGTCCTGAGAAATTTGAGCTCAATCTTAAGGGTCTTGATTTGATCTTTGAGTGAAGCAGAGCAGCTTTCCTGTTCTTCCAGGTAGTCCAGGCGTTTCAGTGAATCTTTAATCACACCCTCCATCTCCATCCCCATCCTCTCTGTTTTTCTTCTCTCTCAGTCGAATATCTTTGATTAAGTGAAAAAAAAAAGTATTGGAAGGAAGCTTTGCACCAAAAAAGAAACTGCAGCAGTGCGTATTACTTCCAACAGCTGAAGAAGGTGTTTGCAATTGTGATCAAAGTCTTCTCAATAAGTCTTTTTTTTTTTGGCCTTTTCCCAGAAATAAAATAAACAGAACACCGAGCAATGATCAGCTAAAGTGAACACACAAAAGAATCACCAAACATCATCAATACATTATAATAAGATTAGTAAAACTCGGCGGCTGCTGTCTACTATAATATTATACACAGGCGCAACCGGGCTGCTAATGTATTATTTATAATATAGGGTTGATTCTTTCTAATACCAAACGCTCAGAAAACAACAAATGAATATGGCATCTCGACGGCCGAATCAATGTCCCTTCACGTTTTGTCGTAAGTAAGTTTTGTGATCATCCTTTTATATTGTCTACTTTACTCGTTTTATCTTGTTTTTATTTTAACAAGCTAGTATCAAAAGCTCAGAAATCGATCATTGTGCTATGGCATAAGTAAAGTATGACATTCCGTTGTTAGATCACAACACCAATTTTTTGTTGTGAAAAGTTAAAATGCGGGCAGTTTTGACCTAGATGGATCTAGAGGAGACTTTGTTGGGATTTGAGAAGATGTGGTCAACATGGGATCAAAGTACAAAGTCAAGTAAGGATCGTAAAGCTCTGTCTCAAATTCATTTGCATTTATCTAATGAAATTTTAGGAGATGTTATGAAAGAAAAAACTGCTATTGCTTTATGGACGAAATTGGAGACGGTTATGTGTGTCTAAAAGCTTGACGAACAAACTCCATATGAAGCAGCGTTTATATTCTCATCGTATGGTTGAAAGTACGTCTATTCTCATTCATTTGAATGAATTTAAAGAAATTATTTTTGATTTAGAGAATATGGATGTTAAGTATGATGATGAGGATCTAGCGTTGATACTATGGTGTTATTTGTCTTCTTCTTATAAGAACCTCATAGATACAATGTTATATTCTCATGACACACTCACGTTAGATAAAATCCAAGAAGCTTTAAAATCAAAGGATAAAATTGACAAGCAGATTACTAATGTCTTAGAAAATCATGCAGAGGGTCTGGTTGTTAGAGAATGATCTATAGAAAAAGAGTCTGGAAAAATTGATAGAAGTAAATCAAAATTCAAGTATAGGAATATGACCTGCAACTATTGTAAGAAAAAAAGGGCAAATAAAAAAGAATTGTTTTAAATTGTAGAATAAAAATTAAAAAAAAAAAGGAAATAATGATCAAGCAGAGAAAACCGGCCAAGCCAGTGTTGTTACAGATCCAGATAGTGATAGGGATTTGTTAGTTGTGTCTGATGATGGTTCCAAAACAAACTCTGAATGGGTTCTTGATACTGCATGTACATTTCATATATGTCATAATCGGGATTGGTATTCAGCTTATGAAACTATCTCTAGAGGTACAGTTATTGTTGGTAATAACGCCTCATGCAAAATTGTTGGGATAGGAACTGTGAAAATTCGAATGCATGATGGTGTCACTAAAACACTAACCGATGTAAGACATGTCCCTGATTTAAAGAGAAACCTAATATCCTTAACTACCCTTGATTCAGGCGGGTATGTATACACTAGTAAAGGTGGAGTTTTGAAGGTTAGTAAAGGTGCCCTTGTTGTAATGAAAGGTCTAAAGGTAACAAGAAACTTATATGTTTTGCAAGGTTCTACTATTATAGGTTATGCTGATGTTTCTACTTCTTCTTTGTCAAATGCAGATGTTACTAGACTATGGCATATGAGGCTTGGACATATGAGTGAAAGAGGGATGATTGAACTTAGCAAACGAGGGCTTCTTTGTGAACAGAGTACTGGTAAACTTGAATTTTGTGAGCACTGTGTATTCGAGAAACAAAAAAGGGTAAGCTTTAGTAAAGGCATCCACAACACCAAAGGTACATTAGATCACATTCACTCAGACCTATAGGGGTCAGCCAAGGTTCCATCTAAAAGTGGTGCAAGGTACATGCTTACTTTTATTGATGATTATTCAAGAAAAGTTTGGGTGTTCTTTTTGAAATAGAAACGAGACGCGTTTGCCACATTTAAGGAGTGGAAAACTCTGATTGAAAAATAAATAGAAAAACAAATTAAACGTCTTCCCACTGATAATGGCTTAGAGTTCTGTTCTAATAAGTTTACTAAGTTGTGTAAAAGGGAAGAAATTGTGAAACATTTGACAGTTTGTCATACACCACAACAGAACGGAGTAGCTGAGTGGATGAATAGAACTCTGATTGAAAAAGTGCGATGTATGCTCTTCAACTCTAGTTTACCTAAATCTTTTTGGGCAGAGGCTATAACTACAACTTGTTTTCTGATAAACCGTTCATGTTCTAAGGCTATCAATTGTAAGATTCCAGAAAAAGTATGGTCAGATACCTCTCCTAATTATTCTGATTTGAAAATATTTAGATGTCCAGCATATACTCATGTAAATGATGGAACCTAGATCCATGAAATGTATTTTTCTTGGCCATGCATTTGGTGTAAAAGGATTTAGGTTATGGTATCCTAAAACATCCAAAGTCATAATTAGTAGATATATTGTGTTTAATGAGACTGACACGCTTCAAAAGATGGGAGATTCTTCTTCACCTATATCTGCACTTGATTCAGATGAACTGTAACACCCTGACCTCAAACATATAGTTATTTTATTTACTTGCATATATTAATATGCTTATTTTAATTATTTACATACATTTACATATTACTTTAATTGTTTGCATACATTTGTTATCATCACTTTTCATATCTCTTGAAAAAAAAATGCATTTGTCTTGTTTAGCGTGCATTTACGTGTTTAAGTGTTGTAGATGTTAATTATATGATAATGGTTAGCAAATAAAACTGAATTAGTTAGATTAGAATCATATGACAAACTAATTAATATTACATAGTTAGAAGGGGAATTTGGACTTTGGGCTTTAATTAATATCTCATTTACTAAATAAAACAAAACACAATATATGTATATTATACATACACACATACGATTCAGCACACACACAAATTCAGCACACACACATAACACACGATAGAAAGAAGAGAAGAAGAGAAGAAGAGAAGAAGAAAATAAGGAATAAGAAGAAGAAATCAGTTTTGTAAGGACAATTTTCATGCCATTCTTCATGTCTAGGTGAGGGTTTCATCCTATTTGTGCATTTGTGTTGAGATTTTGCTAGGGTTAAGATTGATAAGTGTAATTAGTTGGTATTTGGAGTGGTACATGCTTGTAATGTTAGTTAAATGAAGTGTAGAGCAAACTTTAGACATGGTTTTGCTTGTGTATTGATTATTGATGGTGGTTTATTTGTATGCTTATAGAACTTGGTCAATGATTAAAGATGAAACTTAAGTGTTTGATTATATGTCATAGAGATTATTCTTATCATGTGTAAATCATAGCATACAAACAAGAAGTAGCTAAAATTGGAGTAGAGTAAAAAGAGCCATTCTGGACAACTTACTGCCGTCGTCTTTTGGAACCTTTTTGACATAGTAAACGAGCTCTAAAATTAACAAAATTTTTATAGCAGATATATTATTCAGTTTAGAGCAAATGTTGATTTCTAGAGATAAGGCTAATTCTAATGCTTGGACCCTCCGATTTGTACATTTCCGAAATGTGTCTGGGAAAATCGCTGGTGCAGGGCAGTTTAGAGTAGTTGCACGGAAAAGGTTATAACTCATGGAATTTAACTCGAAATTAGGCACCGTTTGATTCTAAAGTTATCTACACTCAAAGAGCTATGTTAGTATATAAAAATAAGATAGTTTGGAAGTCAATAGCATAGGTAACTGAATTAATTAAGTTAAGCTTCTGTTAGAGAAATTAGAAATATCTTAGTTGGATTATTATTTGATAAAGTCTATTTGTTTGGATTGGTACATGGATATGACTTGTGTGAGAATATGTTTATGACTTGAATACTTGATCACCTGAATGTACCGGAGTAAACCTCCTGAATGTACGGTGCTAGACCCTTGAATGTGTCAGTGTATGCCTCCTGAATGTGCCGGAGTATAACTCCTGAATGTACGACGTGTCGGAATATAATTCCAGAATGTGCCAGAGTTTAACTCTTGATTGAGTCAAGCTTGACTACGTGATACTCGTGCTAATCAATTAAATTGCTATCTTGTTACGTGAATATCTATTGTGTAACTCTCGCTTGGGCCCTTGTTCCTTGGAGAGTTACCTTTAATTGTGATCTTACATGATATTGTATACTTGACTTGATGTGATTATCCTCTTTTCCTTGATAGGTAACGCTTGGTTGATTAATTGTCTATTGGTCTCACATTATTAATTATGTTATGTGGTTAATAAGTTACAAAGTCTAGTTTTTTGTTTTATTGCTTGTATTTAGTTATAGTTTCACGAAAATGTTAATTAGTTATATTAGTTTGAATGAGTACTTATCTTGTTAATTGATTTTATGCTTTACCTGTATTGCACGAAAACCTTTTCGAAAGCTCCCTCACTAGGTATACGTGTTGTTGTATGCTCATCCGTCTTCTAACCATTTCAGGTTCAGAGCCTTTAAAGTTGAGGTAAAAAAAGTTTGGGATTCTACATGATCAGATGTGCTAGTTGTAGCTGTTTGTTTCTATGTACAATTGAGATAATTATATTTCTTTTGAGGCTTGTGTGCCTTGTATATATATTAGTTATAAAAAAAAATGTAATCCAAAGTTAAAGTCTTGTATGATTTTGATAGGTATAACTAGTATGTAATAACTCCAATGATTTATTTTGTTGTCAAATTAGTATGCATGCTTGTGTAATTTTGTTAAGTTTGTTGAGTTCCAAGGCTCGGATGGCCTTGAGGAGTTTGTTGTATGTGTTGATATCGGAGGACGGGAATTATGAAGAAGCTATTTTGTGGTTATATAGCATGTGTGCAGGTATTCGATAGTCCTATAAACAGGAAAGACTCTGTCCATTTTTCCTCGTTTTTCGTGACCTCGGGAATAGAATCGGGGCCTTCGGACTCGTGAGGGATCGGGAGGACAGGAATTGTGAAGAAGCTATTTTGTGGTTATATAGCCTGTGTATAGGTATCAGATAGTCCTATAAATAGGGGAGACTCTGTTCGTTTCTCCTCGTTTTTCGTGACCTCGGGAATAGAATCGGGGCCTTCGATCTCGTGAGGGATCGAGGAGTTACATGAACAACCAAAAGGTGTGCAAACGGAGTTAAAGATTGAGACTATGAGTTCAACAGTGCCAAATTCAAATTCAGCTTCAGTACATGATGTTCCTCCGTTGCAATAGGTACAATAGTATTCTATTGCCAAGGATAGACCAGGGAGGAATATTAGACCACCCAAAAAATATGGTGAGACCGATTTGGTTACTTATGCATTAAATGTGGCAGAAGATATAAACTGTACTAAGGAACTTTCTACTTACTCTGAGGTAATCACTTGTGAAAATTCTGAAAAATGGTTGGTTGCAATGCATGAAGGGATTGAATCTCTTTGGAAAAATGAGACATGACAGTTAATAAAGTTATCTAAGGGTAAAAAGGTTGTTCGCTGCAAATGGATATCCAAGAAGAAAGAAGGCACACATGGTGTTAAAAATGTGAGATATAAGGCGAGACTAGTTGCAAAAGGTAACAACCAAGTTCCAAGTATTGATTTTACAGATTTATTCTCACCAGTGGTAAAACAAATTTCTATTCGAGCTCTTCTTGTTATTGTCGCTTTGTTTAATTCAGAACTTGAGCAACTTGATGTAAAGACAACTTTTTTACATGGAGAACTTAAAGAAAGTATTTACATGGAATAACCTGAGGGTTTTGAAATTATTGGCAATAAGGACCGTGTATGTTTGTTAAAGAAATCTCTCTATGGCTTAAAACAGTCTCCTAGATAGTGGTACAAGAGATTTGACTCATTTATGATCAGCCATGGATTCCCTAGAAGTAGGTATGATAGTTGTGTTTATTTCAAGGAATTAAATGATAATTCTTTTGTTTATCTGCTTCTATATGTTGATGTTGAGAGAATTTTATATACATTATTTCGATGCCCTTTACTTAATATTTGTTGGTTCTCGAGAGTTTTTATGAGTAATTTTGTGTGGTTTACGATTGTTTTGGGACATAAGTCTATGTTGGTGAGCAAAATTGACTTGTGAGCAGAACTGAAGAGGAGTATCAAAGCTCGAACTATTTTAAAGGGTTGGTAAACGAGAGGCGGTGAAGGAGCTGTGGTAATTGATGTTCTATCAGTCGTAGAGCCCTTGCGCCATCCATAGCGCCTTTGCGCTGCGTCGAAGAACTGGTTGTTGAAGTTTTCATTTTGCGTCAGGAAGCCTATTTTTAAGAGTCAAAAGAAGGGAATAAAACTAAGGATAAAAGGGGACTCTTGCGCAGCATAAATGAGGGATCCGACTTTTGCAGAGACGCTGGAGAGAAGAAAACCTAAGGAATTGAGAGTTGAAGTAGGAGAAACAATCCGAAGACGGACTTCTACCACAATTCTTTTTCAATTTCTAGTTTTTCTTCTTTCTTTTATCATGATTTATACTACGGTCTGGATTTTGTTTATTTCCATTATGATGTTCGAAGTTTCTATTCTAGGGCTACGATGTAGCCAAATTAAGAATACTTGAATCTTTTTTGGTTTTAATTGATTGATGAACTATTCCTATTTTATGTTGCGTATTTCATTCTAAACTTAATACTTGTGATTGTCTCGCCAAGAATTGCATAATTTGTGATTTGATTTGAGACTGGGAAGTGATAATTGAATTAGACCATGTTTGAAATACTACTTGATTACCATAAGATAGAGATATTTGTGAGATCCTGTGCAGTATTATGAATTTTTCAGGCTTAATGAATTCTATCAGTTCACAGTTATCACAGAGATATAGTTAGCTTGATTATTGATAAATCCATATTTTTCGTATCTTAACCCATTAAATCATGTACGATTGTACTATTTTTGTAAGCTTAAACTGAATATTTGATACAAATTTAGTGCAATATAGGTTTTAAAGGAAAAATGATGAAAATAATGTCAAATGCCAATATTTGGAAATGATCATCGATACAACACTAAAGGAGGAAGATAGAGAGACCTTGACACAAGCAAATTGAGATTGAATTTGGCCAAACAGAGTGCGAAAAAGAACTCAAAATGCCTAAAAACCTTGAAGAACCCTCGATCAACTTTTGGTCAAAGTCAAAGTCAAAGTCAACTGTAAATGCATGAATAGTAAAAGTCAATGAGTGGATAGTAACCGACTGAGCGTGAATAGTAATAGTCAATGCATGTATAGTAACAGTCAACGCTTGAATAGTAACATTCGTTCACATCGCTGACATCATGTTGACATAAGCGCTGACCTTGGCACCGACGTCATGTTGACATCATCCTAACACAGGCGCTAACATCACTGTGTAAATAGTAACCAGTTTTGTCCTATAAATATGCCCTTTCCGTACTTGATTTGGGGACGGTTCATTTCTTAGATTTTGCTCCTGGTGGTTGCTTTATATTTTGTTAGTTTAGAAGTAATTTAGTTTAGTTCAAAGCTCGGATGAAGGAGGCCCTAGCCAAATCAAAGTCGTTCCGGAGAATCAAGATCCGCTATTTTCAATAAGTATTATTTAGATTTCTTGATTTTCTATATGGCTTTTTGTATTGTAATTATTATTATGGCACATTAAACCTGAGATTCAAGATGGTAATAAGTAAGGATATTTTTGTATATAATTCTTGGATTCATATTATTTTATGTCTCATATTTTTTACCTATCAAGTATTACTTGATTAAACATGCATAAACTTGATGTCATGTTTTTGTTAATCAAGAATACACATACGTCCGGTTTTGTAAACCAGTGGTAATATGAGATTACCTCAAATGGATACAGTCCGGTTGTATCGACATCTCCAGGTTACGTAAGGGAAAGATTAATTGTAAGATTGGATATAGTTCAGTTGTACCAACACCTCCAATCTTGATAATCAGTTAATCTCGTTACTTACGTATCTGAGGCCAACTTCAGAAATGGGAGCTTGTAGCCCTATTTTTGAATGATTTAATCTTTAAATTTGAATTCATAATATTATACTTGAATATTGCGAACCATTTACCATCCTGAATCCCATTTGACACTTGAACTTAACTAAAATTGTGTTGTAGTTAAATTTCGTAATCTGATAATTTACCATTACTTTTGGACTTAATCAAACTTATTCATGACGGGAGATAATCAAACAATTCTAATTTAAATATTTAACTTAATTTGATAACCCCAAACTTCATGGATCGACCCTCTACTCGCCGCAGCTAAAGGTAAGCAATATTTTCAATCATTTAACCTTATTATTTTAGATCGTAAAATGACGCGATCAAAATTTGGCGTCGTTGTCGGGGATCGGTGTTCATCAATTAAAGTAAGTCTTTGATTTATGTACATAAGTGTTAATATGTATATATTTTAGTTTTTAGTTTTTATTTCCTTAATTTTTAGTAAATTTTGTTATTTTGTATAGATTTTATTTTATTTTCATTTCTTTTTAATGTTTTAACTTTGTATGCATGGTCGGAGATCTTTAAAACCACCCATCTTTGTTTTTGATTCAGAAATTGAGAAAACTTTTAAATTCAGAAACAAAGCACAAAAACTTTCAACCATGACCGATTAGAATCCAAACCCAAATCTGGATCCAAATCTAAATCAAAACCAAAATTAGAATCAAGTTGTAGCTAGAGAAGTCCGAACTGTTAGGATAAGCATAAAAGATTTTTCCACACCACAAGATTATGTACCTCCTCAAGCCATCACTCTACCTAAAACTGATGAAGGTTTTAAGATGAAATCACACATGATCTCAATATTTTTGACATTCTACGGTCTTTCTAATGAGAACCCGTATGATCATATTAATAATTTTGTTCGTGCATGCAGTTCTATCAACACCAGATCTGCCTCAGAAGAGGTTGTTAAATTGAAAATGTTTCCTTACTCTTTATTGGGTCTGGCATAAACATGGCTTTACAGATTACCTTCTGATTCCATAACTTCTTGGGGTCAATTGTAAAGATAATTTATTGAAATATTTTTCTCTTCTTAAAAAACCAATGAATACAAGAATCAAATTAGTAATTTTTCTCAGTTACTTGGAGATGCACTTCATGAGAGTTGGGACAGATATGAAAGTTTACTTCATGAATGTTCACACCATACCATTCCAGACTAGCAATTAGTCCAAAATTTCTATTAAGGGCTAAATGAACATAATCAAAGTTTGTTTGATTCAGCCTGTAATGGTTCACTTCTTGAGAAATCTCCAGAAGAAGCCACATAATTGTTTAGAAAATTGAGCAACAATTCACGAAAGCGTGCATCTTCATCTAGAGAAAAAAAGAAAATGTAGGCCCAAATGATTACAATTCTTTGTCTTCAAAGATTGAAAATCTAACTCTTGCATTAGAAAAATTGGTTAAAAGAAAAGAATCGTTGCACGTAGTTGATTCAGGTGAAGGTGTTCTTGTATCAAACTCTTATTCGATTTCGGAACAAGCTTGTGTTGCTTTTATATATTCTCGTAATTATGATCCATTTTCTAACACATATAATCCAAGCACTCGTGATCATCCGAACCTGCGATGGAATTAGGATTAGGAAACTATCCAACCAAGACCAAGAGGTCCAGGTTATCCGCCAGGGTTTCTACCAACAAGATATACTCATAATCAAGTACCTTCAAATTTCAATTCAAGTTCTCGATCGTATAGTGCAAATTTTGAAGAACAGGTTTTGAAGTCCTTACAAAAATTTGAGTCCAATACCCAACTTATGCATTCTCATTCACAATCAATTGCAAATTTGGAAAGACAAATAGGGAAATTAGCTAGCACCCTTCAGAAAAGAGAAAAAGGAAAACTCTCTACCCAACCAGATGGGAATCCAAAAGGTAAGGCCCAAGTGGCAGTTACGGATCAAACATTGGAGTAACTTCAAGCTGTCACTACACTGTGAAGTGGTAAGAAAGTAGAAAACAAGGTAAGCATTGAAGCTTATAAAAATGCAAGACAATCAAAACAAAAAGTTAAGTCTCAAGTTACTGTTGACTTATCAAAAGAAGTTGAAAATGAACCTGAAGCTATAATTTCACATGAACAAATTCCATCTACAGTGAGTCCCAAGGCACCCTTTCCATAGGCATTAAGAAAACAACTTGACAAAGAATGTAAAAGGGAAGAAATGCTTGAAACTTTTAAACATGTTAAAATCACTTTACCCTTGTTAGAAATCATTAGACAAATTCCTGCATATGCAAAATTTCTTAAGGATTTGTGTACTCAGAAAAGGAGGAATCCAGCTTTGATATCAAACAAGATAAGGTTGACTGAAAAGGTAAGTTGCATTATTACCTCTCTTACTCCACCAAAACTAAAAGATCATAGTGCTTTTACCATTCCTTGTTATATTGGTGATCATTGCATAGATCGTGTGTGATAACCCGAACCCGGCATGCATTTAATGGCATTTAATTGCATTTAATTAAGTGTTATCATAAATGTTAGCATTGAATTATTTGTTTATTTTTAGTTAAACATTCATTTGTAGCTTTATTTTCATATTTTGTTAATCGGTTTTATTTTTCTTGCATCTTAATGCTCGGTTTTCAATAAAATGAAAAGTAGTTCCGAGCCGGAGTAAATTTTGAACTATGTTACTTTCCGAAAATTATATTTTCTTAAATTCTTTGAAGTTTAATTATTAATCTTTTATTGTCGCAAAGTGCATAGCATATCGAGAGCGATAGTTAGGAAATGATTTCTAGTCCTCAGCAAATAGTAAAAACTAGTGTTTAGTGTTTTAATTTTAGTAGTTTAGTTGTTATTAACTTGAATTTGATTTGTGATAGTTGTTTTAGCTTTAAAATACATAAAATAAGCTAGATTGACCAACTTAAGTGAGCATTGACCAAAGCCTTGACCATTTGACCTTGTGTCATCTTTATAATAGCTTAAAATAGCACAAAAAAACAAAGCTGAAAACAGACCACAAGCTGGCCGAAAATAGAAGGAGAAAAGAAAAGAAATTTAAACTTCAAATCTTCGATTCTTCGCGTGTGCTTGCACGGGGTGGTTTCCGAGGCATCCTACGAGGTTTTCCTAGCGTCTAGGAGCGTCTAAGGTGAGAGTTTCATGTTGATTTGCGCATTTGAATATTTTGTGTATTAACTTTGATTTTTGGATTTTATCCGTATATCGTTATTTTAATCGTTTTGAGGCTTAAAGAATGTTCCTAGCAATTGTAGAACATGTATTTATAGCTTTTTAACATTTTCTGCGGTTGAATATCGAAATTGAAATATAAATTGTTTAATAAATAGTAAATCCCCGCTTCGATGAAGTTGCTCCGTTACGCGTTCTGTTGATGTAGAAAGGTGCTAGATATGCTAGAATGTCTAAATGTATGGTTTAATTAGATTGTGTAATGGAAAAAACAGAAAAATTGGCTTAGTGAAAGTTGGGGTCGTTTAGGTCGAGTTTGGCATTTTATCGTTTTGCATGATGGCTTTGACTCGGGAGGCCATGGAAGTACTTTTGGTGTGGTTATGGCATTGGTTGGGTGATCGGTTGAGGTAGCTATAGTTCAAACGAGCAAAGGGGGAAAATCGGGGCTTTGCGTGAATTCTAGGGTTAAGTAAGGTTTTGGGGTCTTTAGACGTGCCTTATGGTAACCTAGGAGGATTGGTGAAGTCGGTTTCCAAAACTCGTGGCTCGTTTGAAAGTAGTAGCGTTTTGAAAGTTGAGGTCATTTTGTGATTTTTGTGTTTTCATAGTGTAGTGCCTATAGAATGCTTAATATTGCTTGTTATGTTTGTTAAAGTTGATTATGATTGAATTTGTATATCAATTGTTGAAATGCTTGTTAGTGTTGTTTTTGATACTTTATTGAATGTAAATGCTTGATATCTCGTCTATCGCCTTGCATCGTGTCTTGCATTGCATAGTGTCAGGCGCTGAGTGATGGGCCTCTCTGGGTAGTCTCGGGCTGCCAGTGTTGGTTGCTCTAGCTCCGTGTCCTATTCCCTTTCTCGCTTGGGTTGCCGCCCAGGGAGTTTTGGGTCGTAGATTGACAGGGTATGTCCGGAGTATTCTAACGGAAGTTATAAGGTGGGTGAGCCAGCGCGTCATCGTTAAAGTCATCGAAGTCATCGAATCGAATGGTACATTGGTCGTATGAGTGAACCATAGCCTTCAAAGTGTGGTATAGCTTTGATTGGTTATGTTAATGCTTTCTTTAATTGTTTATTGTATTGTTGTTTATATTGAATGCCTTTTTAATTGATTGTATTGCTTAACTGTACCTATTTGCATTGCACGATCTTCTTTCTCTCCACCTCGATATATGTCTCGCCCTCACTGAGTATACGTGTTGTGTATACTCACTCCTCACCACCACATTTCAAGAAATGTCATGTTAGCTAGAAAGTTCGTGATTTCGTGAAAGTTCGTGCTTGAAGAGTTGTCTTGCATGCCTATGTGGCTTGAGTTTTCAAAGTTGTAAAGATGTATGCTTTCATGTATTGTATGTATTTAATGTCAAAAGGAATGTAATTTAAGTTTCATTAGATTATTGAAGTGGTTTGATAAGTTAGATTATGTATCTAGTTAGTATAGCTTGACTTTAATGCATGTTGTAATGTCCAAAGGAAATAAGTTAGAATGGTTTAATTGTCAAGCATGAATGTACCTGTAAAAGATGTGAAGAGGTAGGCTAGTCTGTAAACTGAAAATGTATATTTGCTTGTGATTGCTTGTTGAGAACAAGGCTCGGATGGCCTTGAGGTGGTTGAATGTTTGGACATGGTATTGGTCCACTTATATGCTGTCGCAGGTTTGCTTTTTGCCTAGAAACAGGGGAGACTCTGTCCGTTTTCCCTAAAATTTTGCCCGGGTTCGGAATTGGGTTGTGATTAGAATGATTGATAGAACTCCCGGTCTCGAAAGGGATCGGGGTGTTACATCGTGCCCTTATTGATTTAGGAGCTAGTGTAAATCTTCTCCCATTTAATCTATTTGAACAGTTAGATATAAAAGAATTGAAACCTACTCTTGTCACCCTTCAATTGGCTGATAGATCACTTAAAATTCCTAGGGGCATGATTGAAGATGTTCTAGTAAATGTTGATGAATTTTATTTTCCTGTGAATTTTGTTGTACTTGATATGGAACCAGGATAAACTCAAAAGTTCCAAACTCAATCATACTAAGAAGACCTTTCTTAGCAACAGCAAATGCAAAAATGCACTGTGCAACTGGAGAATGTGAGTTTACATTTGGAGATATAAAGGTAAAGTTGAATGTTGCTAATGTTGCTTGGTTTGCAAATAGGGATGATGGTCTTGAATGTTTTATTCTTGATAAGATTGATCCATTAATTGAAGAATCTTTCCTTAGTCTCATGCAAAAATATTTTTTGGAGAATACTTTGAATCATGGTGAAATAACTCTGAATAGGCTTGAGGAGGAATCCGATGAAGATATTGAATCTTCAGAAGGCGATCTAGGATTTGATGAAAAACTTCAAGTTTGTGCAATAGAACCATCTTTGACTCTTTCTAAAGAACCCATGATTCCTTCTACACAATCTCCTCATGTGTTGGAACTCAAACAACTTCAAGTCACCTCAAGTATGTTTTTCTTGGGTCAGATCAAACATTTCTAGCTATTTTTGCTTTTAACCTTTCTTTGGAACAGGAAGCTAAACTTGTAGATGTTTTGTCTAAGAATAAAAAAACATTAGGCTGGACTGTTCCAGACCTTAAAGAAATAGATCCCTCATTTTGCATGCATAAGATTAATTTGGAAGATGGAGCCAAGACATCTAGAGAGATGCAACGTAAGCTGAACCTGAACATAAGAGAAGTTGTAAAGAAGGAAATAGTAAAGTTGTTGTATGCAGGTATCATTTATCCTATTTCCGATAGTAATTGAGTTAGTCCTATATAAGTTGTGCCTAAGAAATCAGGAATCACTGTTGTGACAAATGATAAAAGAGAACTAGTACCTACTTGCACCACAACTGGATGGTAAGTGTATATTGACTATAGGAAACTCAATGCTACGACAAGAAAAGATCACTTACATTTACCATTCGTTGATCAAATCTTGGACAGGTTAGCAGGACAAGGTTATTATTGTTACTTTGACGGGTACTCAAGATACAACTAAATCCCTGTGGATCTCAAAGATCAGGAAAAGACAACTTTCACATGCCCTATTGGCACATTTGCTTACAGAAGAATGCCTTTTGGCCTTTGCAATGCACCAACTACTTTCCAACACTACATGATGTCTATTTTTACTGATATGATGGATGAATTTGTGGAGGTCTTCATGGATGATTTCTCTATCTTTGGTTCTTCATTTGAAACTTGTTTGAATAATCTTTCTTTGGTATTGAAAAGATGTCAGGAATCTAATCTCATTCTTAGTTAGGAGAAAAGCCATTTCATGGCTCAAGAAGGAATTGTTCTCGGACACATTATATCCAAGGAAGAAGTGCGGGTTGACAAAGATAAGGTTGATACTATCTCAAATCTACCTCTTCATACAAATGTTAAATAGGTGAAATCGTTTCTTGGACATGCTGGTTTCTATTGATGATTTATAAAGGATTTTAGTAAGATTGCTAGACCTTTATCGAATTTATTGGCACATGATACTTTATTTCAATTTGATGAAAAATACGTCACTGCTTTTGAAATGCTAAAAAATTCCCTTTCAATTGCTCCGGTAATTTAACCACCGGATTACTCTATTCCTTTTGAAATTATGTGTGATGCATTATATTATGCTATAGGAGCAGTATTAGGTCAACGTCAACGCAAGGATCACATTCCTTGTGTGATCTATTATACCAGCCGAACTTTGGAAAATGCCTAGAAAAACTATACCACTACAGAGAAAGAATTGCTTCCTATAATTTTTGCATTAGAAAGTTTTCAGTCTTATGTGTTGAGGTCAAAATTATCATTTATTCTCACCACTCGACATTAAGATAACTTTTGGAAAAGAAAGATGCTAAACCTATGCTTATTCGAGGGTTGTTACTAATTCAAGATTTTGACTTAACAATCAAAGATAAGAAAGGTCGGGAAAATGTAGTTGCTGATCATTTGTCACGGATTGTATCCAAGGAAACAGAAAATGAACTACCTTTGAGTGATACTTTTCTTGATGAACAATTATTGGCAATTTCTTCTCCTTAGCTTCCTTGGTACGCTTATATTGTGAACTATCTTACAGTAGGTAAAATACCCAGGGAATAGAACAAGACTGAGAGGGATCGATTTTTCTCAAAAGTAAAACATTATATTTGGGATGATCCTCATTTGTTTCGTGTTTATTCTGACCATACGTAATGTCTGCAATGTAAAATCCCACTGTAATACCCTTGACCCTGTGGAACTGGCTGTGGCTTCTCGCGTGCTGAAGGAAAGCACTAGATGTCATGAGCATAGAAACCTCTGGAAGAGCTCGTCCTTAAAATAGTTTAAATTTAACTCTTGAACCCCATAAAAGAGTTTACATGGTCTGGGTGGTTAATTTTTTTATTTTTATTTTTTAAAAATGAGTATAATTTGTGCGTTTTTGTTTTGTGATGTTTTCCTTTTAAACATAAGAAAATTAAAATAAAATCGCCCTGGCTAAAATGATTTTTACCCCAACCCTATCATCTCCCTATTGATTTGTGTGGTTTTGATGAATTTTATTTTTCTTTGATTTTAAAAAAAAGGATATTGAAAAAAAAACTCAAAAAAAATATATATATATAAAAATTTCAAAAAAAATATTAATTTTTGCGGAAACCCAATTGTAAATATAAGTGAGTTTAGGATTTTTTAAAAAAAAAAAAAAATTATTTCTATAATTTTTTTTTGTATATAATTTTTATTTCATTTTATCCTCACAACTTATGTTAGTATTTGGAGTTTTGAATGACAAATCTTCTTTCAGAACCATTTGAGGAACAATGCTTGAAATTTTTATCAGGTTGTATCTATCTTTTTAGTTTGTAATGCATTGCATCACTTTCTTACATTGAGCGCAATGTAAGGCTCGGGTTTGAGGAGGTAGGAGAAAATAGTCGATAATACCATTTAAAAATTTTCAAAATTTTCTATTTCTATTTTTCTTGCTTCATTTATTTATGATAATTAAATTTGAGTAGTTAATTGTCGAAATATGTTAGATTTTGATAAAACACTTGAATTAATTGTGAAAATGGAACAGAAAAATGATTACCCACTAGAGTTGTGTTTGTATCTAGGGATTTTTACTCTTGAAACCTTCTTAATTGTTATTTTATCCCAACAACGTCACATGATTCAATTAGAAATTTTTGATTAATTATCAAAAGAGGCATTAGATTAAAGTATTTACAATGTGAGATGTTATATTTTATTAAAATTTGACTTATTTTTTTAGGTCGGTTTACTCCCTAAAAAAGAGTTAAAAAGTCTATATATAAAAAAAATATGAAAAACTACATCTTTTAGATGACTCGTGTAATTTTCAAAGTGTTGATTCAATAAAACGGAGGCATAAAAAAAATCATAACGAGTGCTTTCTCTAACCATTTTTTTAGCACATTTGTTATGAAAAAGCTATCAATTCAAAACTTTGCCAGACAAGTCTTCTTTCACCAAATACAATGCAATCAATGAAAGGCGACACTTCAAAGAAGCCAAGCAATCAACCATTATCCATTGATCGAGTCATTTATTCACAAAAAAGAAAAAACTCTAAGGGAGTATTACATGACTTGGAAGGTAGTTGATTTTTAACATTACATGACTATCCGTAAGAAATATTTTTTAATTTAATTAATCTTGCGTGATTAATTTTTTTAACTTTTGATTAAGTTACAAGTGCTTAAAAAGACTTTAAAGATTTTTTGTAATTAAGATGTGTTTCTCTCCTGCTAGATACAAAAATAACTTCTTGGGGCAAAATAGTTTGGAAGACAAACTCACCATTAATCTTGTATTTTATATGATCTAATTATTTAGATACATTTACTATTCAAATTTGATATGTTTGAATTTATGAAGTACTTGATGGCTTTGCTTGAGAGCAAGCAAATGATGGGTTTGAGAAGGTTGATAAATCCAAATTTTTCGTATCTTAACTCATTAAATCATGCACAATTGCACTATTATTGTAACCTTAAACTGAATATTTGATACAAATTTAATGCAATATAGGTTTTGAAGGAGAAATGGCGTAAATTATGTCAAATGCCAATATTTGGAAATGATCGTCGATACAACACAAAGGGAAGAAGGTAGAGCGACCTTGACACAAGCAAATCAAGATTGAATTTGGCCAAACGGACACAGGACGCCGAAAAACCTTGAAGAAGCCTTGGTCAACTTTTGGTCAAAGTCAAAGTCAACGGTCAATGCATAAATAGTAAAATTCAACCAGTGAACAGTAACCGACTGAGCCTGAATAGTATCAGTCAACTCGTGAATAGTAATATTCGTTCACATCACTAATATCATACTGCCATAAGCGCTGACATAAGTGCTGACTCAAGCGTTGACGTCATGTTGACATAGTGGTGACATTGGCGCTAACATCATCCTGACAGTCGCTAACATCACTGTGTAAATAATAACCTCCGAATAGTAACTAATTTTCTCCTATAAATACCCCATTCCCCATTTCATTTGGGGACGATTCATTTCTTAGATTTTGTTCTTGTTGTTAGCTTTATATTATTTTGTTAGTTTAGAAATAATTTAGTTCAAAGCCCAAATCGAGGAGGCTATAGCCAAATTAAAGTCATTTCGGAGAATCAAGATCCGCTATTTTCGATAAGTATTCTTTAGATTTTTTTTGATCTTTTACATGACTTTCTGTATCGTAATTATTATTATGGCACATTAAACCCAAGATTCAGGGTGGTAATAAGTGATGATATTCTTTGTATATAATTCTTGGATTCAAATTAATTTATGTCTTGTATTTTCTTTTCTCGATAAGTATTACTTGATTAATCATGTATAGACTTGATGTTATGTTTTCGTTAATCACGAATACACATGTGCCCGATTTTGTAAACCAGTGACAATATGAGACTACATCTGATGGATACAGTCCGGTTGTACCAACACCTCCAATCTCGATAATCAATTAATCTCATCACTTATGTATCTAAGGCCAACTTCAAAAGTGGGAACTTGTAACCCTATTTTTGAATGATTTAATCTTTAAATCTAAATCCATAACATTATACTTTAATATTCTGAACCATTTACCATCCCGAATCCCATTTGACACTTGGACTTAACTAAAATTGTGTTGTAGTTAAATTCCGTAATCTAATAATTTACCATTACTTTTGGACTTAATCACACTTATCCGTGACGGGAGATAGTTAAACAATTCTAATTTAAAGATTTAACTTAATTTGATATCTCCAATCTCCATGGATCGACCCTCTACTCGTCGCAGCTAGAGGTAATTCAAGGTAAGCAATATTTTCAATCATTTAACCTTACTATTTTTTATCGTAAAACGATGCGATCAATTATTAGAATATGTTATTGATGGTTGAGAAAAATTAATAATCAATTTAGAGAAATTCCCTGGCAACATAAGGAATAAACATTAATTAATTAAATCAGGGGATTCAAGTGAGACTAATTTTGGTGAAATCGGAAACCCTAGAGTTTTTAATTATTGATTAATCTTCTTTAATTAATTTTGAAAGTACTTTAGTTATTAATTTATGTCTACAATTTTTCAATTCGTTGATTCAAATAAAATTAGGGCTAGATTAGTTTCGGTACTTAATAGTCACGGTCCTCGAGGGAACAATCTCTACTTATCACTTTATTACTTGTTGACGACACGTATACTTGCGTTTGATTTTGCACAACAAGTTTTTGGCACCGTTGTCGGGGATTGTGTATTTTATTAATATCGATACCAAATAACTTTAGATTTACTTTGGATTTTATTTTATTGTCTGTTTTTTAAATTTTTGCCACTTGTGTTTCAGGAACATTCTTTCAGGTGCATGCGAAAGTTTGGTAGCAGTAATCTGTTACCTCTTGATTCTAAAATAGAGCGTACTTGTCAAAAGAATAAAAAGGAACGACGAGCTATCGTTCACAAATCGTAAGAAACTATGGTCGAAATTGTGAAAGTAGAAGATAAGAACAACCAGAACAATCTGCCAAGGGCATTGCAGGATTATGCTTTGCCACCTACTGGTGTTCAGCCTGTGATAAGGAGACCGACTATTTAGGCGAATAATTTTGAGTTGAAGTCAGTAACTCCGCAATTGATCCAAGCAATCCAATTCAGTGGATCGTTTATTGAAGACCCTAATCAGCACATTACAAACTTTCTGAAAGTTTGTGGTACTGTCAAATATAACGGCGTGATCGATGAAACTTTTCGCCTTCGTTTGTTTTCTTTCTCTTTGAGGGATCAAGCTAAGGAATGATTGAATTCGCTGCCTTCATATTCAATTACCACATAGGATAATTTGGTGCACAAGTTTCTATCTAAATTCTTCCCACCTAGAAACACAGGAAATATGCGCAATGAGATTAATAATTTTGTTCAGCATGAAAGTGAAACTCTTTGTGAAGCATGGGAGAGATAGAAAGCGTTGCTAAGGAAGTATCTGCATCATGGGTTGCCCAAGTAGATGCAGGTTCATAATTTCTACAATGGATTGATAGGTACAGCTAGAACTTTGATTGATGCATCAGCAGGAGGAGCCCTTATGAAGAAGACAGAAGATGTGGCTTATGAGTTGTTGAAAGATATAGTCATTAATAATTTTCAGTGGCCGAGCGAGAGAACCATGCCTAAGAAAATAGTTGGGGTTCATGAGATTGATACTATAACTACTTTGACAGCTCAAATTGTCATTCTCACTAAACAGTTGCAAAACAACCAAGTGACGGCTAACTCTATCCAAGCGGTATCAATGGTGTATGAATTCTATAATAGAGTGCATCATAGCTCGGAATGTCAAGTTGGTAACCCGTTTGCACAAACAACGTTAAAACAAGCACAATATGTGGAAAATTTTAATAGGGAGCAAAACAATCCTTACTCCAACAGATTCAATCCAGCATGGCGTAATCATCTGAATTTATCTTGGAGAAATACGTAGAATGTGTTGCAGCCTGAACAAACTAACCCATCACAAGAGAAAAAGGGGAATTTGGAGGATATAATGGCTTAATTGGCTAACTCTCAGACTCAATTCATGAATGAAACCAGAACTAATCCTCAGAACCAATCCGCACAGATCCAAAATTTGGAGGTTCAGATGAGCCAAATAGCCACTTTGCTTTCTGAAAGGCAACAAATAACTCTACCTAGTATTGCTGAGGTGAATCCCAAAAGAGATAATAAGGAGTAGTGTAAAGCGATCACTTCAAGAAGTGGTAAAGAATTAGAGGATCCTGTGAGAGCCAAAAGTACTAAAAAAGATTAAGAACAAAATGAAAAGAAAGAGGGAGAGAAAGTAGAAGTTCAGCCACGACCCCCTCAGGAACCATCTGTTAAAGTTCATTTTCCTCAACGCCTGAAGAAGAACAACCTTGATAAGAAGTTCACTAAATTTCTTGAGGTTTTCAAGAAACTACACATTAATATCCCATTCGCCGATACGCTTGAACAGATGCCCAATTATGTGAAGTTTATGAAAGATATTCTTTCAAACCAAAGGAAACTGAGAGATTATGAGACAGTTGCACTTACTGAGGAGTGCAGTACTATTCTACAAAAGAAGTTACCGCAAAAGTTCAAGGATCTAGGGAGTTTCACCATTCCATGTTCAATTGGGAACGCTATTTTTGAGTGGGCATTATATGATTTGGGTGAAAGTATTAATTTAATGCCTCTGTTTATTTTCAGGAAGCTTGGTTTAGGTGAAGCAAGACCAACAAGAGTAACACTACAACTGGCCGATCGTTCTCTCAAGCACCCTAGAAAAGTAATTGAAGATGTGCTCGTCAAAGTTGATAAATTCATTTTTCCTTCAAACTTCATAGTTCTCGATATGGAGGAAGACAAGGATATCCCTATTATACTTGGAAGACCATTATTAGAAACTGGGAGAACATTTATTGATGTTCAAAAGGGTGAGCTACGTATGTGGGTACAAGACGAAGAGGTTCAAAAACAAGTTTTAGGGATATGCACGAAGGAAATTGGCTTGACCTGTGACGAGAATTGGAGAGAAGTATCAAACCTAGAACTATTTTAAAGCATTGGTGAACGAGAGACGTTGAATGACCTGTGCTAATTGTCGTTCTATCAGTCGTAGCACCCTTGCGCCAGCCATAACGCTTTTGCGCCACGTCGAAGAACTTGTTGTTGAAGTTTTCCTTTTGCATCAGGAAGCCTATTTTTTGTAGGAGTCTAACGAAGGGAAAAGACCTAAGGATAAAAAGGGACTCTTGCGCAGAATAAAGGGGGGAGCCGACTTTTGCAGAGATGTTGAAGAGAAGAAAACCTAAAGAATCGAGAGTTGAAGAAGGAGAAACAATTCGGAGACGGACTTCTACCACAATTCTTCTTCAATTTATAGTTTTTCTTCTTTCTCTTATCATGATTTACACTACGTTTGGGATTTTGTTTAATTCCATTATGATGTTCTAAGTTTATATTCTAGGGCTATAATGTAGCCGGATTAAGAATCCTTGAATCTTTTTAGTTTTGATTGATTGATGAACTATTCATATTCTATGTTGAGTATTTCATTCTAAACTTAATGCTCGTGATTGTCTGGCCAACAATTGCATGATTTGTAATTTGATT
This sequence comes from Ehretia macrophylla, assembly GCA_037974665.1. Classification (NCBI taxonomy): domain Eukaryota; kingdom Viridiplantae; phylum Streptophyta; class Magnoliopsida; order Boraginales; family Ehretiaceae; genus Ehretia; species Ehretia macrophylla. The sequence continues at coordinate 69,843,238 of CM075781.1, forward strand.
TGAGATTGAGAAGTGATAATTGAATTAGACCATGTTTGAAACACCACTTGATCACCATAAGATATAGATATTTATGAGATCCTGTGCAGTATTATGAATTTTTCGGGCTTAATAAATTCTATCGATTCACAGTTATTACAGAGATGTAGTTAGCTTGATTATTGGAATATGTTATTGATGCTTGAGAAAGATTGATAATCAATTTAGAGAAATTCACTAGCAACATAGGAAATAGACATTAATTAATTAAATCTGGGATTCAAGAAAGACTAATCTTAGTGGAATCGGAAACCCTAGAGTTTTTAATTATTGATTAATCTTCTTTTATTAATTTCGAGAGTACTTTAGTTATTAATTTATGTCTACAATTTCTCAATTCATTGATTCAAATAAAATTAGGGCTAGATTCGTTTCGGTACTTAATAGTCACGGTCCTCGAAGGAACGATCTCTACTTATCACTTATTACTTGTTGACGAGACGTATACTTGCGTTTGATTTTGCACAACAGTTGATGATATGTTAATAGCTGCCAAGAATGAAAGGGAAATCATAGAACTCAAGACTTAGTTAAGTGAAGAATTTGAAATGAAGGATTTAGGAACCGCAACGAAGATTATTGGCATGGAAATTCAGAGAGACAGAGTAGCAAGAAAATTATATTTGAGTCAGAAAAGTTATATTCAGAAAGTACTACAAAGATTTAATATGACGAATGTCAAGCTTGTGAGTACACCGCTTGATGCACCCTTGAAATATGAGACCCTAACATGCATCACATACATTTAAAATTTTCATCCTATTACTTGAGCTTATTTATCCATAATAGTTAGAGGGGTAAAATAGTCTTTTCACATTGGCCAATCTTCTAGGAAGGGTAGAAGGGTTATATGAGCAAAATAACAAGAGTGTTTGGTCATTAGCAATTTAGGATATTTCATTAAGGGTATAAGCGTAATAAGAGGGAATTAGCTATGCAAAATGGTCTTTTTACACACCTAAGTGTTGACCCTTCCTTTGACCTTCTATCAACAATTATAAATAGCAAATAAATGATCAAAATTGCACAAATCCAAGCCCTCTTCAGCTGCTCCACCCCTAGGGTTTTCAAATAGTCATTTCTTGCATTTTAAGCTTGTTTGTGGTGGTTTGAGGTGGAATCAAAGGCCAAGCTTGGGGATTTGACCTTTCCTAAGTGTGCTCTAGCTTTCTATCGGTTTATTTCTCTTTGTTTCAACGTTTCTAAGGTGAGGGATTTCCATGTTCTTGTATGTATGTGTTATAATGATGATGATAATGTTTGTTTATGAGTTAATGATGTTTATTGTAGTTGAATCCATGATAAAATGGTGTTGGATGGGTCATTTATGTGTTTTTGAGCTTTTGAGTGTATGGTTGAATGTAGATGATGGTTAAGTGGCTATATATGAGTTTGTTGCTAGCTTAAATGTGTCTCATAAGTGTTCATATGATTTGCATGAATTTGACAAGAGTTTGGTTCAAGAATCATGCAATTTGTGCATTTTTAGTCGGATCCGGGCGACTATGGTCGGATCCGGGCGAGTGAAGTCGAATCTAGTCGATCAGATGTTTTTTCAGCTTTGCGCAATATTTTTCTAAAGGTCGTATCTTTGTCAATTCAACTCCGAATTGAGTTTCGTTTGATTCTAGAATTATCTACTTCCAAAACTTTAATTCTATACCAAAATCAGACTATTTGGAGGTCAGAAAGATAGGTAGCTAAATTGATTAACTTGGACCATTGCGTGAGTTACATGAAGTTGTTGTTGAATAAGTATGTGTCTTAGAGTTTTAGTCAAGCATGTTGCAAGTTGTTATTAATGTGTACTTTTCCCCTAAATGTGATTTTAAATGATTAATGTGATCGTGAGACAACCTCCTTTGTTGTTTTCCTCTTTTTATAAGTACGTGAAACGTGGTAACAAGTGTATGTGAATGAGATCCATTGCGATGTGAATACGAATGCGAACTATGTGTTAAATGTGCATGCATGTGTGAAAGCAAAGCGTTGCGAGGGTAGTGTCTTGGAACACTGGGCAGCATTGGGCTTACCAGTGCTAACTTGACTACCATGTACAATTTCCTTCTTGTATGATCCGTGTATCTCATTTCGAGTTTGGGTCGTAGCACCGTGTCCCTCCGGAGTGCACAAGCGGGAGTGACAAGGTTGGATACCGGCTAGTGTTTAACCGTTTCATGTTACTTGTTCGCGATAGTGAGGCTTCGAGTAACAAATCAGCGGTATTGTATCTTCTTCCTTTATGTGTTTACAGCACTATATCTCATGAACGAATGCGTACGTGTTTTTTCTTGTAAGCTAGTGTTTCACAATGTGTTAAGTTAACTTGAGTACTCCAAGTGTTTATGCGAGTGTGAAATACTTGATTATTTATATGATATGTTATCCAACGTGCCAAAGAGTTTTAGGTTAAGGATCCAAAACACCTGAGTCGTTCCTCACTGAACCTGTTTAGCTCACCCTTTCTTTTGCATGCTACAGGTGAACCCGAGAACTTGGCTAAGTGCAAGAGAAGTATAAAGTATGACTTATGTGTTAGTTTATGAATTTGTTAAGAGAATATAACGAGTTTATGAATCATTGTAGAGATGTATGTAATGATCACATTAGTCATACTTTGTAATGAGTTAAGTTGGGTTGTAATGATTTAGAGTTGATGTAATGTCGAGCTTACTATGCTTCTATTATTGTGAATGCTTGGATGTTGAGTGGTTTGAGCAGGTTATGTTTGACCTAAGTGCAGGGGAAACTCTGTCCGGTTTCTCTCGTATTCGTGTCTCGAGTTTAGATCAAGTTGTTTTAGTGGTTCCTGATTTCGCGAGAAATTGGGGCGTCACATCAAACTTTCATCTACCTTGTCTCCACAATATGTCATGCTCTGAGCCCAAAATTTCAGACCTGCAAACGCGATTAGTGTTGTAGGCATAAAAAATAACTACTTAGGTCTTTTTTCCTACTAACCAAAAATGGTTAACCCAAGTTATCCTTTATAGTCACAACACCCACTTATAATTCACACAATCACACTATATTCCACCGATGTGGGATATTACATATACGTCCCCGTTAAGGACCTGACGTTCTCGTCAGGGGCACACATAGCCAGGACCAACCAGGCGGTAAAGGATTCTAGAGGTGACTCTTGCAGGTTCAAGAGGTGGCTTCTACCAACCTTCTAGGTGTAGCACTTTGCCCCGCATAGCACTTAGCTCCCGCACCGGTTAGTGACCTACTCTGATACTATCTGTCACGTCCCGAGCCCAGAACTCCAGACCCGTAAGTGCGACTAGTATTGTAGGCATAAGAAATAAAGAACTCCAGACCCGTAAGTGCGACTAGTGTTGTAGGCATAAGAAATAACTACTTGGATCTCTTATCTACTGGCCCAAAATGATTAACTCAAGTTATTCCTTATACCCACAACACCCACTTATAAATTACATAATCACATTATATTTTATTGATGTGGGATATTACACAATTATAAGGTGAAATTGAGTATATGTCACGAATACCATATGCTAGTGTTGTCGGTTCCCTTATGTATGCAATGATTTGTACTCATCTAGATTTGTCCTATGTAGTTAGTGTTATAAGCAAGTTTATGGCCAATCCTGGCAAAGAACATTGGAAAGTTGTCCAATAGATTTTGAGGTTCTTACGTGGTACTACTAATACTTATTTACAATTTGAAAAAACTAAAGATTGCGTTGTTGGTTTTGTCGATTTTGACTTTGCAGGAGACCTTGATAAGAGAAGATCTCTTACCACTTATGTATTTTCTCTTGGTAGTTGTGCAATTAGTTGGAAAGCTACTTTACAGTCTACACTTGCTTTATCCACTACTAAAGTAGAGTACATGGCTATCACTGAGGCTATAAATGAGGCTATTTGGTTGAAGGGATTGTTTAGTAACTCATTAAGGATTTGCAAGTCACTATAGTCTATTGTGACAGTTAAAGTGCTATCTTTCTTATGAAAGATCAGATGTACCATGAGAAGACAAAGCACATAGATGTACGGTACCACTTTATCAGAGATATTATTGCTCATGGTGATATTGTTGTGAGCAAAATTAGTACACATGATAATCCTACTGATATGATGACAAAATCTCTTCCTATTGCCAAGTTCGAGTATTCCATGAACTTGGTTGGTATTCATTATTGATTGACGTTCTAAGGGACTTGTGGAAAAGGTGGAGTGTTTCCCTATTTTGCTATTTTTTGCTTTAAAGAAATTTGAGCCAAGGTAGAGATTTGTTATGTTATGTCTCGAATTATTTCATCTTGCTTGGACAACAAGTAGTCTTGGACAACAAGTTTTGTAATTAAGGCAGATTTCTTGGATGGCAAGTCTTGAGAAGTTTCTTAGTCAAGCAAGAAGCCTTGGGAACCTAGTCGTCTTGGTGACCAAGTTTTGTAAACCTATAAATAGAGGTAAAGTTTTTTGTTGAGTGAATCCCAAAAATTGTGAGAGGAAAATTTTAGAAGTAGAACAGTTATTCTCCAAATTGTGTACTTCATCTTTGTTAGTGAAACTCTCTCATTTGCCCGTGTTTTTTTTTTCATCTTGAGTTTTTCACATAAATTTTGGTGTTTAGTTTGTATGATCATTCTTTTATATTGTTTACTTTACTCGTCTTATCTTACTTTTGTTCTAACATGAAATAAAGAAATTATATATCAAATACGTCTCTCTAAAAGTAATAATGAAATTCAAAGGTGAGAAAAGACAAAGAAAAAAAAGAAACGTATCGAGGACTCATTATGCTATGGGTATGTGTTCGGTAAAAAATCCAAAACCTCACTAAATTTCATTTTTCGATTAGAAGGGTTCATTTATTACCAAAAATAAGTCATTTATGGTCATTATTCATTCTTGGGAGAGAACCACTTGCAACATTCTGAGTTTGCCAAGCCGGCTTGTCAATTGAAAGACCTTGTGGATATTCCAATTTGGATGGCTATTGACATCTCTCAACTTCACGAGAAGCGATATAACTTAGAAGGACAGGGCAGAAAGAACACATTAGCCATCTTCCTCAGGCGACTGGACAATTTGGTCTACTTGTTTGGTTATCATCACTTGATCTTCAATTGATCCAGCTTCAAAACCATTTTTATCCTTGTCCAAGTACAAGAGCCTAATATGATTCCTTGGAGATTGACGTTACATTTTGACCCCAAGTTAAAGTTTAGTATGGTTTGATGCGCACAATACCACCAAAAGGCCCAGATAGAATAATGTCCGATTATTGCTCATCATGAACAGTAACGCCATTTACTGTTCACATGAGCAATACCTTTTTTCTAATTATTATTTATAAAAAAAAAAAAACTCACTTGTGTCAAAAAACCCTTTTTTTGGCCTCACATATAATGTCAAACTCATAAATAAAGGTAAGAAGTATAATGTATCTTTTTTCTCACAGTGAAGGCTGCGGTTAAAATGTTCAGTGACGTTCACAAAGTCACTATCCAAAGCAATTCTTTCTTTTTCTTTTTAATTTCAAAATATTTTCTAAGCCTTCTTTTCTAAATCTAAGTCATGCCAAATGCTTCCTCTTTCCAAGTTGCTCAAACACACAATTAAAAATCAAATTGAAGCATGAATCTTTATTTAAAACTATTGTGGCGAGCCAAAGAATTTGATAATTAATGGGCCTTAACACGCATATGTAGAACTCAACTATTAACCTAAAAGCTTAACCTATTGGGTCTTGAATCTATACATATTTATTAATAGCTCATTATTCTCCTAATCTTTCCATGTGGGAGAAATCATCTTTGTTCTCTAGTTCACGAGTAAATTGCTTGCCGCCCCCTGTGTTTTGCTCAAAATACTCATTTACCCCCTGTCTTTTTAAAATAGGCTCATTACCCCTATGTGATTTTCAGAGTGTAGCTGAACGCCCCTCTCCGTTAAAAAAACTGTCTAATTTAACAGCAATTGCAACACACGAGCTTAAAATGCGATTTTTTTTTGCTTTTGGTTTAAATAAATTCATTGCTGAACAAAAATACCATTTTAGTAAATTGCTTGCCGCCCCCTTGTATTTTTCCCTAAATACTCATTCATCTCTTGTAATTTTAAAATAGGCTTATTACCCCTCTGTGTTTTTTCAATTTTAACTTTATGTAAGGGTATAACGACCAATTAACTAAGTTGGTAACGTTTGTTAACAGAATAAGAAATTTTGGTTGCATTAGCTTAATCGAAAAAACACAAAGGGTAATGAGCCTATTTTAAAATTACAGGGGATAAATTAGTTTTTCGAGCAAAACACGGGGGGCGGCAAACAATTTACTCTCTAGTTCACTATGTAAAACTCATAACAAATCTCTTCATTTTCACATGTGAACTCCAATTTGGTCTTAACTCTCCCTTGATCCATATTCATCGCCGATGAATTCATCTTCACTACTGTCACAAGTTATTTAGATCTTCTTTTGCACCTTATCTACTACAATTCTAGTCCAGTAACTCTTCCCCGTACACCCCAAATCAACCATGCACCTCATCGTTCACCAACTTTAAGTTATGATTTCAGCCACCACCGACCTCCGATTTTGGCGAAATCACCACCAACGGACTCCTCTCTCGACGACGAAGCTTTTGATATGCTTCATTTCTCACGAGACAGCTCCAGAAAAATTGACTCTGACGAGACCCATTTTGATTTTTCCTTTTTCGGAGGCTCTACGGTGACTTTCAGGCTGCGCAAATGGTACCACTAGATTCCTTGAGTTGAGACGAGTCCGACCATATATTGTTTGTCAAGTTTTGCTCACGAAAAATTTTATCGCTTTCGTGAGCTTTCCGGGGCTTTTTTCTTCACAAAATTTGATTTTCGCGTCACTCTACCATCAGCCTAGCTCTAGATACCAATTTGTTAGGATAATCTAGGGTAATAACCTATAAAAACGAGAAATTAAGACGAACATAGAATTTACGTGGTTCGGCCTAAAACCTACGTACACGGGCATCTGGAGAATAATTCACTAAATGATTAAAATGTTATAAGCACTCTCTTAAAAAACCTCTAACATCTCTTATTTTGTTACACCTATTACAATAGTCATAAGGCTTATTTATAGGTAATCCCTAAGGTTTTAGATAGTGGGCTTATAAGACAATTATGTATTATCTACAAATACAGGCCATAGCCCAACAAATACTTACAAGACAGGTTCCAAACATGCGTAACATGATTCTAAAATGAAATAATTTTGATAAATCTACATATCATAATCATAATAGGTACAGAGCATACATTTCTTTGACGAATTAAGCTTGAATCTCAAGATTTTTGAGGTTATCACCATCTCCGAAAAATCTAAACAGGCGAGGTTTGCACAATGTGTTCACAGCTTGGGTGTAGATAAAATATATATATATATATATATATATACATTGTATAGATCACTCTAGGTTAGATATAGACTTATAGGACTGGACTTAAGGCCCTTAATTCAAATAAAAAAATAAAATAAGTCAGGAGCAAAATAAGGTACGCTACAACAAATAACACCAAAATAATTTAATAATTACATTAAGAGCCCAATATAAAAATTGGGGGTATTAGACACTCACTAAGCATCATTTAACTATACTGTAATACATATGGCCTAAAAATTTCATATACGAAGCTGATTGTATCTCATTGTCTATGCTTCAAGTTTGAACTTTGATAAGCACCCAGCACACACAACTGTAAGCTTGCCATGTTCAATATACCTTTTAACTTGATTAGTTTTTAATCAATTACAGTTAACAATCAAGCTATACCTTTTAACTTAATCATTTACCCATTTTTTGTCTCTACATTTGCCATTACAGAGATAGAATCAAATTATATTCCTACTTTAAAGTTGGACGTTGATGTTGCCTGGATAACATTCTTGGTATCAAAGACTCCTTTTTTCCAGTAACTTCTCCTGTTATTGCTATTTACCAGCCATTTTACTATTTTTCTATTAATTTGCATCTCTTGTAGTCTTCCGAATGCGTTAAATTATAATTTAATATGTGATTGAATTTACTTGTAATCTAAATCTCTACTCATAATCACCAACAATTAATAACCAAAACCTTATCATGCATCATCCCAAATAATTTTTCTTCGTACACCATTAATTGGATGATTGTCACACACACAGAGATCAGTATCTAAAAGGCTTGAAACTTTGAGCAGAAAGAAGAGAAATAAATGGAGTCAAAGCCTTTAAGATTCATAACCCTGACTAAAGAGCAAGATGGCATACATTCCTGATGGCCAAGGCTTCTACCTGAAGGCAATAACTGTTTCTGCTATTCTTGAATGGTTGCTTGCTTCGCCACCACTTTGCACTATATTGTGCAAATAGTGAAAGAAAGAACAAAACACAAATTCTATTATGATAATAGAACATACAACCATGAACCTTGTCCATTCAATTTTTAAATGATAAAAGGAAATTGACAGAATCAAACCGTATTAAACTCCAAAATACAAGCAAAAGGTGCATAAAAAACATGAGAGAAACATAAGCGCCGACAAAAATTTTCTGGTTTTAGAGAACCTTACTGCCAGCTTATTAATGAACCCAAAAAGCTAATTGAGAATGTAAAAATCCAACAACAGTAACAGAAAATCCATCCTTATTTCCACTTCTGCCTAGTGTTTCCTTCATTTCAACGAAAAGGAGCACAAAACCTTCGAAATCATAGTGATCGTACTTACCTGCAAGGTAATTACGAAACCTAATGTTTTAAACTAATATTAACAAACAAGGATGAAATTGAGATCAAATTTACTCACATGTGAATTTGCAGCCACATTTAAGAAGATGATGTGAGGCCCTGATACGGATGGATAATGACCTCAAGCCCCTCATTTCCGTACTCCTGCTGTTCTTGGTAAATTTTTCTGGCTGAATTTGCAGCAGAGGGATTGCACCACTTCACCTCAATCATCTGTAGGGTGTTAATGTCCCCAACAATAGAAGGGATCTCCTCAAGTTGTTTGCATCTGTGCACCACCAATTTCTCCAGAAATGGAAAGTGTTCTTCACTGGAAATATTCCATCGTTCAATATCGAGAGATTCTAATTTCAAGTACTTGAGTTTGGGGAACTCATCATCTCTTGTTTCCCATTCTTTCCCATCAAAGGCTTTAAACATTAATTTCAAAACTTCAAGGTTGGGGAGTGTTGCAATTGTTGCAATGTCACTCCATGGCAAACGAAACTTAGATAAAGTCAACTTTTTCAGATTCGAAGGGAAGGTAAATCTTCCGTGAGATACCTTTTTGCCATAGTAAAACACCTTGAGTGACTCGAGTTGAACCAAAGAGTCTAATTCTGGAAATATGTTGCAACTCTCAGTATTGCTCCAATATTCGGCAAATATGCACTTCAGTTTCTGGAGTTTGGAAAATGAACGTATCACTTCCCTTGAATTTGTCCCGTATGATAGAATAGGTGTGGAAAGAGTTTCGAGTTTATCTAAAAGGACATCGTTGACATCACTCTTCTCCCAAATGAAAGCAGCACGGTTATCAATGTGCAGATGCCTTAAACTTACCATGCTCCAAATCGTATTTGGTATAGAAACTTCACCTCTCATTCCTTTCACAATGAAAGTTTCGAGGTTCCCGAGGTTAGCAATCGATGATGGAATAAAATTGCTCTGAATCCGAACTGCTAAGAGCCTCAACAGAACCAACAATTCTATTACAGGATTAAGATCTTCCACAACCAACCGACCCAAATCCAATACGTTAAGAGACTTGAAGATGCTAAAGATAGATGAGGCATCATATGGTGATGTCATGTCCAAGTGAATTGCAGGGGCAAAATGAAGCAAGGAGCGAACAGGCAAGTCGGAAGGCCACTTCTTGAATTTATTGGACATAGAGTGAATGCACAACCTATACTGCTCATGAGTTACAGGATTTGAAGACTTGAGGTCAGTTGGAGCAAATGGTTCATTATTTCCATCTAGCAGAAGCAGAAATTTTTCTTTTTTTGCTTGATCCAAGCTTAAACTGCGCAAAAGATCATGAATACGGAATGTTTTGACCCCACCTCTAGATCCTCTTTCAGCAACTATTACAAGGCTTCTACTAATGAGATCCATCAAATAGTCCTCTGCTGTACCCTCTAAACTTCTCTCCTCAGTCTTCTCTATGAACCCTTCGGCAGCCCATAACCACATAAGCTTCTTTGCTTGAATTTCTTTGTCCTCTGGAAATGCTCCTAAATAAAGGAAGCACAATCTCAGATGATTCGGTAAATTCCTGTAACTCAGTTCCAATACTTTCATGCTTAAATTTTGCAGGTCTCCATCAGTGTGTTGACTTAAACTCTTCGCAACTTGTTTCCACTCTTCTTCATTTTTCTTTGCAAGAACTCCAGCCATCAGAACAACTGCAAGAGGTAACCCTTTGCAATTCTTTGCAATTTTCTTCACGATTTCCAATTGTTCTTCTGTGGGACATCTTTTCCCAAGAAATAGCTTTTTCTGTAACAACTCCCAACTCTCATCATCATTGAAGGGACGGAGGAGATAAGGAATGCTATGTTCTTGAACTTTTGATGCTATTTCTTGGAGTCGAGTTGTGAAAATAATTCTACTTCCATTTTTTTCATTCTGAAAACATCTCTTTATAGCATTCCATGCTTCAACATCCCATATATCATCTATAACAATCAAATACCTCCGTCCTTTTAGAGATTGAAACAGCCGTTTGGCTAAATCTTCATCACTTCCCTCATTGATATCTTTACTGTCCTCGACAACATTACTTAAAATGTCAAGCAACACCTGCCTCTTCTGAAACAGTTGAGAAACACAACACCATGCTCGAACATCAAAGTACTCAACAACTGAAGGATTGCTATACAACTTTTTCGCTAAAGTCGTCTTACCAAGCCCTCCCATTCCGATGACTGAGATAATGTTTAGCTGCTCTGGTCCTCCAATTAGTTGCTCTATTACATTTTTGGCCTCATCCTCAAAACCAACAATCACTTCACGCATTGCTGATAACTTCTCACGAGAAATCTTCTCCTTAATTCTTTCTATCTCTTTCTTGATTAGCTTAACCTCTTCCATGAGATCAGAAAACTTCAATATACAATACCAGACTGGATGATCCCTTAAGAAAATAGGGTCGGTGGCATATTTTGCTTCATTTGCCACATATATTATGCATTTATCAAGAGCTTCTAGTTCTTCAATTTCAATCCATTTCTCTTCAGAGCTCTCAAGAAAAGATATCAAGAACTCTAGTTCATTCTGAACATTCTCAATCCAAAGCTTAGCAGCCTCTTCCATATGAGGCTTTACAAAATGAGAAACTGTTTCAGCCCTACTTTTCAACAGCTCATTTAGTTCTCTGAGGAAAATTGCCGTACCTCTCTGGCCGCGGGTCTTGGGGAAGTTATACGATGTAGCACGGGGATAGATCTTCCTCATGTCTGCCTTGATACGCTTCATCTTTTCAAGCAAATCAGGAAGGAGAGAGCTCATCATCTCAGCCATGTCTTCTTTCGTTTCACTGTTGTAAAATGAGTACATGGCGGACCCTGCTTCGATTGCCACAACTTCGATACGACTATGAATATCCTTAAATTTTTCATCCACATTATAACCCTTCCGCGTATCAATAAGAAATGTTTTCAAGAGCTGCATGTCCGCGCTAAGGGTTCTGAATTGATCCTTCATAGTAGCTAGCATACAAGCTCCATGGTTTCCTAGCTCTATTAGAACAAATGACTTGATGAGCTTAAGCCTTTCACGCAAATGGGGAAGCCTATAATTATCTGTAATCGTCATCATTTCTTCCTCCATATCGCCAACGTACGAGTCTTCAAAAGTTTCTTCATCCATTCCGCCACGATAATAGTTGTAAAAAGTTTCATCATCAAAATTGATAGCATTTAAGAGTTCAATAAGATAAACCAAGTTATTTACCTGAGCTCCTATACGCTTTAGAAATGATTCTTTATAGTCAGCGTATTGCATTCCAGTGGCCATGAGTAAAACTCTCTGGAGCTTCAACTCTTCGTGAAGGATTACAAATAGATCCCTTGTTGGAATCTCCAGACTGCCATCAAGTCTCTCTCCCAGATATTCGAGGAGAAAATCAATAAGGCCCATCAGAAGTTCATCTGCATCATCTGATGTTAATGACTTGGAAGCTTCCAAGACGCCACGATAAAGACTTGTCTCTTCCCCATCGGACTTATAGTTGAGCGCACGATAAAGCGCAAATTTTCTCTCAGGTTCTTTGTTTTCATCCATTAAGTTAATCCAACAACTGAAGAGAAACGATGCTGCAGTGCCAGCCACATTCCCCGCGTCGTCCAAGAGATGATCTTGCACATGATTCTCGTCGTCTATTCTCAGTTTATCCATAAACTGGAGGGAATTTATCAGAAATCTTAGCCTTCTCTCGACGGTGCCAAGTAGTTTGTTCTCCAGAACATTAGAGTTGACCTCGGATTGAAGTAGATCCTTCAGATTCTCTAGGACATGGTGTACAAATTTGGCCATGGAACAACAAGTACCATAAACAGAACGTGATAATGATGAGATACGATGATAACATCGATTGACTTGTGGCTTGATAAGCTCAATCTTTTTTAGCATATAAAACAACCAACGTTCCAAATTTTTGGGCACTTTTCCATCCTCCTTTGCTTCAACATAAAGTGAGAGAATGACTTCACGCACATCTTGGATAACAGCTTTAATTTTGAGAAATCGATGAGATAAAGATCTGTCATCGAACATGATCACTCCTATGCCCCTGACGAACGTCCGGAGAAATTTTAGCTCCATCTTAAGGGTCTGGATCTCATCCTTCACGGAAGTAGAGCAGTTCGTCTGTTCCTCCAGGTAGTCCAGGCCTTCCAAGGAATCTTTAATGAGAACCATCTCCCTCCTCTCTCTGTTGCACTACTTTCTCACTCGAACTAATTTCTTTGATCAAGTGAAGAGGATTGGAGGCTTCACAGGTAATAGAAACAGTACAATGTGTTAGACAATTAAATTTACATTAAAGTTTTATTTTGTATTAAACAATTAAATGTTTAATAAAGTTGTTAAATGTTTAAATATTGTACTACGCAGTGCAGGTTCTTTCAAGGTAGATCGCTTCATAAACTACAAACTAGTATAGAGTTTTAAATAACCGTATTAAATATTTTCTCATGATACAATAATAAGTGGTCATTTCATCTAAATATTTAAAACTGTGAGAGAAGAATTTATTATATTATTCATTATCTCCAACAAGATAACCCATATATAATCAATAACAATATATATTCTTAGGCACATTTTTGCGCCTTTTGTCTAATTTTCCACTTCATTTTCGATTTTGTGCCTAAGAATTCTTTCTTCATTTGTATGATTAATTGAAGAATGGGGCTTTAATTTGGAGCAAATAGCATATCTACTTCTGTTTTTTGCAAATAATAGTTAGAATTTTAGCTGGTACAAATTGTGTGTCAATTGGCAACTTTGCCAAGTTAAAAACGAAATTCCCTAAAACTAATGGCAAGTCTAACCGGGTTTGTGAAATGTGTTGGGAGAGTTGGGATATAGAACGCTATAAATAACTTGCGTAATCAACTAAACTGTAAGAAAAGTGTAGAAATTAAAATTCAAAGTGATCTAGACCATGTAATTACACATGTAGTCAAGATCTAAAAGAAAGAATAAAAGCCGATCAAAGTCATGTAATTACATATGTCATTATTAAGGTAGAAAAATGACGGGTCGCAAGTGGCCTTCACGTGCTGTCTTGATGCCTGTAAAACAAAGAAAGCTTGACGGGCCTTGCCCGTATTAGCACTCCGATGCTTAAATTAGCGTGGTGCTTCTGCAGAGAAAAAGATATATATATGTGTGTATAAATGTGTATCAAATGTACCTTCCCCTCCTCCCTATTGAAACCTCTACCTTTTATAGGCACCATGACCATTGAAGTCATCATGGCTGCTCAGTTAAAGAGAGAAGTCACATGGTTGCTGAGTCACAAATGAGAAATCATCATTGCAGCTGAGTCAAAAGATTAAAGGTGCAGTAGTGGATCATCATTATAAGCATGGTGGAAAATTATTAAAGGGCTAGTGGAGAATTATTAAGGACCAGTGGGAGATTAGCTGGAGATTCTCTGATATTAAGGAACAATGTCTGCCAGCTCTAGCTGGTTTGAGGTCTGGGTGCTATTTCCAAATCCGACCCCTGCCCGAGGTGCCCGAGGTCCTATTCGACCGGTGTCCGAGGTGTCCGAGGTCCTGTCCGACCCCTACCCGAGGTGTCTGAGGTCTTGTCTGACCCATTCCCAAGGTGTCCGAGGTCCTATCCGACCCCTACCCGAGGTACCCGAGGTATCCGAGGTCTTGTCTGACCCGTGTCCGAGGTGTCCGAGGTCTTGTCTGACCCTTGCCCGAGGTATTCGAGGTCCTGTCCGACCCGTGTCCGAGGTGTCCGAGGTCTTGTCCGACCCTTGCCCGAGGTACCCGAGGTATCTGAGGTCCTGCCCGACCCGTGTCCGAGGTGTCCTAGGTCTTGTTCGACCCCTGCCCGAGGTACCCAAGGTGTCCGAGGTCCTGTCTGACTCTCCTTCGATCTTCTTGACCCCTTCGAGGGGTCATTATAATAAATCCTGGGGGTCTTATCCGTATCATAATGCCCCATCAGTTCTCGGAGATATACAATACGTTCGGGAACTGATTTTAATGCCTCGGTTAAGTCGAAGCTTTTCGGACAATTGTTTAAGTGCCGCCTCTTCTTCTGCAATATCTATTACCAACCACCATTTACAAAAGCATTGCTACTTGTCACAATTCGGTGAAATGCATTTTGAATCTATGGTGGGGATTAGAGACCTTTGGTTATCCCTTTCTTTTTACTTCTTTCAATTTTTCATTTTTCCCTTTGCACTTGGTTCTTCTGCTGAATCATCCCTTTGAACCTTCTTTTGTTGAAAGGTCAATTCTCCTCAATCTCGCGTTTGTTGGCTTTGGGGGTCGATCCCCTATCCTTATGCCTCGGGGATCGTGCCCCGAGCCTTGAATATCGGGGTCGGGGGTCGTGCCCAGACCTTAGTCTTGGGGCTGGGGCTCGGGGCCCCGACCTCGGCCTTGGGGTTGGGGGTCATACCCCGACCTCGGCCTCGGGGTCGGGGGTCATGCACCGACCTTTGTCTTGAACCTGGGGGGTCGTGCCCCCAGTCTTCATCTTGAACCTCAGGGGTCGTCCTCCCTGTCTTCATCTTAAAACTCGGGGATCATGCCCCGACCTTCGTCTTGAACCTCGGGGGTCATGCCCCTGGTCTTCATCTTGAACCTCAGGGGTCGTCCCCCGATCTTCATGTTGAACCTCAGGGGTCGTCCCCCGTATCAGTAACCAAGATCAAAGAGAATAACACAAACACAATCTAGGTCATGTATTTACACATATAATCTGGACTGTGTTAAAAATAAAGAAAAAGTTAAAAGAGAGATTGAAGTGGATGAAAGACAAAGAAATGCTGGTTTTGAGTTTTATCAAATAATTTTGCTGAAATCACTTTGGCATCATAATTCTTTCAATATTCTCCACGATTGGCTTGACTTTCCAGTTGATGGATTGAAATAATTGCTTGATGAACAACTGTTGTATCATCCTAATTATGAAGCGAAGAGTTAAGGCAGCAATTAAACCAAACATTGTCAATAAATTACACAATCTAGAAGGAAAGATATTACAGGGTAGTCAAAGGCTGTAGTAGCACTACTCCCACCTTGACATTCCTTGTGGTGTGTTACATTTACTGAGCATTCTTTCACCAACTCTATTTCCCACTTTTTGTATAGAGGGCAATGATGATAGGCTGCATCGAGGTTGGTAAGACTATTTTTACCATAGACTCTATATTAGAGATTTTTGAATCGTATAATTATTACGTAATATAATTTATTTGATAAAATAAAAATTTATAAAATTGAGATCAAAATTATCAAAAAGTGGACTTAGTAACTTTGATAGAGACTTTGTACTTTTTAGTACTTTATAGATTTTTGTTTTACCAAATGAACTATATTACGTAATAATTATACGATTCAGAGTCTCTAATATAGAACTTCTAGTAAGAATAACCTAAGTGATGGGTAAGACAGAGATGGACATGACTGAACTAAAAGTTACTCTGATAGCATGTTAAGAATTATAAATTTTTATCTTAAAATCAATTGATGTTAAGTGAAGTTGGACTATAATTTTATAAGTGGTCTTTGAATTAGTAATTTTTTTATACGACAGAAAGGTATATTTCAATATATATATAATTTTTGTATAGTGCAGTAGGATGATAGCTAGTGTTTTTGTATTATTGTCTGAGAAAAATGGGACCGTGGTGCTCGAAGGAAAGACGATCAAGCTGCAAATTGAAGAGAAGTTGGCTTTCTCCAATTTCGTGTTGATGATGTTATGAAGCATAGTATTAGTACAGTTGTTTTAAAAATATATATTTTTTGTTATTTGTTATTGAAAATCACAGAAACTTAAAGTCAGGCATGTGACAATGGGGTATCCAGATCTTTCGCTTGAGATTCGAGACAATTAATGATTGTCCAATCACATGTTGCTACACCAACACTCTGATTTCTTCTGTTAAAGTCATCTTCGAGATTTCAAATTGAAGGGTTTTAAAAATAAATTTAATTTTTTTTACTTTTTAGAGTTTTATGTGTATTTTAAAGGTTTTTAAAAAAAATTTATCACTAGTGGAAGCTTTAAATTTAAATATCTATAGTGGGACTTACCGTCTCTTTCATTTTTTTGAGCCTAAGTTACTATTTTTTTTAAATTTTTTTGGTTAAAATTGTCAGTCAAATGTCAAATTTAATTTATTGAAAAGACCTATGTGGTCAAATTTGATTTGAAAATGATCCATGTGGGCTCTAAATTTTTTATCTTTTTCTTGGCACTCTATTTTGTTTAACAAATTTATTGAACAAAATAGAGTCCGAGCTCTAAATTTGTTGAAACATAATAACTTTGCATCAAAAATCTGGATTTGGGTTCTATATGTATCATTGGTGTTGCTTTTTTTCTTCTAAAGTCTCTACATTTGCTAAAAAGTTGTAATTATTGTATTTTAAATCCTTCTAATATAATGAAAATGGGTAAATTAAATAAGATATATACAAAAATCGTTATTTATGTTGGACTCTTTACTTTGCTATGTGCAACCTATAATTGTTTGGAAACACTTGAGGTGTAAAATTAATTTTATTTATAAATGAATTTTGTGAGAATTTGTATTTATAAATAAATTTCCCTGTTTGTATTATAAAATCGTATTAAGTCAATTATGTTATTTACATTTGGAATTGGAATTATTATTTCTATTTTACTTAAATGCCCTTTTTATTATTTTGAAATTAGACTTGTCATAAGTTATCATCTCATCCCATTATTGATTATTGCTATTATCATAAAATTGTCCAAAAAAAGCAAAAAAAAATTAACAATTTTTTTTTTCAATAAAGTGAAACAATACAAAATAATCATATCTTCAACCATCAGTTTAAGATTACAAAATAAACCTACATTTCACGTGACAAAATAACCTTAAATTTAACCGTACATTTAATATGAAAAAAATAAAAAATAATCTTAAGAGAAAGGATGAGAGAGACTTTTTTTTTTTTTTTTTTTTTGAAAGATAAACACGGAAAGAGGCAATGATTTTTTTTTAATCTTTGTACTTTAGCCAAAGTCTATATCTTAAACCTAGAGACAATTTTGTACTCAGAAGATAAGCAACATATTTGAAAAATATGGATTTATAAATTCCACCTCTTGAGCAAAGATTTGAAAAAGCATAAGAAAATCTAGAATTTATAAATTTTGGATTTCTAATTTTTAAAAGGCTGCTTCCAAACACTAAAAATTGACTTTGTAAATGAATTCCACAAAATTTTATGGAATTTATTTACAAATCTATTTTCTTGGAAGAATATTTAATGCCCCCAAAAACTTCACTTGAGGTCAAAATATAATTTTTATATCTTATGGGGTCACTTTCGCAATTGTAACATTTTTATTTTATATCTTATGGGGTCACATTCGCAATTATAACATTATTAAAGCCAAAATATCTATATCTAGAGACTTCCAAACTTTCAGCTCATTTTATTTCATCAGTGTATGAAACGTGAAAGAGTGAGAAAGAGAGCGAGAGAGAGAGAGAGAGAGAGAAGGAGAAAACTTACAAACGATCTGATGGTATAGTTGTGAAGTGTGCAAAAATCATATATGAAGGGTTAAGTCTTCTTTAAATTAGAATTGGCATACTTAGTGATAATTCTTACGTTAAAGTTGTGTACTGAGGATATTATGTATATGATACTATATATATTATGTGGCTCACATATTTATATAATATAAAATGGTTTAGATTGCTTGTGGAATTAGCCTTGCAGGTTTAAGAGATAACTTTCTTAAACTTGCGATAATCACGTCCTCGAGGTTACTTTGGTGGAAATTTTAAGGCGTGACAAATTGGTATCAGAGAAGTAAATTTGATGATTATTGAAAACGAAAGAATGGATCGCTAAGTCTTTTATGGAATAATATGGTGTTTGCCCCCGGGGCGGGGGGGGGGGGGGGGGGGGTGGTGGGTGGTGGTGGTTTGGTGTGGGGCTCCAAAAAACAAAAACAAAAAAAAGATTTTCCCCCTCTCCAAGTAGAAATTCAAAATGTTATAATTTTTTTTTTTAAAAATATGAAGTTTGTAGTGGTGGTTAGTAACATTCATGTTATTGGTGTGGAGTTTGAGTCACTGTACGTATATATTATTTTTTACCAATTTTTTGCATATGTTCTATTGTCCAACTATTTGTGTGTGCTCTATTGTCCATCTATTTGTGCGTTTGGTCTGCTGATGGCAAACACACAATAGGTGTAAAACTATCATCTTCTCCCATGTCTCAACTTTCGTAATTATCATATTCTTTCAAGTCTCTATTTTTCTCTGTGTGGTCTTACATATGAGTATATATGTGTATATACATAGATATATATGTATATATATAACGTGTAAAAAAACTAAAATCGTAAAAATTAAGTCTGTTTTTTACTAAACAAAAAATAATATACAAAAAAAATTAACCTCCCAACATTCGATTTCTAGCTCCTCCGCTGGCATTTGCTATTCAATTTAGTTTGTATTTGAATGATAACATTGGTTTGATGTTTGATTATTTGATCATGAAATGATTGTAGAAATTAGATCAATGTTTGTAGGTTATAGGCTATAAATTTTTAATCCTCCTAGTGCTCTTAGCATTTATTTGTGATATATCAAAGACAATCATATTTTAGGAGACATGCTAATATATTTGGAGTCCCAATTTGATGAACGTAATCTTGATGTTACTTTATGAAGATGAAATTTGCTTGAGAAAATTATGTATTCTAGTGATTGAAATCGCATTTCTTGTTATGTGACTTTCCATCTTATTATTTGAGATTGATTTATGATTAAAAGTTATCTTAGTTGTATTTATGAATCTTGAAGTCTCAACTTGAAGGACTTTTTTTTCATGTTACTTAGTTAGTATATATAAATTTTGGAAATGAAATTATTTAAGGAAGTGATGATATATCCTTGGTCTTATCTATAGTAATCATTTGAGCTTAGGCAGTGCTGGTGTATGTGAACTACTGCGAAGTGGGCATGGTGTTTGTGTTGGATTAATAGGCGTGTGTGATGTAGCAAGTAATGTATTATTGTACGGGGATATAAAATGTGTGGGATTAATTAAATGTGGTTTTCTCTTGTTAACGAAGAAGAAGTTAAAGAAAGAAAAATGGCTAAGTAAAGAAGCTCTTTTAGTTAAATTGACTACTTGAGCCTAGGTTATGATTTCATGAGACATTGTTAGTGTTGGGAATCCAAGCATTGTTGCATCTGAATGTTTCTAATCTTACTGAGATAGTATTCGTGAAAACTATATTTTGATTTGAAGATATAGCACCTTGAGACTTCTTTTAAAGTTAATATGTTTTGAGGACGAAACTTTTTATTAGGAGGAGATGATGTAATGCTCCAAAAAACTTCTCTTGGGGTCAAAATATAACTTTTATATCTTATGGGGGTCACTATCGCAATTGTAACATTTTTAAAGCCAAAATATCTATATCTATAGACTTCCCAAACTTTTAGCTCATTTTATTTCATCAGTTTATGAAACGTGAAAGAGAGAGAGAGAAAGAAAGAGAAGGAGAAAACTTACAAAAGATCTGATGGTGTAGCTTGTGAAGTGTGCAAAAATCATATATGAAGCTGGGAGCTGCTCCGAAAAGCGAGGCCTACTTCAAAATTCGCTTTCAACAAATGTCAACAACTTCTTTAAATTAGAATTGGCATACTTAGTGATAATTCTTACGTTAAAGTTGTGTACTGGGGATATTATGTATATGATACTGCCTATATTATGTGGCTTACATATTTATATTATATGAAATGATTTAGATTGCTTATGGAATTAACCTTGCAGGCTTAGGAAGTAACCTTTTAAGGCTTACGGAAGTCACGTCCTCAAGGTTACTTTGGTGGAAATTTTGGAGCGTGATAGAATATACATACTTAAAGAGTGTAGATTAAAATAATATACAAAAAAATTGTTGTTTATGTCGAGAAAAAATAGTACAACAATATTCATAGTGTTAAACATACTGAATAAATACAATAAATCTTTATCTAATAGTTTAAGTTTTTAAATAAAGTTGTAACTTAATACATAGTAAGTCATTGTTTTTAATACTAGCGGGTTTTTATCCTAAGATATTGCAATAGTGATGTTCTCAATAAGTCATTTCCCCCCGCCCCCAATCCTTTTTCATGTAATAAACAGAACAACTAAAATAATGAATCAGCTAGATCAGCGTACAAAATTCGATTGATTATTCAGCTACATGTTAGAACATTGACTCCAGGATTTCTGTTAATATGATAACTAGAATAGAGATTAAAATAAGATATACATAATTATTGTTTATGTCAAGAAAAAGGAGAGATTGCATGTTATGCCCCGAAATTTAAAAAATGTAAACCCAAGGCCGCGAGAGTCGCAAGCCCAAAAAAGTTACTTCCTAAGCTTGCAAAGCTAATTCCATCATCAATTTAAACCATTCAAAGGAAATAATAATTAGAGTTATTAACCCACATTGCATACATTGCACTCTATAAAATAATCATATTACAGCTCTAAAATATGTCCCCATTGAAAAATTTAGGACCATAATGTAATATATATATATATTAACCTCAATTTGAAATCAAACAATAGTCTCACTGGTAGTCACTAGCGTCAAAAGTCTCTATAAGTCCAAGTCTTATTTCCCTCTCTACAAAAAAAAAAAAAAACAAAAGAGGACAAAAAGAAAAGTGTGCAAAACGATGCTTAGTAAGTGGGAATACTAAAGATGAGAATAAAAGAACCAGAGTCAGCAAGCTTACAGACAAAGAGCTTGGTAAACAAAGCTTAAGATACTTACGGAAAATATGCGAATAACAGCTGGCATTCCACAAATTGATAGCAAAAGAAAACTAAGAATGTGGATTACTAATACGAGAAAAAGGAGAATATTCAACGAAAATAAATGTTAGACATTTATGAATAATCATAGGATATACTAATGAATATGACATTTATGAATAGCATGTGATATTGGCTTATTTTATATAGTAGTGGTTGATTCTTTCGCAATAGTGATCTATAAAAATATATATAGTACTCGTGGAGATCCAAATGTTAACTTTAAATATTATGATATTAGGTAAGCAATTATGAAATATAGTGGTTACTGAGATGTGTAATGACTATATAAGCTTAAGGTGTTTCCAAATTTAGACATTGTATTTGGCATGAAAAATTAGTTATAAAGATGACTTCTTATGGTTTGGGATTGGTGATTCCGGTATCTAAGCCTTTTGATTCATTTGTTGTAAGTAGTTTACTTTTTTGTTTTTTATTTACTCATTTGTTGTTCTGCAAATATCTTTTAATTCGTTATTATGTTATTTGTTTGTGATTTTTGTTCAATTATTTGTATTACTCCTCTTGATATGTTAAATCTAAGCCTTTAATTCAGGCCCTGCGAACTATATAAGTTGTGTATCGAATCCTATGCGGATAGGAGTTAATTAGTTGTCCCTTGTTATCGACTGTTGTGAATTGTAAATCTGAACTTATTACGACGCTACTATTAAGTAGATACGGCTTGTTATAGTGTTCCGTAGTGTCTGATATTCTTTCGTGATTATTTGGCTATTTATTGGTCTTTAAATCTTGGTTTTCTTTGGGTTAAATCTACTTATTGAGCATTGTTCCTCTCACTCATTGAGAATTAGATCGGAGTTTACAAAACTAGAAATCACGTGACCAGAGCTAAAGATTCGAGTGGATTTATTGAGAACTATAATTATTATTATTATTGGAGAATTCTAATGTAATTAAAGTTTTAATGCTTTTTTTTGGGACTGTAGAAGTTTTAAATTATTTATTTATTAATGAATTATAACTTGTTTTATTGAGAGATTTAAGTCTTGCGTGCTTAGGAGAACTTGTCTTTCTAGACGAGCGACGGTCTCGTCCCGAATTTACTTTGTTAAATTTCGGGGCGTGACAAATAAAAACATAAATTTAGCCATAAGGATGCACAAGCACAGAAGCAAAGACGAAGGATAAGACCTATCACATGAAGATACAAACAGGGTAGTTGAAATAAAGCACGAGATCAAACACACATAAACACAAATGGCATAGCCATGGACAAGATGACTAGCCAACCATAAGTTGCAGTTGCATTTATCCGTGTAGCTGCGGTCAAAAAGTGAGTACTAAGTTACTACCAGGCATAACATAAGGTGAGTACTAAGCCTCCACTAAGCAATAGATGCACCCCTCATACACACATACACACATGTACACAGCTTACGGTAATCAAAGGATCAATCGAACGCAATATATGACAAGGACAAAATATGATGAAGTAGAGTTACGTATGTCATCAAAAGAGATTTATTAGGGAACAAGATTAAACTTACGATTGATTACTAACTAAAACATATTAGAAGACATTACAGAATCATTCAAGGAGATTGGAGAAGACGTATGAAAGGAATGATAGGACACAAGAATAAAGAAATGAGTTAACAACCCAAATCACCTTAGGATATGCAATCAAATAAAAGAGGGAGAAAGAGACCCTAAATCAAATATACACAGTCGCATAGAGGAAACTATGGAGTTCAACCCCTAATGATGAGACAAATATAATTACCATGCACCTAAAAATGACATCGTTTCTAAGTCCACGAGGCACCAAGCAAATAAACTATATTCCACAAGTAAGCGAAAAACCTCAGAAATGTAAATGAGGTAATAACAATGTATAGAGTTTAATTTCATACTCAAATTGATATTTGTATTGTATATATATTCTTTTCTTCTTGATCCATCATACACAAGAGAATATTGTTCTCTTTTATGGTATTGGAAGCAACAAGCGTTATTTATCATTATACTTTTATTTTGTCCATCTTGCAGAATCAGACTTTTATAATCTTTCGACCAAGCACGATCAGTTTCAACCATTATTTCTACACTTAAAAAGTTCAACCGGGATCATTTTTATAATGTCTCTTCCTCTATTGATAATATTCACAACGAGTTAGGTACAACCTAGAATTTGATTGTTAGTTCGGGAGCTAATGACATTGTGCTAGAAAATAAGCACAAATTTCTGGTCCAGCTTGATGAAGCCCTTAGAGTGGAAGAATCGGTTATACAACAGAAATCTAGGGTGCTTTGGCTTAAGGAATGGGACCTTAATACTTCTCACTTCTATAATGTTGTTAGAGGCAGCAGATCAAGAAATACTATTACCTCTTTGATCAAGGATGTCGCGAGTTAGACAACCTCAAAGAATGATGTTACGAATATTTTGAAAGGCTATGTAGATTCATATTTTTCAGGAGATTCCGATAAACAAAAACCCATTGCAAGCTATGTGTTTACACTTGCAGGGGGTGCGGTTAGCTAGGTGTCTAAGTTATAGACTGTTGTGGCCCTATCTACAACAAAGGCTAAATATAAGGCAGCTATAAGTGCCCATCAAGAAGTAATCTGGATTAAAAAATTACCGGAGGAGCTCAGGCACAAACAAGAGAAAATTCCCTTGTATTGTGATAGTCAATGTGCCTTGCACATTGCAAGGAATTCAACTTTTCATTCTAGGACCAAACATATAGGAGTCCAATATCACTTCGTTCATACAATAGTGGAAAAAGGGAGTGTGGATAATATAGAAAATTTACACCAACAAAAACTTAGCAGATGTCATGACAAAACCAATCAACATTGACAAGTTTGTTTGGTGTAAGTCCTCTAGTGATGTAGCAAAGACATAAGCAACATGAAACTTGTAAGTACGGAGAGATTTGGAAAGGTCACCAAAAGTGACTTTAAATGGAAGAATGTGAAAGCGATTAAAGTCAATTTTGTGAACAAAAGTGGAAGAAAATCACTTTTGTTGACAAAAGTGATTGAAAAGGAGAAAAAAATTGTTGCGGGAAACAAATTTTCGGCCAAGAAATTAACAACACGTGCAATTTGCGCATATCGAGGTTGAAATTTGCAGCAATATTTCATACAGAGCATTGAATTTTGGAGAGGAATGAGCCTATAAATAGAGGGGTTATTTTTCAGTTTTTGTATCAACAAGCATCCTAGTTCAGAGAAAAAAAACAAAAGGTTTCTCCTGAGTGTTCTCTTCTTCTTTTGTTGTCCCATATTGAGAGAGATAGTTAGTTTCTACTATTATTTGAGAGAGCGTAATAGTTCGATCCGTATAATAGAGAGAAGACCATTGTAAAATACACTTACATAATAGGAAAATTCTCATATACTTGCCTATGGTTTTTCTCTCAAATTGTTTGAAAGTTTTTCACGTAAAATCTTGTATCTCACCTTTCATTGTTGTGAGACCTAAGAATGAACTTTATGTGAAATTTATGTATTTTATTTATTTTGGTTCATAATATGTGTATTTACATGATTTACTTAGTGTTATTAAGCAAAATGTGCATTTAATTGCTTAATTTATCAGTAGAATGTGTTAAGTGCATTTTAATTGCAAGAGATTAAAATTTAGTTGGCATAAGTAGTTTTTTGTACCTTTAAATATTTAGCCTACCACAGTTGAGTTAACATTTGACATGTCTTGCAATATTAGACATAGAGCTAACTTTAGTGGTCATTTAACCTCTTTGTCTTGCATTGACCAACCCTTGACCTAGACCCTTATACATAAAATACAAAACAAAGCCAAAAACAAAGAAAAAAGATGATGAAGCTCACAACCAAGCAAGGAAAGGGGGGAATAGTGCCAAAAGTTAAGGTTCTTGATTTTTGAGAGAAAATTGAAGAGAAAGTGTGCATTTTACACCCAATCCAAGTGGAAATTGCTTCTCCTTAGCTCTGACTTGCCTATTCTTGCTTCAATCTTCAATTTTGGTGAGGGCATGACTACCATGGTCTGATTCCTTCGCTCGCATAGACAGAGAGTTCCATGGAGTATTGGGTCGTAGATGAATGTGTAAGGTTGCAACCTTTAAGCACGCATGGTAGCGTGGTGTCACACTGGGCAGCATCAGGCTTGTTAGGCAAGGGCATGACTACCATGGTCTGAGTCCCTCGCTCTTATGGACAGAGAGTTCCATGAGGTGTTGGGTTGTAGATTCCCAGGGTATCCGGATGCACCTGAGTGGGAACAACAAGCTCTACAATTGCACCATCTCCTTTGAAATCTCTCTCTTTCTCTCTCACGAGTAAGCTTCAACCTTTTGAAGAAACTCGAATAGTTTTTCTTTTAATTAGTTTAGAAAGATCAAGTCCTACAACTTGATCAACACTTAAGCTAGGATTTTGGAATAGAGGGGAAGATCAAAGTCAAGGAGTAGAAGCAGTGCTCCAGGGGTGTGAATCTCTGCAGCAAGAGGTGAAGTTTTCTTGTTTTGTTCTTCGCGATAAATGTATTCCTGAAAACTTTATTTACTTTTATAATTAAACTATGAACTGTTTAGATATTCAAGTAGCTATTTCATGCTTTATTTATTTTAAAGATCTATGCATGAATGTTTCCGCCTTATTCTTTCAATTATAGAATTTGATTCATGTGATATAATGTTTCCTTTCACCACAAACACTATTAAATTGTAGGAATCAAACAAACTTACTTCTTTAACAAAAGTTTTAACAACTGCAAGTTGTATACTAGAAATTAGACATGAAGTTGTCAAAACAAGAAGACAAAAAAACAATAAAAATGCAAATCATACACAAAGTGAACATAGCAACAACAATCAAACACAAATTGAGCATATCAAGATGTTTCACAAAAAATATTTTTTTAAAAAATTACTGAAAATATGTAAAAGAAAGTCGTACTTGAAAGTAAAATGCGTTGAGGATGATGGAATATGCTTTAACACAGTTGAAGAGATGTAATGTAGTAATTTCTCAAATTAATCGGTTCGATTAATAGTTAGATTGAAGAAGATTGATTTTTTGAAACCTAAGGTTAGAGTTTCTGTGACGCCCAGGGCCTAGTGCATGCATATCTCATCTAATTGCATATATATTTTTTATGTTTATTTAAGTGTTGATGTGTGCTTTCTTGCTTATTTAGTAATTTGACTTTTACGTAATAGACTACTTTTTTTATTATTTGAAAAATAAATAAACTAAGTTAATTAACTTATATATATATATATATTACCTATTATTTTGATAGTTGCATTAATTAGATTTATTTTCATGCATTATTTACTTAAATTCTATTATTTGCTTAAAGAGCTCCGAGCCCGGATTGATTTTTAAATTATTTTATTTAATTATTTGTCATACACATTTACCTTATTTAAACTATTTCTAAGGTACGTCTATCGAAAGAATTTCATTTAGAACATTACGGGAAGGGTCTGAGTGAATAGTGCCACATAACGGATAGTAACTTTGTCTAGACTTTTTAATTGGGCCATTAGATGTTCTAGGATAGTTTTGGGCCATTAACTATCACCTAAATTAAGTCAAATAAGCCCAATGGCAAGCCCAACTAGTAGCACAAGCCCATATATGCATATATATGTCACCTACATAGATAAAATAGAAAAAAAATACAATCACTTAAACCCACACATACACAAAATCAGTTATTTGCACACACACACTAACACAAACAAAACAAATAAAAACTACACTCACACACACTATAATCGGACCAAAGGAGAAAAAAAAACAGAGAGAACTCTAGGGCTTGGACCCATGAAGGAGGAATTAGAGAGAGAAGGGAAAAAGAAGAAGGAAAAGGAAGGAAAAGAGGGAAATAGCTCATCTACAAGCCCTACTTTGTATTTCTAACAAGTTTTAGGTGAGGGGATTCATATTAATTGTATATTCCTTGTAATTTTTGATAATGTAAAGTTTATATAAATGTTGCAAAGATATGATTTATGCCATGAACTAATTAGCTATCTTGATTATGGTGATAATATATGAATTTTATGTGTTGTTTTCAAGCTAAGCTTGAAGGATTCTTGATTTAGTTGTTGTTGTTGTTGAATAATAAGATAAGGATGTTAATGCATGTGATATGCTTGATAAAATGCTTGAAAGAAGTCTATTTGAACACAAGAATGCATTAAGTATTTGGCATGACCACGAATTGCTAGCTAGATGAACTAAATGTACATTAGTATGTGTGTGTGTGGCTGCCCATGTATGTGTATTGTGGAACCGTAGATGTATGGATGTGGTAGAAGGGTGCTATGGCTGTCTATGGATGAACCTAAGTGTATGGTTGGGTGTTTGGTGTTTGGGTGTAAGTTAGTTG